>JAAIXJ010000044.1:301245-382623 GCA_013403705.1 Heliconius hermathena | reverse complement strand
GCCACGGATGCTTTAACAATTTATAAATAAGTCTAAAATTAGGAGAATCCAATTTAAGACTTATTTATAAAATTGTTAAAGCATCCGTGGCGGCAGTTGCACCGTCGGAAATTAAAGCTCTGCATGCTAACATTATTATAAGCCAAAATAAACACTACGTTAGATAACGTATTTTCGTGGCAATATTTAAAACAAAAGCTCGCTCGATCAATGACCCTATTTTTATAAACTTTTTTTGCGATCGATTTTTGTGTAGCTACACCTAAATTATAAGCACGTTTTATTATTAAAACCT
Organism: Heliconius hermathena; assembly: GCA_013403705.1. Taxonomy (NCBI): domain Eukaryota; kingdom Metazoa; phylum Arthropoda; class Insecta; order Lepidoptera; family Nymphalidae; genus Heliconius; species Heliconius hermathena. The sequence continues at coordinate 382,328 of JAAIXJ010000044.1, read as the reverse complement.
TTAAGTATATACTTATTTCATTAAAAATAGCAAATAAAATTAATATAGTTTAATTACGAATATTTTTGAAAAGAAATTAGCTAAGAACACACCAAATCTCCACGTAAAATATTCAATTTTTTGAAGGTTTTTTCTTAAAATATATTTTTGTATATACTAAATCATCAAACTTGTCTAGACGACTTGTTTATTATTTAGTTAAGTATTTAATATGATATTCATCTTATTAAAATTATTTACTATTAATGAGTAATCACAAGGAAATTGAAATTTGTGCGTTTTGGAGAACTGCCATAAAGCAACATTTGCGACTCATTTTACGTGTTTTTCTATTATTTCTAGAGTAAAATTTTTCATTGTCGCTGTGATGCCATTATATTACATACATTTTTAAGTAAGTTAGATATTAAAGACTTAAAGTCGTGCCGCAATAAAAAAAATGCAGTATCTATTATAAGTACGATTATCTATCTAGTACCGTACAACAGAATAAACAGGTCAATGTACGACTGTCAACAATCAAATAATTGTCAAATGTAAATTGAATATTTGACTTTTTTAATGGAATATTAAAAAGCCGTAAACAAAAATATATGTAGCTCATTATAGGAATATTAATAATATAATATTCATGTATATTATAACACTATAAATTATTCCTTATAAAACACCTGAAATATGTTAAAATTAGGTATATCAATTCAATGCCTTATCTTGTTTGGACTTATTATATTAACAAAGGGAGATGATTTTAAAGAAGAAATGTTTATTAAACCACTTCCACCAACCCACCTGTATGTTTACTTTAATTTCTTAACTCTTGTAAATGGAGAACAATCTTGTAAGTATATTGAATGATAAAAATTATTTCATAATTTCGAATCAACTTCTAGTTTATTTATTGTTGTTTCAGTTGAACATTCTCATTTAGCACCGCGTTCACTGACAGAAATTATGTTACGATATCATGTAGAAGAATTACATCTTACCTTGACAGAAGGGCAGTGGAAGCATAATCAATGGGGGTATCCAGTATTAGATGCTGCCCCTGGAGCTGAACTATATGCATGGTTTTCTCCTGAAGTGATTGATGTTGATATTCAATGGAAGAAGTTAACTGCAACTTTATCTGGACTTTTTTGTGCATCTCTAAATTTTATAGAAAATTTTAACACTATAACACCTAAGATGGCATTATGGCCAACAGGTGCTAATAAATTAAAGCAAAATACAACTTCATATTTAAGATATGCATCACTTCCAAGAGAAATTGTCTGCACAGAAAATTTAACTCCTTGGAAGAAATTGTTACCATGTGAATCTAGTAATGGATTTTCTTCTCTTCTTAATTCAAGAATGATTCACAATACAAACTATCATTCTATAGGAGTTCATGTAAGGAGAAAATGTACCAACAATAATTGTTTAGAAACAGACTTAGAGATAACACAAACTGTTGCACTTGTTTATGATTTTAAAATTATAAATACAATTGATTGGTCCTTCAGAAGATTATTTGGACAAGGACTTCTTGGAGGATGCCCACTGTCATCTTCTAGTAAAATTTATGTTGATGTTACTTCAAATAACACTTACCCTTTTAAGTTAAGTCCAGAACCAAATAGTGTCATAGTATCACATAGAGGGGGTAGTGAGACCAATTTATTAATGTACAATATTTTACCTACATCAACCCTCAACATAGTAGCAAAATATGAAACAAAAAATAAAATATGTGTTAATATTCCACCACCTCTGTCATTTACAAGATACATTCTTGGCTATGGTAAAGAATTTGGAGGAATAGTAACTGAGTTGACAAATAATTATTGGGCACCTATAGATGTTGTACTTTTGGAAAATGCACCTTGGTGGCTACCATTACAACTAAGCTCGTTGAGAATCAATGGAGAAGCTGAAAGCAACTTGATAATGTCACAGTATTACTCACCTGGTCGTAGTAGGCAAAAACCTTACCACTTAGAACTTTTACTTCGATTACCTCCCAAATCTACTACTACTCTTACAATCGATTTTGAATTTGTCTTTCTAAAATGGCAAGAATACCCTCCTGATGCAAATCATGGATTTTATATTGGTTCTGCACTAATTACTGCAAATCTTCCTACTGCTAAAAATTATACTAGTATACCAATTAATGGAAACACATTTGATTCAATGATAAATGCTTCAAAACCATGTAAGTATTTCATCAGGTTATTATTTATAAATAAATATTTATTTGTGGCAAACATAATGTTTGATCTTAAACAAATTCACATGTATACAAGGGAGGGAATGAAATGGAAAAGTATGATTGATTTATTCCTAGTGGATCAGTATATTTGAAGTCAAGTTATGGAAACGCAAGTGTTTAGGGACTCTTCGAACGGACCATTATCTAGTCATTGCTAGAATAAGGAGTCTCTTCACAGGTTGGCACAGCTACACAAGGTAACCAAACTTGGAGTCAAATTACAGCATAAAAAGCTGGAGGCTTCAAGATCCACTGATTAGAGAGGACTATCAAAAAAGAATTTCCAAAAAGATAGACAGACAGCAGTGAATCTAAAAAGAGAAATATTGAACTATGCTGGCAGAACTTTGGAGATTGTATGAAGGAAGCAGCAATATAGTATATGGTAAAGGGAAAGGAGGTTTTAGCTAAAAGCGCGACGATGATAGGATGATGAAGTGCAAGATGCTGTAGAAAGAAAGAAGAAAGCATGGCAGGATTATAAAGTCTCAGGTGAAGATAAAATTATAAAAGAGATAAAAAAGAAAGAGTATAACCTACAAAACCACCAAAACGGAAGTACTGATAAAGATGAAGCGTGAAAAGTCAAAGAATGCATGAGATGAAAGGTTAATGAACAACTTCAGGGAAAACACGAAGCTTTTCTTGCGAGAAGTTAGTGTTTCTCAAGGATTCTCAGTAACCTATATATATAAAAGGGTGCTTTTGAAGGACGGTTAAATTTTAACAGCAAAACTATAGCGATGGGCGCAATTTTACGAGGAGATGTATGAATGTGATGACGCCTCAGTCTCAAGTGAAAGCGAAACGCTGAGTTTTGATGTAGCTGATGGCGAAATCAGTATAAAAGAAGTTGAGAGTGCAATACGCAGTCTAAAATGTGGTAAGGCAGCGGGAGCAGATGGAGTTATTGCTGAGATGATCAAATATGGTGAGCTTCGCGTCTTGGACTTGTTCTGGTTTTTTTGCAATTTATGCTGGAAAACAAGGGAGATTCAAGATGATTGGCAAGGTGCAGTCATCGTGCCTTTGTATAAAATCAAAGGTTCACAGATAGATTGCGTAAGCCAATGGCTATCAGTTTGATTAGCTTGGGTAATAAAATTTATTGTAAAGTATTAGTGAGAAGAATGCAAGAGAGATCCGAAAGGCTCTTGAGGAAGGCCAAGCCTTTAGACCTGGAAGAGGTTGTATGGATCAGATCTTTTCGTTAACCAAAAAGTTTTCTGTGTTTTTGTGGACTTGGAAAAGGCGTTTGACAGAGTTGTGACAATGAAACTATGGGAGATACTACTCCGATATAATGTGAGAGGACCCTTACTGGAGACTGTAAAGTCTCTTTACAAAGATCACTCAGCCTGCTTGCGAGTAGGAAGGAGCTGGCGTGTCGCCTTGGTTTGACATCCAATCGGGTGTTAAACAAGGATGCGACATGTCAGCTTGGTTCTGCAATTTGGATTTGGATAGCTGTCTCCAAAGAGTGAAACAAAATGACATGGGTGGGAGTGGGAGTGAAAGTAGATGACATGAGTGTAAATTGCCCGCTGTATGCAGATGATGTGCTCATTGCATCATCAGAATGCGAGTTGCAGGCATTAGTTGCCCGTTTAAAAGAAGAGTGTGAAACTAATGGTCTAAGCGTGAATGCGAGTAAGAAAAAACTTCTGGTATTTGAAAGAAATTAAGAAAAGACGGAATGCAAGATCAATGGAAATAGTATATTAGAATAAGTGAATAAAGCGGTACATTTGGAAAGTATGTTTAGTAGAGATCGAAGATATGAGATGAATGCGGAAAGACGTATAGAGTTAACGATGCCTTAGCTACATTGATGAGACGGCGAATCGTCAGTGCAGCTGCACGTTTGGCCGTACACAATGCAGTGTTGGTACCGATGCTGTTATACGGCAGCGAAATGTGGGTATTACAGAAGAAAAATGAAAGAAAGATGAATGCTGTGGAGATACGATCTCTTCGTAGGATATCAGCATCGCTCATTCGTTCGACATGCCCAACCCAGCTGAGCACGTTCTTCTTCATTCTCACCTTGACATTCTCGCTAGTACCTGCCATTCTGTGTACCTCTTCATTGCGGATTCGATCAGCTAATTGACTCCGCATATCCTACGAAAAGATCGCATATTCACAGCATTCATTTTAATATAGAATAGAATAATAGTAGATATGCAATAATCTACTGAGATTAAATATTAACAACATTTAATTACAATTATTTTGTTTCAGGGTATCCAATGGTTTTTCGTACCAATGGAGCTATGATATCATTACCAACACCTGATTTTAGTATGCCATATAATGTTATATGTTTGGCATGTACAGTAGTAGCATTAGCTTTTGGTCCATTAAATAATATATGTACTAAAGAATTAATATTGAAAGCCATAGGATCTTCTATTTCTCTACGCCAAAAACTATTTAATATTTTAAAAAAGAAAAAAGATTAAAGTATTTAATATAAACTATATTAAAATCATTATCTCCTACATTCCTTTTTTTAAAACGTGTTCATGTTATGTTTATCATTGTGCTTAATATAATAAGTTCTTGCATTATTTTTGTTTCATAATTTTGATTACAATAATTAAATAAAAACTAATTTATTTTAAAAAGATAAATAAAAAAATGATGACTTAAATATTCTCATGGATATACATATAATTAACCCTTTTGTTACTTTTTCTATCATGTTATTGTTCTTTTCATCATGTTAAGGTAGGATTTGCCGATATTTGCTTATGGGAACGAGAGCAAGATAAAATAATATGTATATAAACATTTTGATAAAAATCGATAATTTTTATCACTTTTTATTAGATACGGAAATATGAAGTGTATTTTAAAGAAATTACTAAACCGAATAATATTACTGATGTGTTCGTACAAATCAAAAGTGGGTTTATTTAATTCGTAAAAAAATTACGGCACACTTTCTGCCTGAAATATAATTTTAACACTTGATGAAACACATCCCATTTCCCAAAAGTTAAAGGTCCCGATCGCAACAGGCATCGTCCCGCTTTTCACGGATTATTCCACGTACCTACTAGAAAAAATCTATTTTTTTACTGTAAGATTTTAATTACTTACTAATAATTTCATAGAAATACAAATAAGGATAATCGTAAGTTAAGTATAATTTAATTATTCTGGAGACTTAATTGCCTTACATTATGGTAAACCAAAGCAATATTGTTTAAGTATAGTGACGATTTTGATTTAAAAACATTTTATCAGCTTCACGCACACAGCAGGGTAGGCAGAGGGAACCTAGTGTTAAGAGACTCCGTTCCCCACTTTCAGCCGAATTCTGGAGGCATTGCGTGTTGAGTGGCAGAACTCAACGCCGCGCTTAACCTCGACACCAGAGCGAAGAAATGGAAATATAAATTTAAGTAAATATTTCATCTCCTCGAGTGGGGATCGAACCCACAACCAGTCGGTTTAACAGTCACACCTCGTACCGCTGCGCCACGACTGGCCTCAAAAACATTTTATTTTGATATATATCATCATTGAAACCTTTAGTTAAAACTCAAACAAATAGATAAATTTAATAAGCTCTAAACTCTCAAGATCAGTTGGTTGCGACATGTAATTTTTATGTATCTATCTCACAGTTTAGCTGGACTGTTTATATTCATCAGACCACAGTTCTTGATTTTTAATTTCAACATGTCACTTTAACTTTGGTTAGAGCGGAATTTTATTATTTCCTATAGTTTAGCTACACCACTATGGTCCTTCATCAGGTGTGGAAGTCCTCGAAATCAAATATAGTTTAGATCCTGTCCAGACCTAATAGTTACACAACAAAAAAAATCGTTCAAATCGATCCAGTAGTTCACAACATGTGCGTGTACAAACAGACAGACAAAAAAATTAAAAATCATAGATTCATATTCTATTATAATAGTTATATAATAAAATAAAACCTACATTGTTTATTCCAAATATTCTACATACAGACGTCTCACAGTGTTGCGGAAGAAAATATATTTAAGTCCATTCAGTAGTGTCAGTACAAAGATTACTATGTTGAAACATATAAATAAATAGATATCCTTTCTATTCTTCATTTCCCCTAATTTTTTTTCGTAAATAGGTATGTACAGAGTACAGACACTATTTCAGTAAATTATAGTCTTTCTTCTAAATCTCATATGGCTTATAATCCATCATAGAATTAATACCGTACAGTATTACCAAATCTGGCTTGCTTACCTGACCTAACGTACCTATGTTTTGATATTGTAATGTTTAGAAGTGACACATCTAGCACTATTCAAACAGTCATTATTATTAAGCTTTTTTTACGTCAATTTGACAAACATTTTGATTTGGGTATAATTTGTTTATTTATAGATTTATACCGCTTGATTAATATAGTAAAATGATATCTAAACACGCGTAAGTTAATGAACACACTTAACAAAACATCTGATCTTACATTATGTATTATATTTTAATGTATTTATTCTTACATAAATAATTGTTAACTTAGAAACTGCCCATGCTGTAAGTCGTGCAATGAATATTCAAGTTTTCGTAAAATCGCCAATTTAAAAAATATAGGTTTGCTCATATATCAATATTCCTTTCGAAACGAAGATGTAAGTTATTGCAAGTTATATATTGTACTTTGGTATCTAAAATAAGTTAATTGTAACCTTGAATTACTTACACACAGTATATTCTTTTGACTATTTAAATATATGTATACATTTACTACAGGATATTCTTTTGACTATATAAATATATGTATACATTTATAATATAATCATATTTTTAAGGATAAAGACGAAGCAGAATTATCAGAAAAATGTAAAAAAAAGTCTGATGCTATTATTGTCCATAACATAAGGGATGTGGCCGTTTCATCTCATGAATGTTTAACAGAACTTGGTAATTTATGTATCATATATTTTATTTTGTATAGGCCGAAACTTTAATTTGGTCTTATATGTATTATATCAAATATTTATATAAGAGTTTATTATTTACAAAACTTAATATGAAAAAGTAGGCATACTTATGAAAAATAATTTTGTTTGTACCCTGCATATTGCAAGAGCAACTTAGACCTAAACTCAGTCTATTTTTCACTTCTTGCCTTTTATTGAAGATATTAATGGTAATCAATGTACAACCCCACGACAATTTTGTATCATCAGTAATAAGAAGCAGGAGTGAGAATAGTCCAACTATTCCATTGTGCCACGATGACGTCTTAAACTTTACACTAATACAAAATATATGTATAATAATATATGTCTTGCGTAACTCTATCAAAATAAATTCAAAACATTAGAATGTATAGAATTATAACTTTTTCCCACAGAAAAGTACAAAGGATGCTTACGTTGTAATTATATTTATGAACATGCTGAAAAATTATTAAAAAGAGTCCAGTGTATTGACAAACTCGATACAATAGGTATTTGTGACCATTGTCGAGCCAAGTATGAAAATCCTTGCAAAGTATGTTGCAAAATAGTAAAAACGTTTCTTGCAAGTGAAACACAAAGAAAGAAATTAATCAAGGAAATGATTATGTGGTTATCTAACGTGGAGAATTTGTTGGAGAAAAATGAAATATATCACAATTTGTTAAGTCGGGCTGGTCCGACTGGGCTATCATATAGGCATAGTTTACACGACATTTCAGCAAAACCAAAATACTTTCGCCGTCCAGAAATTGGACAGTTATTGAGCACTGACGACACAATTGAACCATTGTCACGTAAAGAACCATTTTTTTCTAAAATGTTAAACATTCATAAATTACCAGGAGAAGCATATTCAGAGAATGCCTTCTTGTACAAAAGTGATGATCATATTCATTACGATATTAATGTCGAGCAAATACCATTTGATCGTTCCAATGAATCATTCAGTTATTTGAAAGTTGATAAAATTTTAGGTAACAAAGATTTGAAATTAAAACTTTTAGGAAAACATAAAGTACACTTGGTGCCTTTTAAAATCAGCGACCAAACAAGTACACGTGCTACAATTATTTTGCAACCCGAAATATCACAGAATTCATTTAATAAAAGTAAACTTGATAAATCAGCATCTTTGCAGCACCCAAAAAGAACATTGCATGAAGATTTTAGTTACGTGTTTACCAAGGAGAAATCTAAAGATGAACTGGAAGTAATACGACGTAAAAGTTCCTCGGAATTAATCAAAGAAACGCGGGAAAGAATTGAAACTAAATTACAATCGGATAAAAAGGAACGGGATGATAAGAAAAGGGCATTAGAAGATGTCAAAGTTAACAAACTTAAACAAGAACAGCCACAAAAATTGCCAAAATCGGAGCCTGATAAAAAAAAGCAAATACATCCAGAAAAAATATTTCTTGTCCGAAGTGGATCACTTACTAAAAAAACAAAAGATAATTTACCTGTAAAAGATACTACTAAAGAAATTCAGAAAAAAAGAGATGAAAAGCCTTCACAACTATCTCCAAAAAAAATTACTAAGAAAGAAGGTTACAACAAAGAAAAACTAGAGAAAAAGCTCACACAGCTCTCTCCGAAAAAATCAGTTAAAAGAGTTGAAGATAATAAGGAAAAAAATGAAAAAGAAAAGCTTAAAGTCAAAAAAGATGATAAGCGGAGTACAAGTAAAGAAGAAAAGCTGTTAAAAACTACAGAAAAACCTCAAGAAAAAGACAAGCAACGCGGAAAAAACATTGCAGAGAAATCCATGAAGCAACCAACAGAACAGGACAAAAGCAAAGCTTATATGGAAGAATTAAAAATGTTAAAGGCTGAACAATTAAAACAAAGGGAAATTGAATATAAATTAAGTTCTGAAGAAAAGAAGAGAAATAGAGAAACCACAGAAGCAATGAAATCAGAAGAGGAAATTAAAACAAAAAATATAAATAAACCAGACTCATCTGATCGGAATTCCAAAAAAGAAAAACCGAGCTCCAAAAAATCTGCTTCTGAATCCAGAATTAACGGAAATATAAGCCAATTTAAGGTCGGATCTTTTTCATCTGAAGACTTGATATTAAAGTTAGTCAAACTTAAACAATCTGATCCAAATAAAGTGAAAATGCTTCGACCAAAGCGTTTATCTAAATTGTTTGGGAGTACGGGTATCCTTAATACTCATAAAAATCATAAATATAAAAAAGAACCCGAATGCGTTATTTGTAATGACTCTGAATTAGAACTTGACATTGAATACATTATTTTAAATAATACTAAAACGGAACCAATAAATGATATTATTATAGGAGAAAATATATTGAAGCGTAAACCTATAAAAAAACAAACAAGTGAAATAGGAGTGGTTCCTTTGTTTTTTAAATCTACCTTTCAGGACGACAATGTTCATATTTCAAATAGGGAAACCCTTATAAGTGATGCTGTGCAATATAAAATTTCTCCTACATCGGCCAATAAATACGTAAGTTTAAACACAAAAAGTTGCTTATCTATTAAATTTAATTATTAATGCATAATTGATATGTATTTATTCGGTGTGCTAGTTCGCTGGCTTTGTTTAATATAACCTGAAAATGTTTATACATATATTTATATATAAATATTTTTAATTGTTTAAACATATATAAAAATACACATTGGTAGTCAAATATGTACCAATATGTCAGAGTGTTGAAGACAATTAATAAAAAAAGGAGGAGGAGGTAGAGTTACCATGTTGCAATCATTTCTTGCTTGAATTATTTAGCTTTTAGTCTATCTTTATTTGGAGTTCAAGATTAAAGTAGATGCAAAATTTACTTATAACTTAAAATTTTAAATAGCACTGGTACGATATTGATGATGACTTACCAAATGTCATTATATTAATCAATCAAAAATGAAAATTGAGCTTATTAAATATTTTGGACTATTTGTTTTATAATAATTTGTTTTATATATCGTATTTTCCAAATATTATCGTTATTTTATAAAGACAGTAAATGTCCAAAAACAAGAAACTTGAGGTCAATAAACCTAAATAACACTTTTGCCATATTTCATTGAACATTTATTATGATTTTTTCTTTTATTTTTTGGAATTGACTTAATAATTATTATATAGTTATAATGCATGATAATAGCCGTCTCATTATTATTTACAAACCTATAACAAATGTAAACCTTATTTACAGATCGAGCAAGATTTGCCTAAAGGAATCGTCCGATACGCTCTTTCCGACCGGTCGTTTATTGAGAAAGGATGGACTATGTTACCGACAGAAAAAGTAGTTAGAAAAGTAAATTATAATTATAAATCGTCTTTATTAATAATAAAGGTTTCTTTTTTTGATATTAAAATATTTAGTCGCATATTATAGATGAATGTGTATCGCATGCGGCCCGCGCATCCCGAATTTGATTGGTTTGAACATAACAAAAATAAAAAGATAATGTTTCACGATTCGGGTGAAAAATTAGCAGAATTTGATGAGAATGGCCGTGGAAAGTGGTATTATAGAAACGGCAAACTGGCTCTTGATTATTACGATGCAGAAGGTTTACCGTTTAATAATTATTATATAATATTAAACTTAAAGTTTTTTTTGTTGCATAGAAAGTTTTTTTTATAAACCCTTGTAGATTTTATAGTAATTTACTTTTTGTTTCCTTTTGAAGAAACCAATGCACAGCAACGATTTGTATTGTATAGTAATGGTGAACCTGATGAGAGAGGTCGACCTCGGCCTTATACAGTCATTGCAAGTTTTGATTATCTTGGAAATGGTATTGTGTTTGACCATGCTGGTAATATAAGGTAAAACATTTTTGTGAGATAATATTATATAAAATAATACACCCACGTACCAATTAGAATTCTAAAATCTAAATAGTTTGAATTTTTTTTTAAAGATTAAAATACAATCAAACGGAAGGTGTTATCTTAGATAAAAATATTGGTCCTGCTTCTCACTGGAAATGGCATACTCTTAATGATCCGCCTGTTTTACAACAAGTTATGATTGATACACAAATGGCACATAAAGATCCTCAAATTCTAAAACTTGGACCACCAGGAGATGACAAAGTACGCCCCGATAATGAGGAAATGCTGGCTATTGAATTTGATAATTTCATCAAAGAGAAGAGTAAAAAGTTGTGTCAAAAATTTAAACCGTTCCAAATCAAAATGAAGGCTTTGAAAATAAATGAACAATTTTCTTTAAAGGTTTTGGACCAGGCTACTATTTATTTAATTTTTAGAGATGGGTCTACCAATTTAAAAATAAATATAGGAATGATTCTTGATCACCAAGAAATTGTCGATACTGATACAGCGGAATTAGGAGAGGTTTCAAATAGTTTGGAACGATTACCTGCTCGAACAAACAGTTTAGCAGGTCTACAAAAAAGCATTGCTTATGCACAATGTGTCGATAAAGCTCGTACCGAACGTGAACTTTGGCTCCGACCTGTTAAACTTATATCTAGTGCAGATAAGCTTACTTCAGCTATTTCACGCCCTTTACGTCTTCCTTTATATGTTTGTTCTAAAAGCTCCAGAGCATCAAGTAAATGTAAAAAAACCCCATCATGTAATTTATATTATGATACTCGTCGTTCTTAATAAACTTGCATTGTTTAATGTTTGTGTTTGTTTTACTTTTTTTAATATAGTTAAGCTATAATCATTAAAAAATATGATAAATGTGTGAAGCACATTCACAATTCTCGCACATAGTAGGGTAAGAAGAGGGAACGTAGGAACTTTATGGTAAGACGAGGTATTTTAACCTATCAGAATACAAAAATCCTGCAAAGTAAATTTTCTTTAACATTTTATTGACCAAATATGATATTTAATTTTGTATGGCTTATATTTTGAAAATGGTAAAACTACGGACCATGCAATATAGGGTAAAAATTGTTGCTAATGGTCACTTCTATTGACTTTTTCTGTTAGTTTTTAATTATACTGTCGGTCGGACACTACAAATAAGTATATTTATAAGCTATGTATAACTATACTAAAGACAACTGCGTTAACGGTAAGCCAAAACAATGTCGTTTAAGTATAGTGACATTTTTCAAAAATATATTTTATATTGATATCTATGAACAGCGGAAAATTTATTTAAAAATCAAATAAATGAATAAGTAATAAATTATTTAATTTATCTTCTATCATTGTTTAATTTTTTTTTGTTTTGCTTTTAGCTAGAGAATCCCGCTTTTGTGTTTAAAATGTTTAAAAATGTCGCTTTTCACACAGATATAATCGTGCAGCGCTGTATATCATCGACATATAAAGATTAAATGAGTATCTAGGGTAAAACGGGATTAACAAAAACCACGACATCACGTGAATAAAAATTATCCTGAGTGTCTATTTAATTTAACCTTAATTTATAAATTTAACCTTAATTAGTTGCGAAAATAAGTTAAAGTCAAAATGTTTTTATCCCTATACCGCATTTTACATTACCTACCTATATGCTACAATTTTAGCCACTACATTAAATATTTTTGACAGATTGTCTTTGACAAATCAACTTGAATTTGACAAATTTTATTTGTCACCTTGGGCAGAAACTAGAATGTTTCATTTTAAACTTATATCCATACGTATTTGTGATATCGACTTTGATTTCTAATATACTATTTTTTTTATTGAAATGTGACAATCGGTATAATAATAAAATTTAATATACAAACAATTTAAATTCTTTGAACATGGTAAGCACAAGACCATTTGTCACCAGCCTACTTTGTATTTATTAGAATGAATCACAAAGTTATCGTTTATTTGTGCAGAGTTATCAGGATGAATATGTGGGATCATTTCCTAAAGATTTCAGCTACGGTCCCTTTGAACAAAATGGGGAAAGTGACAATACGTCGCTTCAAGAAGATCATAAACCTCGAATTCTCCTTATGGGCCTACGACGGTGAACTGGTTTCTTATCTTTAATTATCTAATTAAAATAGAAGAAGATAGTCATACTCGAAAATTTATTTCATACATTTTTAGGTCGGGAAAATCTTCAATACAAAAAGTTGTATTTCACAAAATGTCTCCCAATGAAACATTGTTTTTGGAGTCTACCAATAAAATAGTTAAGGATGATATAAACAATAGTAGCTTTGTACAATTTCAAATATGGGACTTTCCTGGTCAAATTGACTTTTTTGACCCAACATTTGATTCTGATACTATTTTCGGTGGATGTGGTGCTCTAGTGTTTGTTATTGATGCACAGGTAATAGTAATCCAATTATAAATATTAAATAAATTCATTTTATATATATTTTTTCCCGTGAATGATAAATACATTTTTTATGTTTCAAGGATGATTACCAAGATGCCCTTGATAAGTTACAGCTTACTGTTACAAAAGCATATAGGGTAAATAGCAACATAAAGTTTGAAGTATTTATTCACAAAGTAAGTATAGTAATAGTACAGTCATTTAGAAAAATGTTTCACACTATGTCTCTCATAACACAAGGGCAGGCAGAGGAAAACTTGTGTCAAGATACTCCATACTCCACTTTCTGCCCAAATTATGAACTTAACATTGCACTTTAATCCAACATACAACCATCACCACTTTACCACAAAGACCTCTTAATTTAATGAGTTTTAAATATACTAATAGATTTCTAATTTATCATGGTGAAATTATAAAACAAAATAACAATATTTACATATTTATTTTAAATATTTCGTGTATGTTATATGTATGTATTTGTAATAAGTATTATTTTAGAAGCCAATACAGTAATATTCACATTTGTTAAAAAGAAAACTGCAATATCAAATAATTTCTTTGATGTTTTTGCATAGTGAACTGGTTATTTTATTTGCAAATTTTACACATTTGTTACAATTTTAAGATTTTAAAATTTGAAAATTTGTTAAAAGTATTTATTGAAAATGTATAGGATTTACTCCAAAAACATGATTTGTTTAGTTTTCCAAACATTATTTTAAATGAAGATTGCTTTATTTGCTTCTATATGTTACAATTATAGGTTGATGGCCTTAATGATGATTATAAAATGGAATCTCAAAGAGATATTCACCACAGAGCTAATGAAGACCTAGCAGAAGCTGGCTTAGATCATGTCCACCTATCCTTTCACTTAACTTCTATATATGACCATTCTATATTTGAAGCATTCAGTAAAGTGGTACAAAAATTAATACCACAACTGCCAACTTTGGAGAATCTTCTAAATATACTTATTTCAGTAAGTCAATCAAATTTCTATTATATTGTTTTGTATATTGTATTATATTATGTAGCATTGCTTTAATAATATATTTATAACTGAGTTTTAAAGTTAAAGAAATATGTTTTTAACTTTTATAAACTGTTATTCAACACTCAGGATAGAAAATTAATTTATTTGAGATTATACAAATATACTCTAATTTTTATGTTTTCTAAACATTTTTTTTTAAATATTTGACAATAGAATATTTTCTTGTAATAAATATTAAGGTACTCTCTTGATGATCATGCAAAGTATTATATAGAATAAAAACAACAGACATAATTATAAAAATTCTATGAAATGATAACTATATTTTTTTATTTTCAGAATTCTGGCATTGAGAAAGCATTCCTTTTTGATGTTGTTTCTAAAATCTATATAGCAACAGACAGCTCTCCAGTAGACATGCAAAGCTATGAATTATGCTGTGATATGATTGATGTTGTTATTGATATTTCATGTATATATGGGTAATCATTTTCTTTTGGCTTTACTCTTGATCCTTAGCAGAGTAACCAGCAAAATTGGAGCATTAAATGCTCATATTAATAACAATGTAATTGTAATTGGCCCTAGTATGAATCCACAGTGAATCTGAAAAAAAAGTAAATATAGTACTATTTTATAATTATTCTTTCAGGATGGTTGAAGAAGCAGATGTAAATACATTTAATAGCCAAAGCTCTAGTCTCATTAAACTTAATAATGGCACAGTGCTTTATTTGAGAGAAGTCAATAAATTTCTTGCTTTAGTTTGCATTCTTCGAGAAGAAAACTTTCAAAAGCAAGGTAAATTTTATATTTGTACACAAATAAAGCGGCAAGAAAACTTACTATTTTTCAAAATTCAATGCAACAAATTAAATTAATCTAAACACCATTACTTGTATGCTAAAGTATATTTTTTATTTAAAAACTATTCATAATTTTTTCCAGGTGTAATTGATTATAACTTTCTTTGTTTTCGTGATGCCATAACTCAAGTATTTGAATTAAGAAATAAATCTCAAAATGCAGATAAAAATCGATCAGAGGTTGATCTTTTACAAAATGGCGCTGGAGATTCAACAGAAAATGTACCTAATCACTTACAAGTTCAGATACCATAGCACAATGAACATTATCATTATTTTTATTGTATAAACTGTAGAAAAATTATCTATACAATATAAAATTGTTTATACCACTGCTTATTCAATATATATATCCGTAATTATAACTGTAAAGAACATTTAAATAAAAGAAATTTTATTTTCATATTACTTTGACTACTATTTCTAAAAAAATATTATTCCTTATTTAGTAATAGTAATAATTAAGACATCTTTAAAAATTGTGCCACAATGAGCACACAAATTATTTACATTTTCCCACCCTGTTAAGGCAAAGTACGGTATTAACTTTCGTCACTTTATGTAATGTCTCAAATTCGGCAATAGTAGAATGGAATTTCTTGACGCTAATCATCTTAAGCCAACCATGCTATGGTGACGTCAGTGTGAAGCTGTAATGCTTGATATTCCAAGCCTAATCAAAACATATAATATGTTTTGATTAGGCTTGGAATATATATTTATATATACGTAATATTTACCTTTTGAAACAGACTGTTATCATTTATAAAATCATTAATTTTTTAATAATCTTTGACACTGTTAACAAACTAACGTCTTTTTACAACTTTTTTAAATCGTGAAAATTCTCTGACGTTTTCTGGGATCTTATTATAAAAGCGTACAAATTGTCCCATAAAATAATTACGGATTCGGGGCAATCAAGTTACATGTGTGCTAAGTTTAAGCCTATTTTTAGTATTAATATTTTGTATTATACATCACCAATTTTGGTAAAATCATTAATATTTTTCTTAACGTACATAATATTTTCAAAAATATATTGAGATGCACCTGTCAATAAATCACTTTCCTTGAATTTTTGCCTTAACCCTTAAATGCATAGAGTCCCAAAAATGAATCAATAAATTTTTGCGCGGATATCCGACAACAGTTTTGATATCGATACATTTGGATTAATGGCAGTGATTCCTTTGTCCATTGACTTATCAAAAATTAACTAAAATAATGACATTTCACTTCAATATTTGTATCTTTCTATCGTTATACCAATTGGCGCGCATTTTTGATAGCGGATTCATTTACGTACTTTTGGAAGTGGATTATTTAGGAATATTTTGGTGTATTCGTTAAACAAAAAATATTTTCTAAAGGTAAGGCTCTTATTTATTAATTTGCTAGTACTTTTGTCCATATTCCGTAACTATCATGTGTATGGAGGGCTTATTTTGTGTTGATGCAAAAATGGGACAACATGCACTAATGGTATAACTACGACATGTATTTAGTACTATGCTTCCTTTTTTGATTTGTTGGTTTTGTTTTGGTGTGGTATGTATGTGGTCTATAATTTTATTATAGATATGTCTGAAAATAATCGGAGAGACGATGACGTTGAATTTTGGTTGCGGCAGTTGGAAGATGGCGCTATTTCTGAAGATCATTTGGAATCAGATGGCGATGATCTCGATGTTTATCCTACCCAACAAGATTTGTTAGATATTTTGGAAAGTGATGATGACGGCGCTGCGGGCAATAATAATACTCAAAACGACGAAGTTCTTCCCGATCCTCCTTTGATTGTAGACGATGCTCTACCATCAAATAGTTGTATTATACCCATGCAAACCTTAGATATTCAGAGACTGATATGGAAAAGACAGCCGATGATATATAATGAAAATCTAACTACATTTCGTGGCTCAGAAGATTATCCTGAATGTGTGATGAATTCTTCAGACACCGTTTCAGTATTTTTCATATTTTTTCACTGAAGAGTTTTTAGTACATATTGTAAGCGAGACAAACAGGTACGCTGTACAAACTAAACCTAATCTGCCCGAAGTTATTACACTAGGAGAATTGAGGAAGTATTTAGGAATATTGATTTACATGAGCGTTTACCATTATCCTAGTGTACGTAGTTATTGGGCTAACAAGCATGGGTTTGAGGCGATAATAAAAGCGATGCCTGTCAATAAATTTGAGAAAATAAGACGTGTTCTTCACTTCAATGATAATAATAATCATTTACCAATAGACCATCCCCAGCATGACCGACTTCATAAACTTCATCCAATAATAGATCGTCGCAATAATAAACTCTTGGGTTCTTTACAAATCGGTTGAGACCAAAAAGGGATTTGAACCGAGAAAACTCATGAATCTGGCAGAGCTTAGGACAGAGCTTGCTGATGTACTATGTACTTATGGTGCCGTGAGTCAACCTACTAGAGGACGTACAAGTAACAGTAGTATCGATGCCGCAGGACCTCAAGAAAAAAGAAAAAAAGGATGCCAAGTTTTACCGGCTGTTGACGTTCGTCGTGATAATCTTGGTCACAACCAAGTAAAAACTGAAAGTCGCATGAGATGCATGAGGCCTGGATGTAAGCTGCAAAGTTTTATAATATGCACAAAATGCAATGTATTTCTTTGTTCCAAGAAAGGAAACGACTGCTTCAATCTCTTTCATACCGACTAAAGAATTTTTATGTCTATTTTGCATAGTGTACCAAAAATGAATCATTAATATTTTTCAATAAAAACCCTATAAGATATGACTTATAATTTTTTTAAATATTTTTCCCGATTTCCACTCATTTCAAATATTATAACCCTATTTTTTAAATAAAATTCCTTAATTCATGCATTTAAGGGTTAAGGAGTCTTTAGGGCCTAAATTATAGATTGAATTGAATAGCTCGATTTTGCAGGACAAATAATGATTGAATGCCGGCTACATTGTCTCAAAGTAAAATCCCATAGGTCATAATACTATGTAAGTAGCGAAAATAAACAAGTTGAGCCGTTTCCACGTCAGTTAATAAACTTATTTTTTTTTACCACGAAAGCTACTGAGGTAAGTCTATTCGCTAATCCATCATTATGAGGCCCTACTGTAATTTAGAGTTAATGGTAATACCAAGAAATCCGAGATACATAGAATCGACAGGATCTACGAGTTCACCATTCAAGAGTACATTATCAATTTTCGTGTTAGTTGTTCTAAAAAATGACACATTTAGTTTTTTTACTATTCAATAGTAAGTTATTAACACTGAACCAATGGATTACTTTCGAGAGAGCATTGTTCACATCAATGAAGTGTCGTCAGTAAAAAATACTATCACATGGTTTTTTCAACTGGATACGGTAAATCTTTTATATATATTAAAAAGAGAAAAGGACCCAGAACAGACCCCTGTGGGACTTCCATGCTGATTACTGACCCACGAGTTTTCTTGCCATTCACATCAACCCTTTGAACTCTGTCAGCTAAATAAGAAGTTAGAAGATTGAGTGCACATCCTCTTATGCCATAGTCGTGTGGCTTCATATACCTTCATAAGACTTCTACCAGCATCTTTAATTGAGCGACCTTTAGTAAAACCATATTGTTTATCATGCATAAGATTATGTGAATTAAAATGCAGTAATATTTGACTTAGAATATTTTTTCAAAAAAAATACTAAACGAGGATAGGCCGAAAATTATTGAGATCAGATGTACTACCCGATTTAAATATACGTATAATTTTTCTTAATTTCATTAGGACAGGAAACACACCATAGTCTTTACAATTATGAAATACTAGCAGCCTACTAGCGGCTTCGCCCACATGCCACTTATAATTATTTTATTATGCTGCGTTTGCCTTAAGATATTCAATATAATTATTTAATCAATATAATTTATAACATTCAGTAATTTTGGGAAAGTTCAAGCACGACATGGCGGCTTGTGAGGACGAAATCGGCGGCAAGGGCACCCCCGGCAGGACATTTACATTTACATTTTCTCAAAAAGTATACGTTCAAATCCCATGCTATAAGAGCCAAAGCATATCTTCATAAAATTTCTTTGAATGATGGATTAACTTTCGCTCGTAAGTTTCAATTACTTTATCAAATAAAAAACGTTGAAAAATCGCCTTGCAGTTTTCATTTTGTTTTTGTCACAAAATGCCTTATTATGACTTATTTATAAAAGATAGATAGATATACAGTATCGCGGATTTCTTTTTAGAAGTAATAAAATAGAACATTTCTTTCGTATAATGTATTGACATATATTTAACAATTTTTGCAGCACACGCATTTAAAGCAATTCGATAACGTTCATTTTTTTGTTATTTAAGGCTAACTAAGACTTACATGATAATGCCTGACAATTATATAACCTATAGTACTTCTGAAGAATGTAGCTTTCATACAAAACCAAAAATAAGTAAATCGGACCAGTAGATCCAAAGATCTTAGCGTTTAAACAAACAAATAAACTCTTCCGCTTTATTATATTACTATAGATAATTGAGAGGTGAGGAGCAACAGCGCATAAATCTGACGTTTTTTTGATATGTAGGGACTTAATGTCTTAACGATGTCTCTGATTGATGATTGATTTAAAATCTACATTACATTTGTGTACGCTATCCTTAACTAATGATTCAATGACGGCTGTGGAGGCTGCATCTGGAATATCAGCAAAGAATTTTTCAAATACACAGCCTACTGTTTAATCAGAGCTGATTAGAATAGCGTTGCGTTTGACTTAATTTTATTTTTCCACTTATTACGTGCACTTTTCAGTAACTATTTAAATGTCTTAACGATGTCTCTTGAATTGACCGATTTAAATTTAAAATCTACATTATATTTGTGTACGCTCTCTTTAAGTAATGATTCAGTGACTGCTTGATTCTTATTTAAAACGACGTTATTTAAAAAAAATATGAATACGTGCGTAAATCTTAAGGAAAAAGTTTATGTGTAAAAAAATAACATTATTTGAATCAAACGCATATTCCTTATTGGGGAATATGCGTCGGAACCTAGAAGAACGCTATGAGGGAGTCGTAGAAGCGAGTGTGGATGAGAAGCGTATTTTCACGCTTCGACAATGAGGTGATTGTAGTGGAAATCTGCGCGCTTGTAGTAGCGCTTGCCTAGGCCTTTACAGAATTCCTTTAATGATTCTAATTCAAAATCTTTGTGTAAGTCCATGTTGCGTACATATTACGGATATACCATTCAAAGGAATTTGTTATGGACCCTCTGAAGGAGGTTTATCTCGGCGTGTGCGACACATGCAGGGACACGATTGGTCGACTGCAGGTTGTATACAATGTCAGCTTGTTCCGAAATTACATTTTACTCTGATTGCAGATTAGTGGGCACCACCTACTCATGTCATATGTGTAGCTTTGTTTCTGGTACATACGTGTTGTGCGACCGGAAGGAGAGATTCGAACAAACAATATCTAATAAAGTTTTAAAAGAAAATAAAAAAAAACAAGAAGACATTATATTAAGAGCCAGGTTCAAGATAAAATTTTAAAAAATATTTAATAAAAAGACTACAAACGAACAATAAATTTAATCGGACAATGACCAACACAGAACACATATACCCAAAGGGATTGATGACCAACGAATATTATAAAAAATGTTTAAAAAAATCATTTTACCCCGCCAACTTAGGTTGCACAGATTTCTAATATGTGTTGTAGAATCTAATATCATAGACAACGCATACGATATTAATATTAATTTGTAGATATTTGTGATTTTGTATTATGTGCCTTTATTTTCTTTTCAGGTGGTGGCATAACTAACAAGACCTCTTTCTATATTTTTAAACCGTTAATCTGCTCTGAATGTGACTGATCAATCATTATGTCTTTTCTTCATTTTACGTGACATTTGCGAAGTAAATTGTGCTTCACTAGCACGCCTAAAGGCCATAAAACAAAGAATATAACATTAATATTCATTTGTCATTTATCTTGGATCGAACTGTGTTCTTAACTTCTGTGTTTTACTCCTTTGTTATATTTGGTGTATTAAATTGATATAAAAAATATACCTTATAGGAACTTGTTTTGTGCAATTGTGAATTAAAGTACTGTCTTTTGCAATTTTATATGTAAGTAGAATGAATTTTATAGCATAAAGCGTACTCACTGTGTTTCAAAGATTGTTTTCTTATTATTTTAGTATATTATTATTATTAAAGATATATAGAAAAATGATAATCATTTGTAAAAACACATTCATATGTAAAATAGTAATTTATAACAAAAATAATATTTAAAAAAAATGTATAAAATACTAATTCATATAAAAAATATTTTTAATTCTTTGTGTATTTAAAAAAACTAAATAGAAAATATATTATTAATCCAATATTAAATTACGTCTGATTTCTTTTAGTAAGTTCTTTTTTTACTAGATATACAATTTCTTTATTTTTTAACTTTAGAAAAATTTGTATACATGAAACAAGGTAAGCAATATTCATGTGTTGTCTTTAATTATTTTTACACAATGTGACTGTGTTCATTATCTTGTTTAATTCAAAATTAAAGTTGTACTTGTATACCTTTATATTAAATGACCGTACCACATAAATTCAATGGCATTTTAAAAGACAAAAAATTTTGACAAAAAAATCTTACAGGCTAATTGTGCGACGCGGCGTTGAGTTCCGCCACTACAATGCCTCCAGAAGTTGGTGGAAAAAAGTGAAAAGAAATGTCTTAATTTGAATACAGTGTCTTAACTTAGGTACTGAGGTTCCCTCTGCCTACCTTGCTATGTGCGAGATACAGTGGGAAACTAAAACAAATCTTGAAAGTGAAGGATTTTTTTTATTTGATTTTACAACTGTAATATGAAATTGAAATCCATACCAATATTATAAATGCTAAAGTAACTCTTGTCTGTCTGTCAGTGACTGTGACATCATCACGGCCAAACCACTGAATCGATTATGATGAAATATCATATAGAGATACTTTAGTGCTTAAACATGAATTTTAGTTTTTCCAGTAATTTCATTGTTTTACGAAAAGGTTGTTGTGTGGGTGAATGCACTGAGTGGGTCTCTAGTTTAAAATAAATTAAACTATCAAGATAAATGATTTAAATACCTTATTCCTTATTGTTGTACTAGTGCAGTCTATTAATTTCAGTTTTACAGGTAAATAATTGTAATTCTGATACTTTTTTGTCAATTTACATTTTCCATTCTAGTAGTGGTATTCTCTGAGTAATTGGGAACACTGAAAATTTCTAAATACAGTTAGGAGCAATTTCAAGTTTATTTCTATCATCAGTTGCTTTTAATATTTTTTTAATTCTTTAATCCCCAACCCAAAAAGAGTGGTGTTACAAGTTTGATATATCTGTCTGTAGCACCAAAGCTCCTGTTTTATTAAGAGCTACAGGCACTTTTCCAAAATAAGGTAGTATTTTATTGGGGCAGTGGTTTTTTTAAGCACTCAGTAGAAAAAATTTAATATGCCATATTTTGTATAAATTAAAACCATTTATATCCTTTCTTGTTATTTTGTTCTAAAAAAAACAAAACAAAAGTCGAAAAGAAATTTATTTTTGGGAAAAAATGTATTGGCTGATAGTCTATATAACTATATATTTGCCTTGTATTTGCTCTGCAGTGTTTATGTAAAGAGAATTTAGTGTTACACACACTTTATACACTCTATTATCCATGTTCCTTCTAAATTTGAGACAATGCATGTTGAGTGGCAGAACTCTATATTCAAATAATGCTTCACTGTATTATGATGCGGTCTAATTTCAATATTTTCTTTCCCTTAATTATAACTAAAAGGCGGGAAAAAAAAATTTGTACTTCAGTTGAAATATTATATATATGGCTGGTCATAGTTCTTCATCAGATGTAATCTTTGTATTTTTTTTAAGGCTTACTCGGCGGAACTCAACGCCGAACTTAGCCTCGACAACAGAATTCAACGCCGCAGTTAGCCTCGACACTGGAGCGAAGAAATGGAAATATAAATATTTCATTTCTTCGAGTGGGAATCGGACCCACATTCGGGTTTCAGCGTTGTTGCGTTTACAGTCGAACGCTTGTGCCGCCCCTGCGCCACAACTGGCCTCGAATTTTTTGCCCAATCCTAGTAGCTTAAAAAAATCAAATCCATAATTTAAAAAAAAATAAAAAGACAGACAGGTCTTTACTTAAATATAACTGAATAAATCCTATAAGAAAAGTAATGGTTTTAAAAATATATTTATGTTAATCTTTAACATTACCATAACACGAAAAACAAATTAATGAATGAAATAAACAAACTGAAATTTTCGGTTGGTAAAATGGTATACACATTTTATAAATTTCTTGGCAGAACGATAAATGGTGTTCAGTGTTAAATTGGTTCATCATCCACTTGTCATATAAATGCATATTAGACTAAGATTCCAGGGCCCCCAGACCTATGTCACTTTAGCAAAGCTGAAATTTAGAGGATTGATAGTCTAATATGTAGTTAAGACTGTATGTGTACTTATTAACTTGAAAGTGGGGCCCTTTCAGACCAAGCCTTCGCCAATTTAAGGTACACGCTCACCTACTTTAAAGTAGAAACGCTCGTATTTAAATAGAAATGTATATTTATTATTACCAGACCCTTTACTCCTGCCTGCCTAAAGTAACAAATGTTTAAAATTGGTGCAAGCTACATATATTATTTACGGGCTATTTCAAGACCCCTTATAAGCACCCAGACCAATCCAATGGCTCAATCATCCTCCCAAACTGAGATGTACCTTTATTTAGCGCTAGCTCTGAAAGAGCCCCACTTTCTAGTTAGTGAGTATGCATACTATCTTAACTGTCAGGTTTGCTAAAATGACAGGTCTGTGGGCCCTGGCCCAGGGCCCCTGGGATCTGGGCTATACAGAGTGTTTTTGACATCATCACTTTAAATGAAACCACAGTTTTAACTACTCTATAAAAATCTAATACCTACAATTAAAACAAAAGAGATTATTCCAAAAATGAAAAAAAAAATTTTTCAAACAAAATAATTAATAAATTTATCGTTGTAAAATGAAACGTTATTTGCCAAGAATGGCGCACACAGACACATACTTATCAAAGTGATAATGCCGCACACGCATCATTCACGAAATCGAGTCGTAGCCTACGACTCGTAGGTAATGGCGGCGATGTTGAATTCCGTAAAATAGCACGAGAGATATCCCTTTCTCGTTCTGGTGTGTTTTTTGATAACTAAAAGTAGCAGATCAGCAAAGCTTAGTAGTATATTTATAGTAGTAGGTGTTTCCGTTAATGGTATTTATTCGCAACTGCGTCTCACGAAATACAGTGTGGGTAAACATCGTAAAATGAAAAAAAAATCCTACGTCTACACTGTTGAGACATCTTGATTAATTTGTTTAGGTATGGGTTTGAAATATTTTACCCTATACGCTGCTCCCGTAAAAGAAGCGCATGCGCTTCCGTCCTGTATTAATATACAAAATGTTATATCGCAGCTGTGGCGTAATTGAAACGAGTTAGACTTAATGCAATTATAGTTATTTCTATATAGGTATAATTCCTTCTCGCACAACACTCTTCCTTACGTTCCTTGGCATGATAAAATCTTGGAATTCCCTACCCATAACGAAATCCTGAATTACGATTTTTTCTGCTTAGCACTGTATAAAATATGTATCTACGTAACATGTTAAAGATTTTGCTATTCCAATATGTTTTTTGTACTTTACGTTAAAAAACAAATACATATTTTAATTAATTAATTATTTATATTTGTTAATTATTAATATTGCGATAATCTAATAATAATTAATAGTAATTATGCGCATTAGGCGTATCATTTATCTGAGATGAAAAAGACGATCGATAGTTATAAATATGTAGAATTCAGAAAAACATGTTTTTGTGTTTTCCGCGTGCACCGCATTACGTATTCGCGGTAGTGTTCGTGATGATAACGATATTTTGCCCACCAAACTAGCAATGCTCGAGGTGCCTGATGCTGTTTTATACAAAATTGGTCTTCTGTGATTGGCATAAGGTTGAAAGTAGGTAAGTCATCAGTTTCAACGAATGGCATTGATAATTTAGAAATGGCCTTGTGCGATTTTAAATAATACGCAACAGGTATCGTATCGGCAACTTGCGCGCCACGTCTGTTGTAAACAATACGTCACGACACACCCATTCCTCGACAAATAAGGTCGCTGGATTTTATGTTTTTTTTTTAGATTATTTTAATGTTTTAGCCTTGAATTTAGTTAAACAATTTTGATTTAGTGTAATAATTCTTGTTTTGCTTTTCAAAATGGCCAGCTTTTGAAAATAAAACACCTAATTCTCTAATACAAGACTCCTTAACATTCCGCAACTGAAACAGAAACTGAAACAAACATAATTAAACATTTATAAACGGCACGAGGAACACCTATATAAAAAATGATATTTGCCCAATAAACCTATGCAAATTTAAATTACGCAGAAAACCTCTTTTTCATTGATTCATTAGAAACTGCTCACATTGTTTTCATGTAATTCAAGTTTTCGTTTGCCTTGACTTGATTCACAATCGAGTTGTTATTATAAACAATAAATTGGAAAAGTATAACCACAATTTTACTAATAATAGGTATAATAAATAATATATGAAAATTGATTTTATTAAAAATTTATTTAAAATTTGTAGAGCACATTTTCAAAATAATTTGTCGTTAAAACATTAATTAAATATTTCACGATCACGACAATCAAACATAACCATCGATTTGCATAAAAGTCAAGAGGTTAATATAAATTTTTGTGTACGCTTTCATGCAACACAAGAAACTTTCGCAATATAAATGGTGCGACATCACGCCACAACATGCGATCAACACGTTGCGTGGTGAGCCCGGTACACTGTACAGTGCGGTCAACGAGTTGTGGCCGCCCCGAACTTCGCTGTGAATGGCTGCGCACATTTGATATTACGATTTTTGTTACATCTGATTATTTTCTTACCGTGTGAACAATGCGCAAAAGTTCAGAAAACCTAACTAAATAGCGGCCACGACTTGTTGACCGTACTGTACACTCCTCGCTTTTCTGCGGTTGGCCACTAAATTATCGTTTCTCTGCTATCGGTTAGTGACGCATCCGTTCACTGCTCGCGCTCGGTCAGCTGCTCGATCAGTGTAGAATCGTACTCCTTACGTGTGATACGCGCTTTTTTTAAATCGAATTTGTCTCGTCGTTTTGCAGACTTTGCACAAACTTTTATATTTAAAATATTTTGTGAATTTATTATTGTTGGAGTGTTTTAGTGCTTTGTAGCAGAAATGTTCAGCTCTTAAGGTACATTACATTAATTATTTATTAATATAGCAGAAACTTGTGAGCGTATTAAATAATTTGCGACTTTTATATCTTATTTATAACCGATTTTACAAGTAAATAAAAAATAATTATTGTAAAATATTTCACATACTATACATATTCACAATTCTACTAAGTAATCGCCAATACAATACCTACATATGTCTAACAGTTATCTTAACTTTTTATCTTAATCTTATATCTTAACTTTGATAAAAAATGTTAAAATTCGCGTTTAGCGTTTAAGCGTTCTTGAATTAAATAACTTATTGGGTCACTCATATTGGTCAAACGTAAGCAGCAAAGTAGATACATTATGACCTATATTTATAGGTCATAAATAATAAATACCTAGTTTTTCCGAAGATTTTTTTACTTCTAAAAATTATATAGCTACGCACATGCTTAGACATTTATGACGACCAACGACTATAATAGTCGTTTAACTAAAACAATGTCTATATATCTTGCTTCCTGGATAAAAAAACATTTTTTGTTCCATATTATAAAGGAATAAATTAACTATAATTTGTCGCTTAATAATGTTTTCTTTTGCTTTAAGATCATATTTTCCTTGATAAGTATGATTTGTTATATGCAGCTTCCGCTTCACGCTGTATCCCGCACACAGCAGGGTAGGCAGAGGGAACCTAGTGTTAAGACACTCCGTTCCCCACTTTCTGCCGAATTCTGGAGGCATTGCGTGTTGAGTGGCAGAACTCAACGCCGCGCATAACCTCGACACCAGAGCGAAGAAATGGAAATATAAATTAAGTAAATATTTCGTCTCCTCGAGTGGGGATCGAACCCACAACCAGTCGGTTTTACAGTCACCTCGTGCCGCTGCGCCACGACTGGCCTATTATTGATGATTATATGAATTCTTAATATTGATTATTTTATCAAATTTCAAAATTAAATAACGATTGTACCGCAGTTTGGAAGTGATTGACAGCACTCGAGACGGTTGCTGGATCAATCGCCGATAGGGGGGAAATATATAATCAGTTTCCTGGTTAGATAAGGGAAACTGTCTTTGAGCTCCACACCTCAACACGCTTAAATAGGTGGAAAGCGATGATTGGAGCGTGTTAACACTAGGTTGTTTTTTATTACCCTGCTAAATACAGCGTGAAGAAAAAAGTACATAATATATAGCTATTTTTAACCGACTTTTTTTTTCAAAAAGGAGGCTCTATATTCGTTAACTATATTTTTTATGTGTTTGACCTTCGATTTCTTCGTCAATTATTGTGGCACTATTTAAAAAAAAGTTTTTATTTTTTTATTGTTATACAATAAATATGGGAAACTTAAAAGAAATAATACTTTTAGATGTGTTTTTCATTTAATGCAAAAGTATAAATAAATAATGTTTACTAGTAAACAAATTGTTATTGTACCTAGGTTGTTGTCTCAATCTTGTTGTTTATCTTGCTTATATACTTACCTAGTGTCTACTAGAAAACGTGGTTGTTTATTAACAATAGTCATTATAAGCATTGAGGCCAGTAGTGGCGCAGCGGCACGAAGTGTGTCTGTAAAACCGACTGGTTATTGGTTCGATCCCCACTCGAGGAGATGAAATATTTACTTAAATTTATATTTCTATTTCTTCGCTCTGGTGTCGAGGTTAAGCGTGGCGTTGAGTTCTGTCACTCAACATGCAATGCCTCCAGAATTCGGCAGAAAGTGGGGAACGGAGTGTCTTAACACTAAATTCCCTCTGCCTACCCTGCTGTGTGCGGGATACAACGTGAAGCTGATTTAATTTATTTTTATTTCATTATAAGCATATAGTGTTATTTTTTAACGTTTATAAATTATTCGTTATGATATAGTCCTGAGAGTATTTTAGTCGATTAGCCTTCATCTTTTCTGTTTAAACACACGCACATAATTATATATATATTTTTGTAGCTTCACGCTGTATCCCGCACATAGCAAGGTAGGCAGACGAAACCTGGGAACTTAGTTTATGACACTTCGTTCCCGTTCCCCACTTTCCGCCAAATTCTGGAGGCATAGCGTGTTGAGTGGCGGGACTCAACGTTGTTCTAATATGTAATATGACACTTATTTCATACATAGTATAATACAATTATTGAATATCTATTATACTTTATGATATAAATAATATGTAATGTTATGTTATAGATATTATTGTTTTTGAGTTATGGTTGTTACATCTGATGTATATGAAAGAAGTTTTGATTTTGGCAGTTTTCCAGAAAATCGGGCATACTTGAGTAAATTGAAAAGATTCAAGGACGATTTTTTTACAGATGCAAGTAGGTAGGTTACCTACTTGTATTTAGCAGTTAATCCAATTTTTTATTCAACATTTACCAATTTTTCTTCGCAATTTTGTATCACAGAAATATTTTTTTATATAGTAAGTTATATATACTAAAATATTAACTAACCTATATATAATGTATTTTGCTCTGTTTATTTCTAATTCGATATAAGTAAAGTATCGATTATAAATCGTCTTTATTATGTTGTGACATACGCATACCAGGCTGCGTGGATATTATAAATAAACAAGTACCAATGCTTTGCCATGTTCAAGGATATACCTACTTTATCTTATTGATTAATCATACATTTTTTGCTTTCGATAATTATCAAATCTATAAAAAAATATTTTTTACCTATAACATACATACATAATATATACAATAACATTAAACAAAGCAGTTAACACAGCTAACTAATAGAATGTCGGTCAAACTAAATAAAAACTAGGTATTTATAAAAATACGCTTTTACTAATTGCTATTTTAAATAAGCTAAATTGAATATAAGGCACGAAATGATATACATATATATTAATAACACGATTGTAGTACAATGACCCTTGTAATAATAATTTTCTTATAGTTGATATACTCTGCCACGACACCCGGAAGTTGAGGTCTTATAAATTATAATAATTATTATCACACGTACAGTTTCTGCAATGTATTTCTTTTATTTATGAAGTTTACTCACCTTTTTGTGTTATACCTTTAAGTCATAAAACTTGTCTTGACATAAATTACATAATATTAAACAAATAAAATCTAATTCTTTATATATACATTATCACCGCCTACTATCCTGATAAAAAAGTGTTTGAAGTTCAACGTCCCAAGTCATGAGCGATAAATTTCTACAAAAATCATATTCTGTTAGGCAAAGTTCGGCGTTGAGTTCCCCGCCACTTAACACATCTAGAATTCGGCGAAAAGTGGGAAACGAAAGTGTCTTAAGATAACGAAGTGTCTTGACACAAGGTTCCCTCTGCCTACCTTGCCATATGCGGGATACACTGTGAAGCTAAAAAAATATTATATTCCGTGTATTCGAAATTTAATTGTGTATCGAATTTGTTAAAACAAAATAAGAAATACCGTTAATTGTATAAAATCTGTTCACTAACCAATAAGATTAAGACAGGCTTATATTAAATAATAAACAGGTTATTTAAAAATTCTCTCTGTATGTATTTTTTTATTCGTCAGCACTTCTAGTGTGTTTTTCGGTTCAACTAATTTTTAAAGAATAGTATAATATTATTTTCACCCTAGTACGTATTTGTTATTCGAGCTTATTACTCAAATAATATCGTAAATGCAATCTCTAACAAATTCTTAAGATTTCTGTGACAAAAACTTTACAATCATAGAGAGTCGATATCTCGCTGTATCCCACACAGCAGGGTAGCCAGAAGGAATCTGGGTACCCAGTGTTAAGACACTCCGTTCTCATTAAGACATTTCCGTTCCCCACTTTGCAATCGAATTCTGGAGATTCTCTGTTGAGTGGCGGAACTCAACGCTTTGCACCTTTACTATAGCAAACCAGCGAACGAGTGAAAATATTAAATAATTCATTTCCTTTAATGGATATCGAACCCAGAACCTGCCGTTTTTACAATCGCACGCTTGTGCTCATACGCCACGACTGACCTCATTATCAATTACACTTAAGTTAAAGGTTAATGCCCTTTTATACAACAGCTTAATTTTTGTATTGTATTAATACATTTAATTTTACTAAATATAGGGCGCTGGTTAAAATGTCTAATTCTAATCAGTTATCACATCGATGAGGAGCAACTATAACTAGAATGTAGTTGTTTTTTCCATTAACGCAGTATTATACAGTGCGATGAAATATCAACAATTTTTAATTAATTTCTATTGTCATTTGACGAAGTTAATTTTTATTAAATCACTTTTAATATTATTAAGAATAAGTAATATTAGTAATCAGGGTTCCTACAAAATGTAACAAAGTTGCTTTTTGTTGCAGGTGTTTCGTCGGCAATATGGGGTAATTTTTGGAAAAGTGAAATACTGAAAACGAAAGCTGGACTTTAATTGTTTTAATTAAAATAGAATTTTAAGTAAATTTTAAATTTGGAATGTCTAAGAAAAAATCTGCAGGCATGTATTCCATGAACTATATTGGCAAGTTCTTTACAAACTTCTATGAATTTTACAATGAAATCAATAGTGCTACTTTAACTGGTGCGATCGATGTGGTGGTGGTGGAGCAGCCCGACGGAAGCTTCACGTGCTCGCCTTTCCATGTTCGTTTTGGAAAACTCGGAGTTCTACGTTCTCGGTTTAAAGTGGTGAGTTCTCATTGGATTACCTTGTTAGTAAAAAATTACAATAATAAACAAAACACATATGCTTAGTTGTGCCACACTGGCACAAACGTTTGAATGTAAACCCGACGATTGTGCGGATGAATTATTTATTTTTTTAATTTTCCTCGCTCTGATAAGAAGGAAAGCGCATTATTTAATTTGACCTTTTTTTCACCACAACACGCCATGACTCGAGAATTTAGCTGAAAGTAGGGAACGAAGTGTCTTAACAGTAGGTTCCCCCTGCCTACCATGCGATATGCAGGATAAAGCGAAAAAAAAAAGAAAACAATATCATGCTTACTTTTGTATATCAATCTCCTGTCGTCCGTCATCAACTGATACTAAAATTTTATTCTTTAAAAGAAGGACGTTTATCAATCTGTATAAAAATATTAGCAATTATCTAACATTCAATTACAATATGAACTAAATACAACTTTACGGCTTTATGTATTATTATATAATGATCGAATGAGCTTTTGATTTCCAAATTTCACATTGGCTAACTATTAGCGTCTATGTAGGTACATTATTACGTTACGTTCATAAGTAGTAATATTTTTCGTAACGCCACTCGTACAAGTTTGTTTGCAAAATATCTATCACTTAAAACTACTACAAATATCTGCATAAGGTATAATTAAATAAAATAAATAAAAATAAATCAGCTTCACGCTGTATCCCGCATACAGCAGGGTAGGCAGAGGGAACCTAGTGTTAAGACACTCTGTATAATTCTATAATTCTTAATCATATTATGGTACGTATATACTGTAAAATATATTGTATATCTTCAATCTTCAATAAAATTAAATAAAATAATTGAATTATATAATAAAAATAGACTGTACTACGTATATTCAGCTGTATAATTTAATTTGCAATACGCGGAATATTTAATCTTCAAGGCTGAAGGACTTATTATTTATCTATATACAAAAAAATTGCGTAATAATAATTAATATACTTGATTGCTAATCAATAATTTTGCTAGCAAAATTATATCTATATTGATATTACAAAATTGAAGAGTTTGATTGAGCACGCTAAACTCAAGAACTACTGGTTGGAATGGTTTCTTTTTTTGTGTTGGATCTTCCATGTATTGACTTCTATATATACCCCTTATATGTCACTTTACTCGTTCTGATGTAACCCACTATACCTGCGGTCGAAGTTACCTCGCGCATACTTATTATCTTGTTTTATACAAAACTCTTGTAGCATTTGACCAAGGGAACGACGACGTATGTATTTCTAGAAAATACAATGACATTCAATATTCCTAGATTACTTATAGACAATGTTTATGAATTATTGATTCAAGAAACAGACCCAGAAATTTTTAGTGACAGGCCTTCACATTAGATTTTGCTTTTAATATTCCATCGCGAATACCGGTTCTTGTCTTGTTATGTAAATAGTTAAGCACCTAGCTTGGTTGCCATATTTTTTTCGTAGATGTTTTTTTATATAAATAAAAACAAGTACAATGAAATCGTTTGCGTTTGAATTATGAGGATTAAATAAAAGATATAATAAATAAGAAAATATTTATTATAAAATTAATTATTCAATGTCACAGTGTTGTATAAAGTATATACGTACATGTCATTTTATTTTTCATAACTAATTTTATAATTTATCAGCTTCTCACTGTCCTGCACACAGCAGGGTTGGCAGAAAGAGCCTAATGTTACGACACTCCGTTCCCCACATTCCGCCGAATTCTGGAGGGATTGCGTGTTGAATGATGGAACTCAACGCCTACAACGCCGCCTCAATATTTCATTAGCTCGGGTGGGGGGGATCGAACCCTCAACCAGTCGTTTTTACGGTCACATTTTGTGCCCCTGCGCCACGACTGGCTTCAGTTTATTATTATAATATAAGTATAGGCCGGATTATAATATAAGTATAGGATAGTTGAGGCCGGTCGTGGCGCAGCGGCACGAGGTGTGACTGCAAAATCGACTGGTTGTGGGTTCGATCCCCACTCGAGGAGATGAAATATTTACTTAAATTTATATTTCCATTTCTTCGCTCTGGTGTCGAGGTTAAGCGCGGCGTTGAGTTCTGCCACTCAACACGCAATGCCTCCAGAATTCGGCAGAAAGTGGGGAACGGAGTGTCTTAACACTAGGTTCCCTCTGCCTACCCTGCTGTGTGCGGGATACAGCGTGAAGCTGATTTGATTTAATTTTTATTTATAATAAATAATTAGAAGCAAAATTCTTAAATTTTTGCAAATATCTTTTTTTACGTATGAAAATTACGATATTACATTCAATGATTAGGTACAACTTATCGATATGACGCTAAAAATAATTAATTCTGTTGTCATACATAGTATGTTGATTTTCACGCAATATTTCGTAAATGAGTCACCCGGTACATGTTTGTGCATTTGTTAAACTAACGTTTGCAATATACACTTTACTATAACTAACTACGGGCACGTTTCCATTTCGCGGTCACTATGATACGTTTTATTGAAGCTCCTCGGCGTGTGGCTAGAATATTCTATGAAGAAACGTACTTACAATTTTATTCTTCAATCAAAATGAGTTTTATTTATTTTACATTAGTTATTAATATTTTTTTTCGAAAATAATGCTTAAAAAAAGGAATATAGTTAATTGTTTTTAATATTTAAATAGAAAAGAGAAATTATATAGTTTTCATACATTTTGTTAATGGATTAGCTGGTTAGCTCTGATTAGTGTATTGCCAAAACTAGGTAGGAAATCTGCGACGAATCCACAATGAGAATTGGAACTCCGCCAATATGGATTATAATTCTCAACGCAAGAATTATATGAAAAAATTGGCACAAATATTTTGTCTTCGTGAGGTCACTTGTTATTTTTGTGAGAGACGGTTAAATTACTCTGCGAGCGTTTTATTTCTAAAATAAGTATTTGTTTTTTTTTATAGCTTCACGCTGCATCCCGCATATGGCAGGGTGGGCTGAGGGAACCTGTTAAGACACTCCGTTCCCCACTTTGCGCGGAGCTCAACGTCGAGCTTTCCCTTCAATTAAATTATTAATTCATTCATTTCCCTGAGTGGGATTGAACCTACAACTGTCGCGTTTACAGTCACACTCTTGTGCCACTGCGTTACTAGAGGTTGTATTTCGTATCGTATTTTTTTTAAATACATATTATAAGTATACGTAAACAATACAATAACATTTG
The DNA here is from genome assembly GCA_013403705.1 of Heliconius hermathena. Taxonomy (NCBI): domain Eukaryota; kingdom Metazoa; phylum Arthropoda; class Insecta; order Lepidoptera; family Nymphalidae; genus Heliconius; species Heliconius hermathena. The sequence goes on along the minus strand of JAAIXJ010000044.1, from coordinate 347,714 downwards.
GAGAGTGGCATTGTGTTCAGCTGATTTGTTATTTAGGTAAAATGTACGAAACGGAATGATATCTCTATTTCATTTGAAAGCGTAATGTAAAATGGTGTTCTATAAATGACTTAGGTATTCACTGTTACTACTTATGTAAGTACTTCCTCGATATAAATCATGTGTTTTTGTTGGTAAACAAAACTATTATGAAAAAAATTAATATTATAATATATAACCAACATAACATAAAGATTTTACGATAATATTTAATTTGCAAACATTAAACTTATGCATATAACTACAATAAGGAAACACTACTAGAAAACTTACTTTAAATATTATATAGAGAGGGATAACTGGAAACTTAAAATGAGTAAATTAATTACCAGTTTAAATTCAAGTAAGCGGTTAAACTCAAGAAAAAATATTAATAAGATAGAGGAAAGATTTACGCCCAGTATTAATAACCTATCTCCAACGTCAATCTTAGATTGTTTCATACATCTATCCAATCTCTAGATTGGATAGATGTATGAAACAATCTATCCAATCTCTAGATTGGATAGATATATGAAACAATCTAAGATTGACGTTGGAGATAGGTTATTAATATTGGGCGTTAATGTTTACCGTATTTATTCGTAGGTTGACTTAGAGCTGAATGGGGAACCATTGAACATTCACATGAAACTGGGTGAGTCTGGTGAAGCTTTCTTTGTGGAGGAAGTTGGTGAAGATGAAGCGGAGTGCTCAGCACATTTAGCTACGTCACCGATACCCGCGTCGCGGCTCGACGATCTCTATGAACCACGCCGCCGCAACTCATTATCCGCTGTTGAACCCGACCATGGCCAAGCGTCAGACTACACAAAAAGAAGGTGACTTTTAGTGAAAATAGATAGATGTTATAATCTTATACGATACGATAAAAAATATAATTTATTTTTTAAATTGTTAATAACTAATGATAACATGAAACTTAACGTTCCTTTTTAAACATAATTTTACTTTCTTTGTCATATAATTTGCTTTATTATCTATAAATATTTTATTATTAGAAAATAGAAAAAATAATTGTGTTACTTACTTGGTGGTGCACAAATAAAAAAATATATAATTACTAGTCTGTGGCGTAATTGCATGTGTACTTTCACAATATTGTTTGGAATTTTTTAGGATAATATTTTAAAATATTTTAATAATATTTTTATTTTTGGATTTTTCCACGTAGAGCGTACATGAGTATATTTCTAATACATATTGATTAACTTTATTGACTTCAATGTTCTACATAGCCTATATGATTAGAAAGTGTATTGTATGCTTACACAGTTGCACAGGATAATTAAATAACGTTATTAGCTGTAGCAAAATTCAACACATATAATTAACAAGTTTATTGCTATATTAGCAACATTGTTTATCATACTGCATACATAAATTCATTGAAAAGAAACGTCGAGAGTTGTCCAATCTTATATAATTCAATACAGTAAGATAAATTCGCAAAAAATAATTTCACAGGTACACAGCTGACGGGAAGTCGATGCAAAAACCCGATCTAAGTAAACTAACAAAAAATAACACAAAAGATGATAAGAAAGTTGCCGACGATCATGAAAACGAAGCTTTGTTTGAGATGGATGGTCTCAACGAAGGGTCGGACTGGATCGATTCTATGCCAAAGACGTTTGCGGCGACGCAACTCGGGGCCGCCGGAAGTGAAGCCAACCAAACAGTGCAGAAAATAAGTGAACATAACGATTTTCGGCCTATCGACGCGGCACCCAACCAGGAGGAGGTTAAGCCGAATGGCAACGGCAAGAAGAAGAAGAAAACAAGGAAAGTTAGCTCAAAGAAGAAGCACCAAAGAAAATCTTCGACTAGTTCGATTTCTAGTCAATCTGATCTCACTAGCTCAGAGCAACGAACTCAGCCGGCAGCTATTAGCAATACGGACATCAATTTCTTCAGCGACACGGAAGTTACAGCTGGCAACCTTAGGTAAGATCACTTACATTCCCAATTTTCTTTTAATGTGTTCATTAATCAATAACAATGTGATATAAATGATCGATTATAAAATACATATGTATATAAAGATTAAATGCCCCAGTGTATAGTTTAAAAAATATACAAAAAATCTTTAAATTGTTGTAATGATTAAACTGTTTGAGGAATAGCATTGAAATAGTTACAAAAGAACCGAAAATATATCTACATGAAATATGATAAAATATATAGCTTCCAATTGTTAAATAATATTTTGGGTTCGCACAAAACCCGTAAATGGTACTGGCGCATGACAATGACGTTGCCCTTACAGCGAAGAGATGTCGAACATGAAGCTGGGCGGCGAGACCCGCATCCCGCTGGCTCTGTCGGACACGGCCTTCGAGGTGCACGCCGCCTCCAGGCACTCGTAAACATTGCTCATATTATACCGTTCGCTCAATATGTAGTTCATACCACTTATCACGCAAATAGCTCCGAACTTCCGATCCACTTCACGTATCTGTACTTACTGTTGTTTGTTGTGTTTATGCACCGACGCGACGGTACTCAACCTTTTCGACACGCTTTTGTACCAAAAGAGTAATAAATAAGGTATACAGTGAAATGTTTTGTATGTGGGAGTTAATTGGTGTTATTTATTAGTGTACAGTTCTGTATCTCGTTTTTATTTATTTATTTTTTTAATTTTTGTAATTGCTTCTTACGTTGTTAATTAAAAGAAATCGTAACAATGCTTTAGTCTTTCTTGTACGCTTGGCACTCTTGTAATTAAATCAATTAAATCGACGTAAATATTTTTCCTCATAGCTCTCTTGGAACTCGTATTTTATAGGTATATCTCTGTAGAAAGATTTGTGACATAAATAATTAATCCTTACACAGCACAGTAGATAACAGAAATGCAAAGCAAAAAATTTGGTAAAAGTAAATTTATAGGTTTGTAGTATTGACCTAAGAATAAATTAATATGACAACGATGACCTTTATTAGTTAGAGTTGCGCCATATACTATTGTACTATTATGTTGTATGCCTATGCCTATCTATATTATCACAATCGGAAGGTTAGAATATCGATTTCTATAGCACGGATTTAAGATAAGTTGTGTTCTTAAAAAAAAATAACATGTTATCAGATAATATTTTAGTTTACATTTCATTTTCAAAAGTATGTTTTTTCACCATTTATACTCTTTGTATGAGTCGTATGTAGTCCAACGTCCCGCATTATATACAACTTTTTAATTAAATGCATAAAAAGAATGTAATACACTATTGTATATATATTTAAATAGATTAAAGCAACGTTTGCTATGACCTATGAGTCATGAGAAAATAGATTTTAATAAAGACTGTGGTGACTATTGCTGAGTTCTAGTCATTCGTATATAACGTGCGATATGAAATATTATTAAAATGATTGACGAGTGTGTCACGAGTGTCACGTCTTAATTGTATTGTGCTATATACTTGTGCCTTCTTTTATATGATAAGCTTAGTAAAAAAAACTTTTTATTTTGTATGCATTTGATAATAAAAAATAATGTTAAAATTATACTTTATTAAGGCTTTAATTGGTTACATTCGTTAGCGGCTGCACTTTGATCTGTATAGTGTGAATTGTGAAATAGCTAATCTTGTGGTCTCATACTTAATACACATGTATATATATTATATGGAATTACCATAACATAAATTTTAAATGAAACTATTTAAAAGGATTAATCGCGTACATTTATTAATCTGGTTAAATAGTTTAATATAAAAGATATATAATAGCAATCGTGAAAATCAAAGATCTTATCACTATAATATAAGTTTAAAGACTTTTATAAATTTTGTAGGTGATTAGTTTTGCTATATTGTAATTCTAACTTTGGCTTTGTTATTTATTTTGAAACTAAAACACTAAAAATTTCATATAAAGACTATAGCGTTATATTTTTCTTATTCTAATTGCGATGAGATATATTTCAAGCACTATAAAAACAAAAGCCGGTTTTTTGCCCCGGAAAACGGCGTTGGCAATTACGTATTGAGGAAAACGGAAGTTTTTAAGGATACTCTGTTACTATACAAAGACTTGCATAGATAAAATCATTCATTGTTCAATTGAAATATTGCCAGAGCTTCTGGACTTTCTATAAAAAACGTGAAGTTTTTTTTACACTAAAAATTACCGTTCAATTATAACTCAATGTACTAATTGCCTTAATTTTTTGAATATCTACGCTATAATCGTTTTGTTATGTGTCTTTTATAAAAACAAAGTAAGAGATAAATAACATGAAAATACCGATACAGTAAACAATATACTTATTGTAAACAAAAAAAATGCAAGCAAACTTTAATCTGTATATAATATGAAAAACAATCAAAGAAATCTAATAAAGGGATTTAATCATGTATATTATTTACATGTAGCAAGGGATCCCGTCACGGGACCCCGGTGCAGTCTGATACTGAAGTAGAGCTGGCACGCGCAGCTACTGATGACAAGTCATCACAGTCATGGCGATGGGGGGAACTCCCCGAGCCGCCGGTACGAGGGGCGGCCACCATCGAGTCCCCGGACACCCCCGAATCCCCGGCTTCCCCAAACGAACCCGCTTCCCCGACGGAACCATTAAGCTCGGATGAAGAAAGAACGGAAAGAAGAGGTGTCCTCAGCGGGATGTTCCGCTTCATGTCCAATAGAGAGCCGACAGACAACGCGCCGGAAGGTGTCTATCTGGACGACTTGGATCGCGGTCAAGTCGATCCGGACTTGTACTTCCCGAAACATCACGCCGAGAAATATCGCACCGGTTAGTAGTCTATGTTATAAGTATTCATTTTTACTTGTGCCGACTAGTAGAATTGACACGTAAAAATTACAGATTAGAAAAAAGAGATTTGAACAGAACTATTAAATTAGTTATAAAATTAGTTAATTACAATACAGTAGAGTGTTGTTTATCTGAATTAATTGAGAGAAGTGGGCGATCGAATGAAAAAAATGAGTTTTAGAATAATTGAACTGTATTCATTCAGCCATACATATTTTTTATCAATAAGAAAATGAAAATCATAATTAAGTCTTTGACGACAAATAGAAAATGAACATAAAGTGCTGTCTTATAACAAAATTAAGTAAAATCTTAAATTTTTGTTTGTCAGCTTCACGCTGTATTCCGCACACAGCAGGGTAGGCAGAGGGAATCTAGTGTTAAGACACTCCGTTCTCTACTTTCTGCCGAATTCTGAAGGCATTGCGTGTTGAGTGGCAGAACTCAACGCCGCGCTTAACGTCGACACCGGAGTGAAGAAATGGAAATATAAATTTAAGTAAATATTTCATCTCCTCGAGTGGGGATCGAACCCACAACCAGTCGGTTTTACAGTCACACTTCGGGCCGCTGCGCCACGACTGGCTTCTTTTCATTTGTCGGTTCTATAAAATTGGTACGGACTGCACAAGCTGGACGGGTGTAATGATTCAGATGAGCGGTCGTTCGGTTGATTGGCGTTCGGATAATCGACGCTGTACCGTATTTACAATAAGATGAGATTTGCTATTATTTTTTGGTCAATATTCCCAAATACTTTGTCCAGTGAACAGCGGCGCGATGGGCGTGGGTCCGTCGGAAGAGGAGTACGAGTCGGGCAACGGGCCGTCGCTGCCGCAGTCGCCCGCGTCGCCCGCCTCGCCCGCGTCGCCGCACTGCCTGGAGCCGCCCGCGCTCGACTCCGACGACGACGAGAAACTACTTGCCAAGTAAGGACTAATATATTTTAATATAATATGATATTCCTTTTAAAATTTATATTTTTTTTAGTTAGCTGATACTTAATTAAACCACCTGTTATGTTTATTTTTATCTTCACCTATTAATTTAATTTTGTTTTGTTATTGATAATTGTGCAACGTCATAGTTAAACAGGTTAAATTCGTCATAAAATATATATTTTTTGTAGATCTTTCTTATAAATCAATAAAAGAAATGTAAATCACGTTATGAACAACATAGGGTATTTACAATAAAATATAATTTTATTTGATAGATAGAAGAATAACACAATATAAATTCGCCAACAGAGGACAGGTGACGGTAATGGAGCGTGAAGGCGCCGTGTCTCGGACACTCAGCTACGCAGAGTTCTGCGAGCGGCTGTCGATGTCGGGGGGTGTTGGAGGTGTCGGGGGTGCCGGGGGTGCGGGGGGAGTGGGTGGTGCGGCGCGCCTGGAGGTGCGGCTGGGTTCTAGAATACTGCCGTGGCGTAGCGCCGCGCCACTACTGCTTTCTCTGCTTGCGTACCGTCGTCCGTTGCCCAGTGTAAGATCTTTATTTTTTTTTCGCTTCAATCTTCTTTATTCCACTTCTTTTTTCACTTCTTCTTTACTCCGCATATAGCAGAGTGGGCATCAGGAAATCTAGTGTTAAAACTCCGTTCCCCATTTTCGATTTGTGTGTTGAGCGGCGTAGGTCAACATTATGCTTTGTTTTGTTACCAGGGGAAATTAAAATAATTCGTTCCTCCGAGGGAGCATAGAACCCACAACCTTCACTTTTATAGTCGTCGTGTATAGTCGTACCACTGCACTACGACCACCCCTATTATATTATTTTTTAATATATATTTGTAATGTTATCTTGTTATTTTATAAATATAGCGTATTCTCGAAGACTTAGAGAAAGGTGACAAAGAAGAGAGAGCGAGTGGGACGGACGAGGCGAAACCGCGCTCGTACTCAAGATATGCATTCTGGTCGTGGCGACGATCCAATCAGGATAAGGGGTAATTATTGTTACGGCTTCGCCCGCTTAAACTTATCATTAAGTTATAGCCAAATTATATAAAATCTTTACATATATTGTAGCTTGTGTGTTATTCTAATGTTTAAGCTATATTAATGTAAAGTTTCATTTAAGAAAAAAATCTTATTAAAAATTACGCTAACTAGCTTCACCAATGGCAATAGTAATTTTGGAAGTTGTAACAAGCGTATAAAAATTTCGACGCAGCTTGGCGAGAACGCATGGCTTAGTGGTCAGAGCGCCTGGTCGGTTTCCAGGAGGCGCGGGTTCGAGTCCCGCTGCGTTCAAATTTTTATACGTTTTCTAAATAAGTATGGAACATGATAATTTCCATACCTATGTTATTATTAATAATAACTATTTAATGGCAAGACATAATAATAATGTAGTACCTAACGTAACGTTAGCATATAAAGTCCAAAGTGCTATCAGACAAGACAATATTTATTATTATAAAATTACCTGGAGGCTTCACGCTGTATCCGCACACAGCAGGGTAGGCAGAGGGAACCTAGTGTTAAGACACTCCGTTCCCCACTGGAGGCCGTTTTGGCGCAGTTGCGCAACGTCTGATTGTAAACGCGATGGTTGTGTATTTGATATCCAATCGGAGGACTGATATAATGATGATAAATAGAGCTAAGACAGAGAATGGCAAACCTGTTGCATACATGCTGCTGTATACAGGATACAACGTGAAGATAAAACGAACAAGAGTACGTAATTAGCCATACATGCCAATAAATTTGGCCAAAATGGTAAACGTCCAAGTTGAAAGCTTGGCAACTGATTTTTTGCCGTACACTTCATCATAATATTATATTATTCAGAAAAGTAAAAGTTTCTTTAGGTATATAATAATAAAATGGAAAATAAATAATGTAACATACTACATTAGTATATAATAAAAATGACTTTATATTACATACTCATACAAATAAAATATAATAATGGATGAGTAAAATTGCAATTTTTGTTAAAGTGACTATGCAATTTGTAATCGTTAGTCAATGACTATGATGTAATAATATTATAATATATGGTATGTTATAAGCGTCGAGACAAGAGCTGTTGCCGCCATTTTGTACTATGTACATAATTATTTATACATAAAATAACCCAATGCTTTGATTTGTCACATATTATGTTTATCGGAACTCGATGAAATAATTATATCACTATGCTATTTTCAATGAATGGACTTTGTGCGATATGAGTAATATGTATTTCAAAAATATATTACATAGCTGTACATACGATCTGATTAAATAAATGTAATAAACATTTAGAGGCCATCATGGCGCAGGAGCACAAGCGTGCAACTATAAATGCGACGTTTGTGGATTCGATTCCCACCCAATAGAATGAAATATGTAATTTTTTTTATTTTTTCACTCTGGTGGCGTTGAGTTTCGCAACTCACCATGCAATGCCTCCAAAATTCAGCAGAAAGTGGGGAACGGAGTGTCTTAATACTAGGTTCCCTCTTCCTACCCTGCTATGTACGGGATGCAACGTGAAGCTAAAAATAACATTAAATAGTACTTTACATTAATCAATTCTTATGTACTTAAAAACTATGACTCTTACAACAACAATTAATAATTATTATATTCATTCAAACAAAAAAAAATATAATAACCTGAGGTTGGTATTTCAAAGTGATGGAAATATCCAAGATGACTTGTCACTTGCCGCGTCACTCATTAGGAGTGTTGCCAACACCTGGCTTTATATGATATAAAGGAACGCCGTCCAAATTTTACACAAGAAAATTTGGAACGGAGACAATATCCCAATTTGGATGTCTGATATAAAAAAATATAAGCTACTAAAATCACAATATGGGCGTCTATTGAACTCACGGATACCTATATATTACATAGGCAAGCAAAATGCTACAAAAATATATTATTATTATTACATATTACGATAGCAAAAGATACCGAGTCACTTCTTTTACCGCAACTAATAAGTTAACAATGATAATTAACTATATAAAAAGCTACATAAATTAAAATATATGTATTATTTACCACAATTATTTCTGTAAAACAGATCAGAATCACAAACGAAGGATGAAGAATTAAAAGACTCAAACGTGTTACATGTTGATAATAAACCAATAAAATCTGAATCCACTGACGAAGACCAAGTGGACCATTGGATTGAAGAGAAAGTTGAGACGCCCAAAGAAGTAAAGATTGTAGAAGAAGCCGTCAAGCCAGAGGAAGTGGAGCCAAGACAACCTACACCACCAATGCCAACTCGTAAGTATAATAGCACAAAAATACTTTACCCTTTTTATTTATATTGTAGACAATTATTTAAATGTATATTACACTATATACAATAATATTTTTTTATCTAAAATTCGTATGCTATAATATATAAATATATACGTGGATTTACGTAAATAAATTAAAAGATTGATTTAATTGTTTGTTTCAACCACAATTTATGTCTTTTTGTCTTATTATTAGCCACGGGAAATTATTATGACGTTTCCAAAGAATACTTTAAAATAATTAATAGTATAAAGGAGTAATAAATTGCAGTTTTAACTTCAATTTAATTTTATATTTAACTGTGTAGCTGTATGTGTGAGGCTTGCGAAAACAAAGAAATATATTTTTAAATAAAATAAATTTAAAAATATGTTTACATGTTCACAATAACTTCGTGCGATTTTTATATATTTTTGTATCAACTATTAAAATACTACCATGACATTATTTTTAATTAGTGATTTTTTTTTTAATTTAGCTTAGTTTTTGTTCTACGATTTCTTACCCTATTAACATAAATACTAATATACGTATAGTAAAATAATGAATAAAAAAGAGTCAGTAGAGAAAATGCTTAACGTTTAACTATTATTAAATCTATATAATACATACATTTTAACCGACGAAAAAAATAGAAAAGGTTCTCTATTCGACGTGTATATTTTTATTTTTAGTTCAAACTTGTATAACACAACAAAGAAAAGTTAGGTTACACATGTAAGACTTTTAGTTTTTTTCTTTTCTTCTTGTAATATTGCTTATATTACCTTTTTTATTGTAGCTGATGTGTCAAGCCGGCATGATCAAAGTTCATCGGAATCGGACCAAGAAGGGCAAGAGCAGTCCTCTCGGCGACAGTCGTCTTTCCGTAAGACTTTGCGACTTTCCTCCGAACAAATTGTAAGTTAAAGTTTAACACTTAAAATTTTTGATAACAGTATTTTTTTTATACACAAGATTCTAATCTAGTGAATCTTGTAAATATAATTTTTATCTTGAAAACTTAACAAAACGAGGATATTATTGCTTTTTTTTATAAAAAAAACAATATTATAGTAGGCCCGCCGTGGCACAGAGGCACAAAGTGTTGTGGGTTCGATCCCTACTCGAGGAAGTAGTGTTTTTATAAATTATTTTTTATTTTTAAAATTCGTCACACCATAATTATCAGTGTCTATTTTTTGATTAACTCCATTGAAGGCCATTTTGTTCATAGGCCTATAAGTTTTAAAGTGCCTAATAAATAAAATTAAAAAAGATGAAATTGCTCGCAGGCTAATATGTTTTAGATGGTATTATGTGGTACCGTAATTTTTTGTTGTAACATATAAGTACGATTAACAAGGAATTAACATGAATTTTGTGTAGGTACAATAGAGTAAAAAATATTTAATTTTAATTATTAATATAGTGTTATATCGATATAGAAGTTGGGGATTTAAAGAAATAACCAGACACTTTTAATAAGCTATATAAATATAGAAATTGTGTAGTATTTTAATGTATAAGCAACAAAAACCCAAAATTGGTTCGATTCCCACTCGGGAGACACTCAGGGTGTTGCACTTACAGAAGCAGCTGCACCTGCGCGAGGGCATGAACGAGATGGTGTTCAGCGTGACCACGGCCTACCAGGGCACCACGCGCTGCAAGTGCAACGTGTTCCGCTGGCGCCACGACCACAAGGTCGTCATCTCCGACATCGACGGCACCATCACCAAGTGAGCATGTCTTATTCACGCCGACCCGTCTGTGCGTGGAAGATAATAGACAACATTTATTATTGGGAGCATTTCAATTTTTTTGTCTGTTTGTGCGTATTGGCTAAAGCTTTAATTTATAGATAATGTTTCAATGTACATACATATTGCCCTTAAAGTGATAGGATAAAAAAATATATATAACATGTAGGATATATTTCTTCGTATACCAGATGAAATAAAAATTAACATTAATTAACATAAAAAGAACCTATTGTTAATATATAAAACCCTCCGTTTTCCAAACACTGCTCGATTTTGGAAGGATTACAAGCTACGATATATACAACGAAGCAATTTTTTTATTTCATTATTTTACTAAACAAAACGTAAATTATATTTATTCTTCAAAATTTGAAACTAAAACATGCAAAACAGTTTTTTGCAATGTAATTATAAAAGTCATGCGACTGATTTTGATACGATTATCATTATGATAAATATTTTATTGCGAAGATAATTGTATAAAGTTCACTCTTTATTAATTTATTACATATTAGATAAAAATACTCTGTAATCATTCCCTTAAAATTGAATAATAAATAATATAAATTCAAATTCAAAAAAATTTAAGCATTTACTTTTATATATTTTTTAATATCATATTGAAGCCGGTTGTGGCGCAGAGGCACACAGTGTGACTGTAAACGCAACTGGTTGTGAGTTCGATCCCCATTCGAGGAAATGAAATATTAGTTAAATTTATATTTTTGATTCCTTCACTGTGGTGTCGAAACAAAGCGCAGTGTTAAGTTCCGCCACTCAACACCTAATGCCTCTAGAATTCGGCTGAAATTGATGAACGGATTTTGTCTTGATACTAGGTTCCCTCTGCCTACCCTGCTGTGATTGAGATACAGTGTGAATTAATTTAAACACAAAGTTTTTGTCAAAGTTACGCATTAAAATGATGTTACTAAAAACCGAATTCTCCCAGAATTGTTGCTTATTTTAAAAACATATTTTTTTGTATCTACTATCCAATCACATTTACACAAGACATTAGCTTATATACGTCACTAATTTCCTGTTTATATAATATAATATAAAGTATCAGGCGATACAAATTAAATTAACAAACTGTTATCACGTACGCGTATCTATCAATCTATCTATACAAAGTAAGATTTTATTTAACCGGAATAACGAATTGACGTTTTTTTACTATACTTTGGATTAAATTATATATATATATATATATATATATATATATATATATATATATATATATATAATATTATATATACCNTATATATATATATATATATTGCCTTTTTCAATGTAAGGCTCCAAATATCTTTTAATAACCAAAAAGTTTGCAACGGACAAACGGGATGATATGATAGAAGTTTCTCTGGCACAATAGAAATTTGAGATTGTTAAATAATTTATTTGGGGCCCTCGTCGTGCAGCGGGGCAGCTTGTGACTGCAAACGCATCATCTTTGGGCTCGATCCACACTCAACGGAATGCATTATTGTCATTTTATTGCTCTGGTAACAAAACAAAGCGCTGCGTTGATTTCTGCCAGTCAACATGTCATTTCTCGAAAGTTGGACGGTGTGAGGGGACAGAGTGTCTTAACACTAAGTTCCCTTAGCCTCCTCTGCTATATGCGGAATATAGCGAAAACTAAATGTTTATAATATGTGTAATATAACCGCCTCAGATCGGACGTGCTGGGACACATATTCCCGCTGGTGGGCAAGGACTGGGCGCAGTCGGGCGTCGCGCAACTATTCACCAAAATAAAGAACAATGGATACCAGCTACTTTACTTATCCGCGAGAGCGATCGGACAGGCCAAAGTGAGTACTGGGAAAATGTTATACTTTTTGTTTGTTATAATATAATGTATTTACATTATAGATAATTAATAATGTATTATTATTTCATTATATAGCTATTATTATGATATCAACATATTATATTTTAATTTGTGGAGATTATTTATTTTAATTAATGCTTTAAGAGTTATTTAATGTTACTAAGGTGTATTTTTTTTTAATAAAAATATCTAAACTATATACATATATATGGCATGATATTTTTTAAAAACAATGTTATTCCAATTTCAAAACTATTTTATCAAACAATAATAACATAATATAGGGAAATGTACATTTTTGTTTATAAACTTAACTATAAAATACTCCGTCACTGATAGCAATGACGTTTGTCCTGTCACGCACATAGTGTAATTATTGTGAAAACATCATGCCATTATTAATTTTAATCGATCTTTTTTTATAAATACAGAGGAAATGTTATCAATTACTGATAATATTGTAGTTAAAAATTACGCAACATGTTTGCGAGTGTACCAATGTTTCTTTATCGTCTCTTGTGCGCCTTATTTTGTGTTATAAGCAGATATAATGTGACAATTTTGAGTCCACGGTCCACTTTTCAAAATATTATTATGTGTTGGTTACAAGATGCCGACTCCGAAGCCCTATACCGCTTGCGTACAGGCTCCGGATCAATAAATATAATTATATTATAGATACTCTCATTATTGACATTCTTCCCAGTGGAATTTAAATTTATTATAATAGCATACAAAGGTGCAGTCTTCATCAATCTGAAAATAACAATACAGAAACTACTGAAAATATATTTTTTTATTATTAAAACATACTAGTGAAATGGCTAATACTTAATGTAAATAATGTTTTAGACTATGAAACATATATTGAGGCCGGTCGTGGCGCAGCGGCACGAGTTGTGACTGCAAAACCGACTGGTTGTGGGTTCGATCCCCACTCGTGGAGATGAAATATTTACTTAAATTTATATTTCCATTTCTTCGCTCTGGTGTCGAGGTTAAGCGCGGCATTGAGTTCTGCCACTCAACACGCAATGCCTCCAGTATTCGGCAGAAACGGGGAACGGAGTGTCTTATCACTAGGTTCCCTCTGCCTACCCTACTGTGTGCGGGATACAGCGTGAAGCTGATTTAATTTGATTTAATTTTTGATTTAATAAGTAATATGAAATATGACATAACAACAAAGAAAAAGTCATGGAACATTAAGATTTCACTCTCCGCTCGCTCTAAATGTGGCACAAACTAACGCCACACATGTATCCGGCATATGTGTATGCAGAGAGAACCGAGTTCTCTTCTTACCAGAACGAGGAAATTGATTGATTTTTTTCCTCCTGAGTTGAACCCACAACCGTCGCATTTACAGCCACTGCGCCACATCAACCTCACGAATGTGTAACATTTTAAGATAATTATTTTTACAAATTTCAGGTAACTCGTGAATATTTACGGTCGATTCGTCAAGGCGAGCTCTGTTTGCCGGACGGCCCCCTGCTGTTGAACCCCACGTCCCTGCTGCGCGCCTTCCACAGGGAGGTCATCGAGAAGAAACCAGAAGAATTCAAGATACAATGTTTAGCGGATATTAAGGCACTGTTTCCGGCTGGCTCTAATCCATTTTATGCAGGATATGGTAATAGAGTGAATGTAAGTAATTTCAATCTTTATAATACTATTTCGTTGTTATCATAATTTTAGAAATAAGTATAAATATATGCTTATTTTTCAAATTAATGTAGTGTATATTTAAGCATGTAGCAGTTAATGCAAATTATATAATTTTAACCGACTACAAAACGGACAGATTTATCAATTCGTCCGTTTTTTTGTATTTATATGTATTGTTTGCTCAGTCCATTATGAATAGATTTTGGTAATTCATGTTTTGTTCTGTTAGCACATGTTTTAGAGGAATTCATAACAATTAAAAACAAAATAAAATCAATTTAATAAAAAATACCATATACTAGAGTGACGCCAACTCACGTTTTTTTTAAAGTTTTATTGTGGCAAATTATAAAATACAAAAAATATGCCTTAATAATCCACAAATTATGTCAGAAACGATCGAATCGATTTGATATTTGATAATCTTCATTTTATTTGCGGAATTTTATAATTATATATTTATATTATCGCTTATTAACCTTGGAATTCGAATATAATTGGTTTCAAATATTTGACAGTAATCTATAAATTATATTTTGCACGAAATATTAGGTGTCTTTTCAAAAAACAATAGTGATCCAAATATTATTTTCTTTTGTTTTTGATAACACTCTTTTACTTGTATAAACTTTGTTGGTATGAGACGGTAAGACGACTGGTTGGGGGTTCGATCCCCACTCGAAGAAATATTTATTTAAATTTACAATTTCAATCTTCGATTTGGGTTTCAAGGCTAAGCCCGGCGTTGTATTCCGCCACTTAACACGCAATGCCTCCAAAATTCGGCGAAAAATAGAGAAGGGAGTGTCTTAACACTAGGTTCCCTATGCGTACCCTGCTATTGCGGGATACAGCGAGAAGCTTATTGAAATTTTTAATTTAATATATACTAAAGTGAAACATATATATATNATATATATATATATATATATATATATATATATATATATATATATATTATACAAAATTTTTATAAATAATTTATTGACCGTTTCAGGACGTCTGCGCGTACCAAGCAGTTGGCATTCCTATAGTGAGAATATTCACAATAAACTACAAGGGCGAGCTGAAACACGAACTGACACAGACATTCCAATCCACGTGAGTACCATTTAATGCGTACAATAAATAAGTACCCTCAGTTCACCATTATATAATGTGCCGTCACGAACGGTTATAAATTATTGAATACATTTTATTAGTGCTTTTCTAACTTCATATACCCTATTATAGGGATTTAATGTTTGTCGCCGATTTAATGAAAGCTGCTATGAAAGAGTAATTTCTATAATTTTTATAGTAAGAAGAAATAAATCACGAGCAAGTATAAAAAATGCAAAATAGGACAAGAGAAGTCAGTAATGACTAGCACTCAATAATAATAATAAATTAAATTGATTGACTACAGCGAAGAGAAAATATTTAATTGTTATTTTTAATTGCATTTTTTACTTAGAAAAGAAATTTATGTGAAAATATTCAATTTGCACATAAAACGTTAACTCGACTAGACCAGGCCGCCCTGGAAAATTTGATATTCAAGTCCATGATCTAATATAGATTTACCTATAAAGTATATATTTTTTCTTTGTTATATAAAACGATAAACATGCTCCCAAGTTATCATAAAGTAATAAAATATATGATAATATATGTTGTGTGATGTGCATTTGATAAATTTTGTGCAATTCATTATTTGTAATGGCTGTCTGTCTATATTCAATAATTTATGACTCTCTCTCTACTCATGTTTTTATTTACATGTAACTATGTATGTATATTTTCTACGGTGGATGGAACTTCGAGCAAAGGTTAAAGTTAAAGTTATAAGTAAAATATTCGCTAAATGTCAATAAAAAATATGAAGAACGCTGCTATGGTTGCTATATTCATTTGCCATCTGGTTTTCGCTTCGTTAGTAAATGTAAATAGTTTTTGTTTCTCTTCTCTTCGCATCACGTTTTATCTCGCTTATTGCAGGATGGGAAGAGGGAACCTAGTGTTGTGACACTCTGTTGCCCACTGTCCACCCAATTTCCAAGGTATTGCGTGTTGGGTGGCGGAACCCAACAATGCGCTTTGTTTTGGTACCCAGAGCGAAAAAATGAATATAATTCATTCCCTCGGAAGTCGAACCCATAACGGTCGTTATTGTAAGCACAATACTAAGTGGTGTATTTTTATTTCAGCTACCACGTGCAAAGTGACATGGTCGATGATTTGTTCCCGCCAAAGAATAAAATCGTTAGCTAGCGCGAACTGTAGGTGTAGTTTAGTTTGTTTTAGGAGTTTGCTGTTAAAACGGTAAGCCCGGCACGAGGCTTCCTCACAGCGTGATCATCTCAGTACATTCTGTAGGGCTGCCACCGTATATTAACGCGATATGAATTAAATAATGGGCTATTTCACCCATTTTCGACAAGTGAAAATTGACGTCACATATAAAACTTTATAATAAAATGGAAAACAGCTTAAATATAACCTATTTGGCAGCTCTACGTTTCGATAATTTCACGATTCTAATAATACAAATAACATAACCATCGACATGTCATTTTTTTGTTCTATCTGGTGCTCTGTCTGTCTTAACATTGTTGGTGTGAGTCACTAATTATACTTATCAACTCTTCTTACTAACATTCAAATTCCTCATAAAAATATCCATAGTTCAATGTGATCGTATGCCTAAACGTATAAATAACACTACATTAAATGTTGCAATTATTTTTATGTTTGTAATATTAAGAGTGTGAGTAACTCTATCATCATCTATTAAAATTTAAATATTTAAAAAAATATATATTTGTGACATAATTATACAATGTATATTCTTTAATTCTTTTCAAAGTGTGCCTGTAAATGCGACTGGTTGTGGGCTCGATTCCCACTCGAGGAAATAAATATTTATTTACATTTTAATTTTTCCCTCTTGTGTCGAGATAAAGCGCAGTGTTGATTTCCGCCATTCAACACGCAATGCCTCCAGAATTCGGCGGAAAATGGGGAACGGAGTGTCTTAACAATGATAAATAACTTAAGGCAGAGGGCCTACCTTCTACCTATCGTGCTGTGTGCGGGATGCAGCGTGAAGCTGATTTATTTATTTTTTTATATTTTTTAATTATTTTATTGACGAGCACTGCACTTGCATAGGTGCATGCAAACCTAATAACAATCCTTAATATATCAAATATTAATCCAATGTACATTAATCTATTCAATATGTAAAATGTTTGTTTCTTTATTTAAAAAATAATATATTAACAATATATTAACTTGTATATTCATATATATATGTATACCTATTTTAATATTGGTGTTGGTCCTAACAATGTTGTTTGGTAAATAATAATGTAAAGCGTAAGTCTCAATACAAATTATAATAAAATATAATATTATGGTGAAAAATCAATTCTGAGGCGTAAGCATACCTAATTCTTGTCATACCATTTGGAATTGAAAGAAAATTATAATAACAATTTATTAAAAAGTAATTACTCTAATGATTTATAAAATTAATAAAATAAATACAAATTACAACTTCATAAAAAACAGTTTATAAATAAAACAATAAATAAAAATGAAGTCTACCTATTTCGGTACGAATAATTTTTTCTTATTTAAAATATATTAATTAACTTAAACAGGAAAAAAGATCAAAACGAAGCAAATAACGCTTTATCAAACAAAATTTAAAACCTTAAAAAAGTTGATATAAAAATTCACTATTCTCTCTTTTTTAATATTAATAAAGAAATAACTATTTAAGGTGACTATAATATCACACCAGAAAAAGGTGGTCACACCGTTTATTGGTCTAACATCTCAATATGTTTTTACACTACTTTATATAGGAGTGCAATCGGCCCACATAATGTGATGAACCACTAGAAATATTGGATTATAATCGTTGCCTAAAATGCTCCATATACCTATGTAACTAATGGCCAACTAATGAAGGCCTCACATTATTTAAATAAGAATTATCTTTAACATATAATGCGAGCTCGTCCTGGTACAGAGTCTTACTGTAAACTCGACTGTGCTGAATTCTATTCCCACCCGAGGGGATGAATTATTTTACATTTACCTCGCTCTGGTAACAAGATAAACAGCGGCGTTGAGTTCTGCCACTCGACACGCAATGTCTCGTAAACGAGGCGTCGCGTGGACTCGTCAATTTCAAATTAAAGTATTACTTGCAAAACAAACAATGTTAAATGAACTCCAAACAGTGACTGATATCAAGTGCAAACTACTTCAGGTACTCGCACATGTCGGTGCTGGTGGACCAGGTGTTCCCGCCGGCGCAGTGCGAGCCCAGCGACGAGTTCTCGCAGAGCGTGTACTGGCGCGAGCCGCTGCCCGACGTGCACATCGAGCTGCCGGCCGCGCCGCCGCCCAAACATTGAACGTGCCACCCTAAACAAGGAATGCTTTATGTGACTGGAATCTGATTTAGTATCTATTTTTTTTTTGTCCTTTTCTGTGGGGTCATGTTTAAGCTATTTTTCTCGATTTGCAATATAAATTGGATTGTACAACTTTTGAAATATTTCGCTCTTTTGTTTGAGAGAAGAGAAAGGCAGCCAATAAATCTTACTATTTCTACAAATACACTTGGTTTTGGTGTACATTTTGTTTATCCAACACTGTCTCTTATTATAATTGTTTTAAATTGTCTGTGCAATTCATATTGATAGTAATGTGGATTATTTAAATTGCTAAAATGAAAACAGGTTTACATCATGCTATATGTATTATAATTGTTTCATATTATTTACTTTTCTATATTCTTTATAAGAAATGTTCTTATATGTGAATTACAATGTATAAGTAAAACTTCAAATTAGAATTTGTGCAATTTTATTGGCATATTATATGTATTTAATAAGTTTTATGGTTTAATTTAAAGCAGATGGAATTGGGACAGTGTGATAATGAATACTTTAAAATAAATAACAATAAATATTGATAACAATATAGTTCCTTCATATAAAGTATATAAACATACACTTGGCCTTAAAAACCCACCAATACAATTTAACATGTTACTCACCTAAATTCTGGGATGGCAAGATGTATCATTAAATAAATTATATAAAAAATATTTTATTAAAAAATGATCTTGCCAATCTTGTTCCACACCAAAAAGCTTATTTGCAATAATAATAATAATAACAATATAATATTGAATTTAACTATAGAAAATAACTATAGAAAACTCCTATGTTTTTAAGCAATTATCAATTTTAGGTATACACATTTGCATTTGTTTTTTGTTTCATATGTAATATTTAAAGTTACTATACAAGCAACTTCTGATAAAATATTGGTTTGATGCCAAAAAATAAGTTTATTTTTTAGTATAAGATGACAAAATTAAATCTTTATGTAGATTTAGCTCCATTTCTGACTTCATTTCTGTACTACTATATTCTTGGGGTCTTTCAGTTTTATATGCCTTCATAGCACACTAAATGTGTCACTTTTCAAATATAAGTTACCACTATAGTAAATGGTAGTGATTGACCTACGATAATATGTAGATTAGCTCAGTAAAACTTTATTTTTTATTCTTTTTTATTAAAATTCACTAAATAATGAACTTTGTGATAAGTAGCGATCTCAAATTCGCACGAGTATCATTGTTTATGTTTTACAAGGAAAGAGCAGAATAGTGGAAGAGTTATCAGCTACTTTAAATTTAGATTTTCCAGCATAGTTGTTTTAGGGTACCAGCTAGTTATAAAAGACTGTTTTTTTCTGTTTCAATTTGAGCAAGAGTATATTTTGCTGATGGTTAAATCTGTGATTATGGTTGAAAAGCAATGCTTTATTTTTGTACTGTGATTATCTGTTTGTAAGTTTCTTTGTGTTATGATAGACTTAATTGTAATTATATTTTGTCTTGTAAAAAGGCATAGCCTCTTGTTTAATAATTAGTTTATTTTTGTAAAATTATAATTACATTGCTTACATTTAATTATTTTGTATTTTTTTTTAATTAATGCATAAATACATAAAAATCACTGCTGTAACCGAAAAATTTGGTGTCTATTTTTATTCAAAATAATTTATTTTCGCCGTGATTATTAAAATATATCAAAAATATTTTTGTTTTACTCTTAAATATAAGATACTGAATAAATAATAACAAAGTGTGTGACTGTAACAACGACTGGTTATGAGTTCAATCCCCACAAGAAATTTTAATAGTTATTTAAATTTATATTAAAGAAAATGGAGAATGGAGAAAATGGAGTGTCTTAACACTAGATTCCCTCTGCATACTCTGCTGTGTGTGGGATACAGCATGATGCTGAAAAAATTAAGATTTATATAAAGGTGCTACAAGACATCTGTGTATAAACCAATCAAAACAATAAAATTACTTAAAATAATTTTAATAAAATAAAATGTACACTATGAATATTAAGTTTCTTCATCTTCCATTGGCTCATCTTCTAGTGCATTATTTTCATCATCAGTACTTTCATCATCTGAAGGTATGTCAGAGTCTTTGTGGAATCCTTTTCCTTTTGTCCAATGGCACTTAATGAGCACTTTAAATTTTGCCAGTTGGATACCCAAGAGTTTTAAAATACTCGCTTGTTCTGGTGTCAATGTGGCATCCTTTTTACACACCTATAATTTAAAACCTCTATTTTAGAATGTAATAATAACAAACAGTCATTGTATGATTTTAGTAAAATAAAATTACATACATACATAGTTGTTAAAATTGAATCATTTGAAAATAATACTATTTATTTAATATTTCATATACATATATATTTTGAAAGTAGAAAGTTTGTTTACCTGATATTCTTTAATGAGGTGAATGACACCTCTTTCAAGCGATGTTGGAAGTCCCAATCGCCTCAGATGTGGTTCAATAGTGTGAGAAAAATCTTCAAGTGGTCCTTGTGGTAGTATGACGTCACGAGTTGCTACAAAACCAGCTCTCGCATATTCAGTTTCGCGAAATGTTTTGAACCATTCTAAAACATCTACTACATCTCTGTTTGTCATTAGTAAGCCACATTGACCTTTTAATTTCTTGGAAAGCTAAACAAAGAAGAAATAAATTTTAAACAAATGACATAAATCTGTATAAAAAATAAATTGAAGTTTGCCTTTATAAAAGGCTAATAGGTTCATAGATAGACTGCATTATCTTAAAGCTATCAGTATGATTATTTTGGGTAGAGATTTTTGGGTAAAATATTAGAGAGAAGAATGCAAGAACCTGGAAGCGGGTGTATAGATCAGACCTTTTCCCTTTCCATGATCATGGAAAGAATCTTGGCCATAAACCAAACAGTTTCCTGTGCTTTTGTGGACTTGGAAAAGGCATTTGTGGGAAAAAATTATGGCAGATAAAAACTCTAGTACAATGTGAGCGGACTCTGGTTGCACGCTGCCAGGCATGCATGCATGTTGAATGATCTCTGTAAAGTGTCTTTACAGAGATCACTCAACATGTGTGCAAGTAGGAGCTGGCATGGCACTCTGGTTTGACATCCAATCAGCTGCTAAACAAGATTGTGCCATGTCAGCTGGGTTGTTCACTTTGTATTTTGATAGCTGTCTCAAAGAGTGCTGTATGCAAATGATTCAGTGCTCATTGCATCATCAGAATGCAAGTTGTATTCATTGGTAACCACTCGGAAAGAAGGATGTGAAAATAATGGTCTAAGCCTAAATGTAAATAAGACAAAGGTTCTGGTATTTGATTAGCCCAAGTGAATGATATGGTATATTTGGGAAGTATGTTTAGTAGAAATTAAAGATACAATGTGGAAACACAAACTGTATGTTTGGGTGTACACAATGCAGTACTAGTACCAACAATATTATACAGTAGCAAATTTCGGGCATTACAGTAATAGAATAAATGAAAAGCAGGAGATACACAGAATGGCAGGTACTAGTAAGGTTGTCATGGTGAGAATGTAAAAGGATGTGCTCTGGTGGTCTGGACTTGAGCAAGTGAGTAATGATTGAAATGAAAGCTAAACAATGGCAAAAAAGATTAATGAAGGAAAAGTGAGCCTATAGAGCAGCAGTATACACAATGGCCATGATACTAGAAGAAGGTCACATAAAAGCACGAGGAACTCTGGAGAGCATGTACGAAGAGGTTGATAACAGTAATTGAGGCAAAAGAGGAATGCAAAAACTGTAGTGTTTGGCATTCCATTTACTCTGGCTACCTTGCTAAGGAATAAAGTGTGAAGGTTAATTAACTAAGATTTTTAAAATTAATACCATCATGGTCTAATGGACAGAGCTGAATATACATGGTATGGTTGTACGATACTCATGGAAATCTGTGTTTATTATTTTTTTTCATTCTGGCAAGTCAAACTTCACCCTGTTAAATTAAACCATAAAAAAAATTATCTAGAAAAAATGAAATGAAATCTTAACAGATCAGCTACTGCAATAACATATGGAAATTGTACTTTTGCATAAGATCATCAGTGGATTGGGTATTTTAGTTAAAATATAAGAATGGAATATCTGCAGAAATGAATTAAGAATATTGAGATATTTCTGGAAAATATAATTTTACAAATCCAATATTAATTCATAAAATTACCAGATTAAGCTGATCTTCAATTTCATCACTTTTAGTCCTTCCAAGAGCTACTGCCATGACTTTGTTTTTACCAAAGAAAAAACGTGAATCTTTCCATTCATTACGCAGGTCTTTCAGTTTAGTGTTTCGCATGTTATTGACAGTGAAAAGAAATATGTGCTCATATTTAGAGAGTGAATTTCTTATTTCTTCAATTGTCTTCTGCTTTAATAGAAGTCCTTTTTTATTTGTCTTCGTTAATGAAACTGCAAGAATGTAAGACACGTTGTATAAGGAGAATACATATTTAATTGTTTACACAATTAATACAATAAATAGGTTAAGTTTTCTAACTTGCCTTTCTTGTCTCTTTTAGATTTTGGCATGTTGACAATTCAATTTTTTACTTTAATCTTGTTTTGATGTAACAACTTCCTTATTATTTTCAAAATAATAATTTATATCACACGTGTTTAAATCATCAAATATAATCACATTGGATTTGCCCATGCCGTAAACATAATGCCTTATGCCATATGAAATTTAACATTTCATATTTTATTTGACAGTTGACTTTGCATAGGTTATCAAAATATATTAGATTGAATCCCATCGACTAAAGAGAAATAGGCCGCACCATAGACATAGACAAATTAAAACGGAGGAGATCATTTTTTACCTATATTACCACACACAACGTATCGAAACGCAACGTTAACGCAACGATAGCGAACTGCGCTATAAAATAACTGAGAATAGTTACTTTTTTATGTATATAAATAAGAAAGGTAAATAAGAATAATAATAACGCTTCATAATCTCATTCAATAACCCACTTATTCACTGGAGCTTAGAACCTAAGAACACTGTTTAATTCTAAGATAGAAAACAATATTTTAAAATTCAAATCGAGAATCGAGATATACATATATTACATATAGCAAACAGACAACTTAAACTATCTACTAATAAATTTCTATAAAAAAATATATCTATCAACTGAATCGGAGTTGCTATAGTACAAAAAAAGCTGTTAAATTAAAGCATGTTAAGCATTTTTAATTTCTTAGTTATCAGAAAATAACTTTTGTCAAGAGCATTTCTCTTCTAGATATATCTTATTTTATTAAGGCCGAATTAAATTATGTTTTCTATTACACAAAATAAAATATTGTAGAAGTTTTACAAAGATTTTACTATATAAAAACAACTTGACTATATCTTTGGTTATTTTC
Organism: Heliconius hermathena; assembly: GCA_013403705.1. Taxonomy (NCBI): domain Eukaryota; kingdom Metazoa; phylum Arthropoda; class Insecta; order Lepidoptera; family Nymphalidae; genus Heliconius; species Heliconius hermathena. Next base: position 323,549 of record JAAIXJ010000044.1, on the reverse strand, counting down.
TAGTTTTTCAGCAAATAATTAAATAAATATTTTTTTAAAATGCATTTTTTATTTTTATTTGAAAAACGCGGGCTTTATATGGACTTCCTGTGCTGTAGGAATAAATTGATTTGATTTTATAACTATTTTCACTTATCTCTTTTTTATTTCATACAATTGAAAGGGACAGAAATATAGTTTATAGATAAACCTGTCATTTTGTAGACATAGAGCGCTTTGCTTCCTATATAGCGTTTTAAGATGGCCGACCCCTTTATGAGAACCCTGTTCCGTTTTTGTTTCCCCTCTGGCCCCGCTGCCGTCAGTGTAGTGTATCGTTCACCGCAAGAGAAAAATTGATACTGTGTCGCAATTTGCTGGCTTAATTACTTTATATCCCTTCAAACAAGTAAGTGTATTAAAATACTACTGAGTGCGCTTATTGTGTGATTTTTTAAAGTGTTTAATTTAAAATTTTATATCTTGATACATTTGTGACTGTGACGCATAAAAGGAGTGTCCCCTAGCAGCAGCCATTTTGCCCGAGCCGGCGACACGGTGTTGCGGTGCGGTTAGAGATAATTCTAAGTGTTTCAAAAGAATTTACCAATTCAATTCAATGATTTATTCTTGTGTTCTTTATTTAAATTGAGCAGATCGCTAATACAATTAAATTTAGTGGAAAAATTCACAGTAAGTAGTAATAGGCTTTGGGCTTTGATTTGGTATTATTTTATAGCAGTATTGAGATTATAAATGTTCTTGTGGTAATTGCAATTTTAAGTTATATTTGAAATATTTAACATTATTTTAAGATATTCTTTGTATTGTGATATTTTTTAATTTGTCTAATGTAACATTGGTATGTCGTTAGTGCGTCGTAATTTTGTCGTTCCTACTCGGTCACGCCGTTATCTATGTCGATAACAATTTATGTCATTGAAAATGCTGAATTATAAGGAAAAATAGCCTTGCCATCTACATTTTTTGTGAATAATATATTAAGTAAACCATTTTTGCTGTCTATGCTGTCTAAGTTGGGTCCCTTATTATCTATCTTTAGGGGGGACAAACACGTGCCTATATTGAATTAAAATCTTGGACTTCCATAACGCCAGTGATTAGATTTTAGTTACTAAAGTTAATTAAAGCATGTATATTAATTTTACTATATCAGATATTCCAGAAGTCCTTTTAGCTTGTATTCTATGAGTGCATTGGTAATGTGTGACTCATTACTAATGTAATACTTTTACTAAGCTTCATGCTGTCTAATGTAAGAAAACTATATATTTTTGTAATGGAATTTTATTTTGAAAGAAAGGCTTCTAGAACGGCTAAATTGTTGAATAAATTAACAAATATTAAGACAATAAGTAGAGGGAGGGAATATTCTGTTTGTTTTAACCAAAATCTTCAATTCGTCCTACTCTTAAATCATTGATTGAGATTTTTGAACATCAAGATGTTGGTTATTGCTGAATATAAGTAATGATTTATAGTCACTATTGATTTGTAATAACACTTAGAAACTGAATCCAAACCACATGTTTTAAGTTTTTCATAAAAAATGTAATATTCAATGAATCTTGGCAAGAAATTTGAATTATAATCTATTATCTGAAACTCAAATAAAAACTAAGTTAATGAAAGAAATATACTATATTTTTAATAAATACATTTTATAAAATTTCTATATGTAATCTATCAAAAATAAATGTCCTATAATGTGATACTATTTGGTGGTTATATGATTTTTGTATAGGGCAGTCTATAACTTCTTAAATATTTTCACATTCTTAAAGCACTCGGCCACACCCCTTGAATTTATAAACACACCTGTATGTTGAATAGAAGAATATATAATATTAAGGAATGTGTTACAGGTTTAATGAGCTTTATAAATGTTTGCTTCACAAATATAAAAATGTATTTTATTAGTTGTGCCTAGCAACAGGACATATAGGAAGATGGATTGATAGATACATAAGGGTGAATAGTAGGAGGTATAGGCGCCGGGTTGAGGGGTGGTGGTGGGTGGGAGGGTGGTAGGGGTAGCGTGCGCGGCGCAGAGGGGTGTGTGCAAGCGACAAGCGTGGAGCCGGCCGTATTTCGTCTGGAGTGTTTATCCCGTGGCGGCGGATCAATACTGTTGGCGCAGTGGCGGTGCGAGGCGGCGCGACACTTGCTGGTCGGTCGAGTCTGTGAGATGCTGTCAAACCGAACGGACGCCGCGTCGATGTCGCGTCTGGCGTGAGCCGTGAGGGTCGCTCTCTGAGCCACTTCGAGTTTATACCTTGCGCTAGTGCACTTTGTGAGCCTCTGTCCAAGGTGCGCCGTATTTTATGATGACTCATACCCGAGTGGATTCCCTTTGGCGAAAATGACGCCTAACGATTAGTCTTTCTGAGAAATTATTTAGTATCCAATTCGGGTACTACTTTTTTTTCAAGTCGCTAACCTTTTGTTCATTTATTGCAGGGGCATCAGTAATATAGTCATCTAAATTCATCAAACATGTCCGTCGACAAGGAGGAATTGGTGCAACGCGCCAAGCTTGCGGAGCAAGCTGAGCGGTATGACGACATGGCGGCGGCGATGAAAGAAGTCACCGAAACCGGAGTCGAGCTCAGCAACGAGGAAAGGAATTTACTTTCCGTTGCCTACAAGAACGTCGTGGGTGCTCGACGGTCATCATGGCGAGTCATATCTTCCATTGAACAGAAAACCGAAGGATCGGAAAGAAAACAACAGATGGCAAAAGAATATAGGGTTAAAGTAGAAAAAGAGCTCAGAGAAATCTGCTACGATGTTTTGGTGAGTGATTCTGCAATTAATAAATTGTTTTTTTCAGAATTTTTTTTCATATACTTTTTTTTACTAGTACTTTCAATTTTTCATTCTTTTGAAATTAAGTAGATCGATGCCAGATTAGCCTTCCTACGCGTATGACGTCATCATATTTGGCCGATGCCCATTTCGTGGGGTGATGCAAGCATTTAGTTGTCGCATTGGTTTTCTACGCATTCAGTACATTTTAGTTAATGATTGACAATGTAGCATGCACTAGGTAGCCATGTGAGAGCTTGTAGGGCGCGGTGCGGTGTTCCGCGGGGTGGGGCGGGCGGCGTGACGTATTGCGCCGCGTCAATGCGCGCGCCGCTCTTTGCTCACCCATCTTCGTTCGTTGCCCTATCTCTTCTTAGTTTTATAACGCCTTCATATAATTTAACATTTTAAAATTTCATCCCTAGTTCCATGTACCAAATTCAATTTAGTCGAAATTCGAGCCATTTCGAACTCCGTACATGGAGTAATGTTTCGAATGTGAAAATCAATACCCGACCTGCGCCGTATTGTTTTACGTCTTGCATTAAAAGTTAAATTATAGCTTCGAATAGTCATTCAACTATTACTACTTTTAATATTTTATTTTTTACAATGTTTATATTATATATTTTTTCTGAGAATTCTAATTGTTAATTAAAACTAAACGTTGTTACAGGGTTTACTTGACAAACACCTTATCCCTAAAGCTAGTAATCCAGAAAGTAAAGTATTTTACCTTAAAATGAAGGGAGATTACTACAGGTACCTCGCAGAAGTGGCCACTGGAGAAACCAGAAATTGTAAGTTTCATGCAGTATAAGTTTGAAATAGAAATAAGAAAAATATTTATATTATTACATTTTTTTAATAATTTGATTAAAATATATTTTATTAAAGAACTTATTAGATAATAAATATTTATATTGCAGCCGTTGTAGATGATTCACAGAAAGCATACCAGGATGCTTTCGAAATCAGCAAGGCGAAAATGCAGCCCACACACCCAATAAGGCTTGGGCTGGCGTTAAATTTCTCCGTCTTCTATTATGAGATATTAAATTCACCAGACAAGGCGTGTCAGCTCGCTAAGCAGGTCATTATTAGTGTCAGTTATGCACAGGTTTGATGCTGGCTGGCACGAGTCTGGCTCGCCGTACTAACGTGCTTGCTTGTCTTGTCCCCAGCTGTGGTGGAGGACTCGCAGAAGGCCTACCAGGAGGCGTTCGACATTGCCAAGGCCAAAATGCAACCCACCCATCCCATCAGGCTCGGTCTCGCGCTCAACTTTTCCGTATTCTATTACGAGATTATCAACTCGCCTGCGAGGGCGTGTCACTTAGCCAAACAGGTTTATTGACTTGTATTGAGATCGAGTGTGAACTACGATAACTTGTATCCCAACTAACTGAATTTTTACCGCCACTTACCACCACTATTGAGATCTCTTAATTGCATGAAAAATATATACAGTTTATTAGTCAAAAACAAGAGTCGACTAACTGACCCGGCATGGCAATGTTGCAACACCACTAACCTTCTAATGTCGATCCAGCCAGCATCACTCTGTTGTTTGTTAGTTGCGTTGGAGGGGTGAGGTGTGACGTGGGTGGCGTTGGTTGCAGGCGTTCGACGACGCGATCGCGGAGCTGGACACGCTGAACGAGGACTCGTACAAGGACTCCACGCTGATCATGCAGCTGCTGCGGGACAACCTGACGCTGTGGACGTCGGACACGCAGGGCGACGGCGACGAGCCGGCCGAGGGCGGCGACAACTAACGCGCCGCACGCACTTGTTCTCATCCGTGTTTTATAAGAAAACGAGTAACATTCGAGAACGTCGCGCCACCGCCGCGAGCCGTCGCTTGTAAAAAAAATGTTAAAAATGTCGTTCGCAGCGGACCTTCACGTTCCGTCTAAAATTAAATGTTGTGTCATCTTTGACGGTTTTGTATTTCTGTATTTACACTGGATTACAGATGTCGAGCTGACCTGATGAATATAAATATTTATAACTTAAGTTATTAAAATTACGGTTTCTTAAGTTAAAAGTGTTTTCCTTTTATCGATTAGAGATACGACTCGCCAGCCCTTCAGCAGCTCGGCCTTCCCCGATTACATTCCTTTCGCCGCATGTCCGCAGTGAAATGGAGACCATGATGGTGAATCTTTTAAAATTATGCGATTAGTTATTAAATTGTTAAAATAACGCCCAATAACCAAATGAACATAGATTTTCATTATATTAAAATTGCAAATTGTAATGGCTGTATGGAATTAGGGCACAAAAAACTTGTTAGTGTCTTTTATGTGGTTTTGTGATGTCCTCGACTTATAAATACATATATATTACCAAAGCGAAAATTAACGTCGACATTAACCATTTTATTGTGCCCATCACTGAATAATCGATAGCATTCTGAATTTTCAGGCATTTATTAGCAAAATAGTTTTGTGATGGACGAATATTGTAACATTTCTGCTGCATTTTATCAGCCATTAATCTATTATATTTTTCATGTTTTCACCAATAAACTTTTGTATTAAATACAATTTTTAGTTTTAGAACCAATATTTAAATAAACCGCCACCTATTAACCCCAACAAGATGTTTATCTAAACTATGTAATATTCGACGTAGTTTTTACCTATTCCAAAGTACCTTGGCAATATGGGCGTCAATTATTTCATACTCATGGATTAGCAAATTGCAAAAATCAATAAAAAAGCCAAGTTAAATTTCATAAGATAATATTTTACTCACTAAAACAAATTTAAAGTAATATACTTTGTATAATAAGTATGAACTTCATACATTTAATTGACGCGTTTTCTGGAGAACAAACGAACAATTGAAATTGAATTATAGAATAGTCTCGAAAATAAAATCAAGAGTACCATTTTTCTAAATAGATTCATAACAAAATCTCATTTTAAGCAAATCATATTAGAGATTAATTGATCATATAAATAATGCATGTTATTAAGAGATTTCAAAAGCTATGTTATAGTTATACACCTGAAGTGAAGTTTCTAAATGTTGAAAACTAACGAAAAAAATTAAATAATTGGGATTTATATGAATTTTAATATATAGGTTAAGACAAAGCGCGGCCTTAAATTTCGCTACTCAGAACGCTGTCTCGGAAAAATTCTGGAAAGTAGGGAACGGAGTGTCAACTCTAGGTTCCCTCTGCCTATCCTGCCAAAAGCGGGACACCATTTAAAAAGAAATAACGATTAAAAAAAAATCAAGACTTCAGCTATCATTAAGAAACAATGGTAAAAATAATATAGACTTCAAATTTTTTATCATGAATATTTCAATATTACTAACAGGTTAATAAAAACGTCAAAAAATTAAAAAAATTAAATGTCGACATTTAATTTGACCATTCTTTACTTTGCATCTCATTCTTGAACTGCGTTTGTGTTTTATCTAAAAAAGTTGTATTTTTGGCAATTATGCCAAAAATAAATGTTGCCAGTGCAAAATAACGATATATTTGGGTCTTGGGTAGCACAATAGCCCCATTTTTTACTAATTAAAAGACTACTTTTAAGTGTAATTCTTAAAATTTAATGTAATAATTATTTACTTATAAAAAACCAGCCTATTTATGATACTACAAATGTTATTCATCACACTGATGATATTGATTGTATATATGTATTAAATACGAGATATTTCAAATATTTTTTAAGTTAAAAGATTTCTTTATCTACCTCTAAATACGATATAAATGACTAAATATGCACATAAGGATGTAGTCTGTTTTTGCTTACCTTAATTATTGAGGTAGCGTAAAGAGTAAATATTATATTTTTTTAATGAATCTTTTGTTGTAATATTTTCAACAAGTAAAAAAATCAGTTTATTGTTATCGCTTAGCGCTAAAATTTATTTTCATTAAGTAGTTTCACATTATATGCCTCAGGTTGTAAATTATTTTGAAAATTTCCCGCAATAATTTTTTTTTTTGCTTAGATTAATTATAAATCATCATCATTTTTTGCCTACAATAAATGATGATGATTTATAATTAATCTAAGCCAATTTGCTTTTACACGTCTGAAAATTTTGTCATGATATACGTATTTATGTAATTGATAGGAAATGATGGATTATTTCATTATTCATATTCAGAGGACCAAGATTTTTAGAAACACAATATATTTTAATTAAATGATGATTATATTTTTTAATTATCAAAAATAATGCAATGGTATAATAGTATACAATTGATATGGAGATCTTTATGCTTAAAGCTATAAATTTGTAACGTTAATATCTACCTATAATTTTCGCTTAACACTAAACTTCGTCGATATTTCTAAACCCAAAAGAAAATATTTTCCTTAATCTAGGCAATAAACTTATACATAGTAAAGGACGCAGCAGAGCTGCGGCGAGATACATAGCGCTGAGCAACATGTTAATCATTAATATAGTATCATTTTCATATCCAATATCTATTTTATTGACATCTTGTAAACTATACAGCCCATAAATATAGAACATAGATCGTGGTGCACAAAAAAATAAATACACGAATATCAAACACAATGACAGCTTGAGCGCCGAAATTGTGTCACTTCCTTCCAACTTTGAAACTCTTTTCGTTTGTAATTGGCACACAATGAGGGCAGCGGCGCTTGACAAAATTAAGGATGGAAGAAATAGATTAAAAAGTGCAATCATAGAATGCATATTGATCCTGTGGCTAGTGTCCACTAAGGTGCACGCGATAATATCGTGTTCATGTCGGACCGTCGTGGCCAGTGCGAACTCCGGAATGCTTAGTGACACGGCCAGTACCCAAACAAATATTGACGGTGGTGCAACTGACACTCGCGTATCTACGAGTCGGTAGTCCACGTTCATCGTTCGGGGAGGAGTAGAAGTGTCACTGCTGGCGACCAGACTATGGCGTGAAGATCTGATTTCGTCATCCTCATCACGTTCGTTTCTTTTCGCTCTTGCAACTGTTGCCTTTTTTTCCAAATTGGCAGTAGATAAAGAATGAAGGGCGACGGTAACAGTTAAATATAATGATGCTGTTGACGTAAATACAGCAAGCCCTCTATAGGCTGTGCAACCAAGTCTTCCGAATATCCATGTCCTTGCGTTATTGGACCAAAGCTCGGGTCCGATAGAAGTTCCCAGCAGAATAAAATCGGCTACAGCCAATTGTATGATTATTAGGAACAGACCTGGAATGGAGAAATAGATTATTTTAGTAAGTAGGAATTTTGTTTTTTTATCTTTTATATTTTTATATTGACTCAGAGCAGAACAACTTGTTCTTAATTTATAGCGTTCCAAGCGTGCCAGTGCGCTAATCACATCGCCAATGTCACGATGTATGCAGAACAATGCTTAAAATTGACTTCAAAAAGTATTCTTATATGACTACGATATGAAAAGTAATATATATAATTCTATAGATAATTCCACACGTATAAGTATACCTACTACGTTATTTACAAAACAAAAACATTAAAGTAAGCTTAAGAATGCAAATATTTGTAGTCAAGGTTATGTTTTCTTCCGCATTAAATACTTATTATGGCATATAGGTATATCACTTTGTCCTTTTGTAGTAAAATAATACATTCAGACTTAAATATTCCCTTATTTAGCATAAATTTATAATATTTATAATAGGTAGTAATCAAGAGTAAATATCGTAAGTACCTATAGAAAAAGAAATAGGCAACATCTTATAAATAGAATATATTCCTTAAAAATAAATAAAAATATACCGAGAATTAAAATATAAAACCTTATAAACTAGCATTATTAAAACGTATCACATCACTACACTTGTTTGTTAAACAATGTGATAGTCAATTAGTTTCAACCGAAAACATTAATTTGACGTAGAACATGCATTGTGGTGATTTAAAATTTACCGTTTCTTGACCGCCTCAGGAGTGCCGCCAAGAGAGCGCAGTTGGCCAGGGCTCCGGCGCCGGCGACGCACGCGATGTACGCCGCGAGGAGCAGAGGCGAGAAGAGCGGCTCGGGCGCGAGTGCGAGCTCCGGCTCCGGCATGGCGTCGGCCGTCGGGGAACGCACCGGGAGCAATGACTTGCGCTGCGTCACTTGCGTTCTCCGCCGTCCCTCACTGTTTTTTTTTTGCCAGAAATGAATCATCAGTACAGGAACATGTGCACACGAGGGACCGTCCTTTATGTGCGGCGGATATCGTTTCCACTATTTATACCTAAAGTAGAGTTCAATATGTAAGTATCCCGTGCGAACGATCGTCATTGTAGCCAGAACCGCAAACGTACTAAAGAATACAATCACGACATTGCAAACAGAAAAGTTCGCATTGGAAATGTATGTGCAAATATTTATAATAAGGGTTTTGTAGCTGTTTGTCGTCATTATTATTCAATACTCGCTTCATTCTTCCTGTCAATAGTGGATTCTATACGACTTTAGTCCGTTACGTTTGGTTAAAGTTCGTTCGTTTCTAAGTTTCTTGAATATTACAATTCAAAAGAAAATATTAAACAGTTAGATATTAATTAAAACAATAGATATACACAATGAATACTTCAGAGGCAGTTTCATATGTTCAGCCCATGAATTATGTAAGAATAGTTTATTCCTAATTTTACTTAAGTTAAAAATTAATTAAGGATAAGGATATCATCACTGCAATCTCCATAATAAACGGATAGGTAATAAAACAAAATACGATAATAATAGGTACGTAAAGTAATATGTATTAAATTCTTTAAATAATGTCTAACGTTCTCGACTAATCTAACTAATCTCTAACTCGACACAAATCGTCGATTTATTTTTATTTTTTTATTTACCACATAGGTCTGGCTATCGCTGTGGTGAGTCTTGATTATCGTCATATTTTAAGTCGCGTTTGGTTGCCACCATTCTACAAGCAATGTCTCCAGAACTCAGCCGAAAGAGAGGAGCGGAGCGTCTTAATACTAGACTCTTTGCCTGCCCTGGTATATGCAGAATACAGCGTGATGCCGAATAATAATATTTATAAAATACTGGTATGAGAACGCACAAGCCCTTTTTCTATAGCAGGTCAGCCTTTCGTATTCAAAATTGTTTGGAACAGAATGCTTTATAATTACACTAGTGGGCGCGCGCAGCTTCGCCCGCCTATTTGCACCCTTAGGGGTGAATTCTAAAAAAATCATGAAATATGTGTTCGATAAAATATTTTTAACAGTTTGAATTTAATTTTTTATAAAAATCGCTGGCGATTTAAATATTTTTCCATATAAACTTCCAACCCCTTATTTAAACCCTTAGGGAGTGAATTCTAAAAAACCATGAAACACGTGTTCAACGAAATGTTTTTAAGAGTCTGGATTTCAAATTTTATAAAAAACGGTGCCGATTTCAAAATTTTTTCATACAAACTTTCAACCCCTATTTCATCCCTTTAGGGTTAAAATTTTTCAAAATCCCTTCGTAGTGGATGTCCAGATTAAGAAAATGAACATTTGTCCAAATTTCACATTTCTATCATCAGCGGTTACGGCTGTGAGTGCGTCTTACCGTGTGTCAGTCAGGTACATGTCCTTTTATATATATAGATTAGTTGATACTAAAAAATAAATTTATAAACAACAGATGAGAACTTAAAAAGTAAGTACCCCCAACGAAAACAAAGCGGTGTTATAAGTTTGATGTCTGCATGTAATAGATATGTGTGTACCTGAATGTTTGTCTGAGGTATCGCAGCTCACAAACGGATAAACGTATTTTGCTTTAGTTTTTTTTCGTTTGTTATATGACCTAATGAAGAGTGTCATTAGCCAAGATTCAAGAAAATATGTTCAGTCGTTTATACTTTACACACTTTTCGAGTTTTTGGTGTCGGAGGTTTTTAATTATGTAATATTAAATATGGTTTTGTATGTTTGTTATTAAATATGATGTGGATAGTATATGTGTTCCCGTTGATATGTCAATTGTCAATCATGAAATTGATAGGGAACCCTCAGTCGGCAATTCTTAGTTGCGGTTTATCTTACTTATCGGATAGACAATATTTGGAATGAATTCTTTTAATTGAGCAGTCTTGAAATAAAAAATTGATTTTTTTTCTACGACGTATGATAAATATGTTTTAGGTTTAAGATAGTATGTCTGCGTATATATACAAGATTTACATCTAGTTTAATGATACTTTATTAAAATAATATCTTTAATAATAATTAAATGGCATTTAAAATGATTAAAACGGGCTATTTCTAAGGATTTATTTTTCGCCTCACTTATCTCATGTATGGTTCGATTTAATAATCATCTTTTGTTATTATTATATGATAAATTAAAGTTCAGTACTTAAACTTTTAGTTAAATATAATTTAATTATTATTTTATCAAAACAATATAATACAATACTTACTGAAAGTTGTTGAAGTAAGTAGATTAAATAGGAGAAATATTTTGTAAAACATCAATATGCTCGTAAACTTTATCTTAATCGGTTACGGTTATACATTATTATTATATTAATAATTATTCCTTTTAATAATTACATAAGTGTAATAACTTATTGTGATCACTGGCCTTCATGGGCTCATCTCAGGAATCTGAGCTACGGGCTCCGTGTCTAAACATAGAGCATATAACACCTAATCGATATATTCGCTTTACTAAAATAGAGTCTTATTTTTACGAGCTTTTGTTCGTTGCTACGTCTTCGTTAAAGTATATTATGGAAAGCTGAACTTCATATATATTTTAATGTAGCTTTCACCACAATATATTGCAAAATTAGTTTTTTTGTAACAATGAAAAATATGTCCTTGCTAGCTTACAATATAACAAAATAATAGTACCTTTTGAACGAAAAAAATATTATTATAGCAAATAGGTAGGTAGCCTATTTTTAAGTTAGTTAATTCGAAGTTGTGCATTACAATCTCTATAGTTTTACGTTGTTACCCGGGTAGGGAAGAGAAGGCAGAGGGAGCCTAGAGTTAAGTCACTCCGTTCCCCACTTTTCGTTATGTTACCACAGCGAGAAATTAAAATATTAAGAATATTTAATTTCCCCAAATGGTAATCATTACATTTTACCATGTTATTACTGAGTTACAATCTCTATATGTATATTATGTTTATTGTAACGAATGTCCTCTACATACCTACTTTGTGTATCACATTCAGATATCATACATAAATAAAAATGTAGTCGCAAAGAAGGGTAACATGTTTATTAGTATAATAATATATAGATGCATACAAACATACAATAATATGAGGATACCAATCGATTCGCCATTGTTGAATAGATTACAGCAAGAACCAGACTATTTTGTTAAAATAAAAAATAGTTTGTTAAAATAATATAATAAAAAATATTTTGTCGGACTTTCAATACTTATTTGTATGTTGCGTGTTAAGTCACGGAACTCAACGCTGAGTTTTTGCCATTGTGCCAGAGCGATGAAATGAAAATATTAATAAATAATAATTCATTTCGAGTGAGGACTAAACTCACAACCGTCGTGTTGCAGTCACACCCTTGTGCCCCTGCGTCACGACGCTTCGCAAACAAAAGTAATACGGATCAGCAAATTAATAATCATGTAGTTCAAGCGGTCAAAGTCGTAAGTGGTTCGTTAGTATTCAATATTTTAATTTACTCGCTCTGGTAAGAAGGTAAAGCGCAGCGTTGAACACCGCAATGCCTCAAGATTTTGGCTCCATATGGAGAATGGAAGTGTTCTAATGGGGAGCGGAGTGTGTTTACATTAGATTCCCCTTGGTATGTGCGATATACAACGTCAAGCTAAAAAAAAAAGAAAATGTTCCGACTTGTCTATCTTAATAGACTTAGGCTTATTTTATATTTTTAATTTTAATGCAGTTGAGTTTTTGTTTTTTATAATTACTTTCTTACATAAGATCTTTTTAATACTTTCTAAAAATGTAGAGAGAGAGAGAGAGCACTTACCTACTAATGGATTTTAATTAAGAATATAAGTAAGCAAGCCGGCGCAGTTTCCCGAAACATACAACATCTGGATAACCATAAGTTTAAGTTTTAATATAAAGTAGCTACATTTATTGAACACAATTATGTAAAAATAGAAACACAAATAAAGTCAATAGAGCAGTGATTCTCAACCACTTTTGTGTGCCGCCAAATTTCAAAAGTGTGACGCTAAATTTTGCAAATATATAATAATGTTAATACAATTAAATTATATGATTTAAAAAGAAAAATATTTTTAACATGAATATATATTTAAATTCACAAAAAAATAAATTTGTATATTTAAAATTTTTGTCATAAACTATTTATGCAGTGTGTTGTAGTAATTAATTTCTCTTTGTGTGTCGCCAAATTTTCTTTGTGTGCCGCCAAATTTTGAAATCGTTAAATATGGGCCGCAACAAAAAAAAGGTTGAGAATCACTGCAATAAAGTATAAAAATATTCTATTAATACAAATATGTAAATTTTTCAAATCGAGATTATTTTTTTATATTTAGATTAGTGTTAATACTTAAGGATACAATGTAAGAGTGACTCACGCAGCCCGCTTTTTTAACAAAATTGATTGCTTAATGATCGTGCGGGTGTCTTAGTTATCAGCAAATGAAGATATGAGAATCATTGACCTTAAATAATGTAGAGGTAACAAGAATTGAAAATGAAACTGTAATTCTTCATAATTTATATATTATGTATATATTTTTTATTTTGGAAAAATTATTATACGTTTTTTAGAAAACGTATAAAAAATTCAACGTTGCGGGAATTAAAATACGTTACTTTCAATTTTTTATACGTTTTCTAAAAAGTAATTTTCTTTTCCAAGTGTAGAATAACTTGAAAAAATCCTTATAAGGATAATAGAAAAAAGTCTTAGCATAAAATAAATATAAAACGTCATAAGTAAAAAAACAAATTAACATTATCAACATAATTATATGTCGATAATATTAATTTGTTACGATCAGAGGCAGCGTTAAACGCCTCAGCGAACGACAAATTCGAGTGATGGATGACTCGCGACAACGCTCCTACGGGGACGAGCGTGGGCGGCGTCTTGACAGCCAAAATCTGCACTTTCCTTTGACTTTCTCTCGGAGGTGCGAGAGGTGTTCCGCTGAGGGCCCGCCGTCGTTATTCGGTAGCCGGCGCAGCATAAGTGAACGCGCTCTAATCGCGGTACAGCCGATGTGTTTAATTTATCTAATGGTGCCTCTCTTTGCCGATATTCAAAACACCTGCATGTGGACGTGCTTATAAAGAATTGTCAAGTTCCATGCTTCGACTGTGTAAGTCGTGAAGTGAGATGCTAGTGAGCTATGGCGCGCACAGCTGAAGTGGTGTTTGTAGCTCTGATTTTCGCGCTACGAGGCGGCACGCCTGCGCGATTTCCCGTAAGTACGACTAAACATGCATCCGAGGGCGGGCGGCTTTTATTTGCAAATAATAATAATATGTATATTATAAAAATCTACTTCAATAATTATTTTGATTATTTAAATTATTTGTTAATAAAAGTAAATTTTATGTAATACGGCCGTTTTAGCGTTACAAAAGTTGTGTAAAATCTACCCTATCTACGTTGTATAGATTCTTACCTTTGATTTCTTAGATGAACATTTTTAAATAAGAAATATTAAATTTATCGTAGTATTTTATATATAAATAGCTGTGTAAGTTTCTTCTGCATGTTTAACTTTTTGCTGAAGGACCTGTAGGCGGTGACCTATCGAATTGCCCTCGGGCCCCCCCGTGTTGACCTATTAACAACATGGGTTTCAGTTTATGGCTGCTTATATTTTATCATATAAAAATACTTTAAATAAAATTCACATTAGGTAATAATACTAACTATTGCTTCTCTTTAAAAATCTTGCTACTTTGTTTATAAATACGAATTTATACATTATTTCGAAATATAAATACATGTACTTTTTAAACCATTTTTGCAGAATCTAATTTTTGAATAGAAAAATCAATATAAAATTAATATTTACCAAGGTAGTATTTCATATATGATGAAGTAGCATTGTTCTTTATTATTTATTTTAATAAATAGTAGGTACTCATTTAGGAATTTGAAGTCGGAGTGCAATGTAGATTCCCATGATGGGGCACAAAGTGTGCTTGTAAACGCAACTGGCCTCATTTCTTCGCTCTGGTGTTGAGGCAAAGCGCGGCGTTGAGCTCCGCCACTCAACAAGCAATGCCTCCAGAATTCGGCGGAAAGTGGTGAACAGAGTGTCTTAACACTAGGTTCCCTCTACACCCTGCTGTGTGCGGGATATAGCGTGAAGCTGAATAAAAAAGATCATTCAAAATATTCAAAGTATTATTGGAATGATAAATATATTCCATTAATACATATTTTAAATATTTTTCTTCATCTAGTGCATAATAAAGATCTAGGAATATTTCACTTTGTTCTCTACTTTCCACTCAATCTTAGAGACATTACAAGGGTGGTGAACACCATCAAATTTTGTGTTTGCATGTTGGTTGCTGACTGCTGAGTACTATCATATTTTATATAGACTAACTAGACATTAGACAATTTTTTTAATACAATATTCTCCAGAGTTGTAAGTCCACTAAGCACAAAATGACATTCCATTTTATTTTATACCTATTTATATATAACACAATTAAAAACTCGATAACTTGGCTGTTTGTGAAAAAATGAGTTCGTCCTATTGATCCACTCGATGCTACAAAGCACATAGCCACACTGTAGTACGTTTATGTGTGTAGAACTAAATGACTGCAGTGGTAGTATTATGTCTGGAAGTCTCTATGCCAAAGTAAAATTTCTGGCAAGTATTCCTTTTTATAGTAGGTATACATTCAAAATCAAATATTTCTCTTTATCCTTTATAGAAATAAATGTAAAGACCAATAATGGAAGTGCAACCATTATTGATTTAGCTGAAAGAGAGTACATTAAAAAAATTATTCTTTGAAATATTTCGAACTGCAAGTAAAAGCCAATACCTACATGTGTCACTCATATGGTTAACGGATACTTTCTGATGAGCACATCATTTGTTCGGGAAGTAAGGAAACAAGACAAAGTAGTTAGTCTCTTGACGGCTCTCTCACCGTGTTGTTATTATAACAGTATTCAGGTCGGGGTCGTTTGTAACTCTCAATTTGCATATTATTATGAGTAAATTTTTAATTTTACTTGTGTAAATAATAGAATGATGTTAATTATTTTAATTCACACGTGGAGAGTGGGGGACAGAGTGTCTTAACGCTAGGATCCCTCTGCTACCCTACAATGTGAAGTTGAAAAAAAGTTCTTAATTTATTATAAGTTCTATACATATTTTGATAAAACTAATAAAAATAAAATATTATAATCACATAACACAAATAAATATTTTCTCGAAAATAACATGCAACGGTAATAATAATGTGTTGTCGTAATAATTGATTGATTTAAAAAAAAACGTAATATAAGCACAGAGCAAGCCGCACTAACTTTCACTACCTACTTCTCGGTGATCTGGATTGTATAATTTTATTTTGGCAATTATATTACATAACTTTATAGAGCCATAGGTCTCTCCCGTACTGGATCACGTAGTGGTTACACAAGCGCGAGTGTCACGTAGCTGGTGTTTTTTCGATGGCACCTCAATGATTCACATCCCGGCCGCCATTGTTCTCGAGGCGGTGAAGCAGACTCTATGTAATTGAGATCGATGCGAATAACTTTCATCATCTGGAACGCGAACGTAACGCGACTCAATTGAATTCCAAAATTAATTATTTTTAAATTTGCTTGCTTGGTCTTGCTTTTTAAGTCGATAATAACATCTATTGTCTCGCGCGGTTGTAATGGAAAACAAATAGTTTTTACTTTCCCCGTTTACTTTGCTTGTGTCCGTTAATTTAGTGTCTACACTGAGATGACTCATATGTGTTGATTTCGGTTTCACTAACCTCTATAGGTTGTCAATCATTGAGCTTCTTAGAACGTCAACCATTTGTGAATAATAAAATATCTCGGAAATGATAAAATCGTTTAATATAATTTTTCAAGTACAAAATTTCACATTATAAAACGAATTAATTAATAGAGGCTAGTCGTGGCGCAGTGTGACTGTAAAACCGATTGGTTGTGGGTTTGATCCCCGCTCGAGGAGATGAAATATTTACTTAAATTTATATTTCCATTTCTTCGCTCTGGTGTCAAGCCAAAGCGCGGCGTTGAATTCTTCAACACGCAATGCCTCCAGAATCCGGCAGAAAGTGGGGAACGGAGTGCCTTAACACCAGGTTCCCTCTGCCTACCCTGCTGTGTGCGGGATACAGCGTGAAGCTGATTTATTTATTTTTATTTTATAAAACTAATTACTTGAATCGTAACTAATCATAAAATTTTATATACTTGGATGTGGGTGGGTACAGTCAAACCACAAGAAACGTAGGACGACTTTTAAGAATATTAATTAAGGTCAATTGGTAACACGTACATATGTGCGTACATACATACATAGATACTTGTTTGACACTGTTTGATTAAAAATATTAACAACATTTTTAAAAGTCAACATAGTGATTAAAATAAATAACTAGCGAGCGAGTAACACATAGATAGATATATTTATGTTTCTAGAAATATTCAAGGGTACCTAATAAGAAGTTATTTGTATGTTTTAAACATTTTTAAAGTGTTAATCCACACTTAGGAAAGAAAAATACTTATTTAGAAAACGTATAAAAATTTGAACGTAGCAGGACTCGAACCCGCGCCTCCTGGAAAGCGACCAGGCGCTCTGACCACTAAGCCATACGTACGTAGTCGCTTTCCAGGAGGCGCGGGTTCGAGTCCGGGCGTTCAATTTTTTATACGTTTTCTAAATAAATATTTGTATGTTTCTGGAAAAAACATATCTAGTGCACGTGTTTACAACTAATTAGTTTGTAGGTACTTAATGGAAACTCAGTTTAAAAATATTTTACTAAAAGGGTTCATTAAGCGCGGCGTTGAGTTCCGAAACTCAACACGCAATGCCTTTAAAAGTCGGCGGAAAGTGGAGAACGGAGGGCCTTAACACTCCTTAACCTCTGCCTACCCTGCTATATGCGGGATACAGCGCGAAGCTGAAAGAAAGAAAAAAAATGTCATAAACTTTACAGGTTGACATTACCTAACGGCTTACAGTGAACAAATAAATAAACATACATATTATTATGTATATTTAGACCGTATCCATTTTTTTTGCAATGAGGTCATCTAATCAGCATATGAGAAGCGAGTTACGGTTATAGTTAGTTCATCATAAAGGGTATTGTTTCTCTAACTTGTTCTGAGTAAAGCGTGTTTATTAAATAAGCTTAGAATAATTGTTCTCGAATAAAGTCCGTACGATTTTAGGATATATTGCCATTTCATGGATGGTGGTCGGGTGGCCTGAAATCGGATGAAACTCTGAAAGTTGAAGATGAAAGTAACGACGTACAGGTTGTGTATTTGCCGGCGTTGCTACCGCGCGAGGCGCAGACTAGCGGAGCTTCCAATGAAGAAGATGTTCCGCTGCCCTACAGTTTTGACGCCTTTGGAAGGTATATTTACTTATAAATTGTATGTATTATTTAAAAATTTAGCTCTAATGTTTGTCTTCGCTATATTAACATAGAATAATAGGATGCGTTGGTACAAATAAAAGAAATCGTATTTATATTTTTCTTTACGTTCTTTGGTGAATTATGTTGGGTCTTATTATGTAATAGCGCTGAATATACCACTTCTTTTTGGTTACACACATTTATTGGACTCATAATATACTATAGGAGGCCAGTCGTGGCTCAGGGGCACAAAGTGTGACTGTAAAACCGACTGGTTCGATCCCCACTCGAGGAGATGAAATATTTACGTAAATTTATATTTCTATTTCTTCGCTCTAGTGTCGAGGCAAAGCGCGGCGCTGAGTTCTGCCACTCAACACGCAATGCCTCTAGAATTCGGCAGAAAGTGGGGAATAGAATGTCTTAACACTAAGTTCCCTCTGCCTACCCTGATGTGTGCGGGATACAGCGTGAAGCTGATTTTTTAATTTATTTTATATAATATACTATATGAATTTTACGTGATTGCGCGGCGTTGAGTTCCGCCACTCAACACAAAATTCCTAAAATACTTTGGAAAATGTGGAAAAGAGTGTCTTAAAACCGTTCGCTCTGCCCTCTCTTCTGTAAGCGGGATACAGTTGAAACTAGAAAAAACGTATCCAATACATTTTATGTAATCTTACATGATTTTGACATTACAGAAGCTTTGACCTACACCTCACGCCTAACAGGCGATTGGTTTCACCACAATTTAAAGTATGGACAGAAAAGGGTCCGGATGAGTCCCTGTCGAATAAAGATTCGTCCTGTCATTTTCTTCATACTGGACCTGGCGCAGTTGCAGCCTTTTCAGCATGTAGAGATCATAAGCTAGTTAGTCATTGTTTTTTCTTCTTTATTATTAAGGCTATGTTAATCACATTAATCGGATAATATTATACTAATTACATAAATTGGGGCCAGTTGTGGCGCAGGGGCAATAATGTGACACTTGTGGGCTCGATGCCCACTTGCGGAAATGAAATACTTATTTAATATTTTATTTTTTTCGCTCTGGTGTAGAGGCAATGCTCGGCGTTGAGTTCCGCCCACAACACGCAATGCCTCCAGAATTCGGCCGGAAATAGGGAAAAGATTGTCTTAACACTAGGTTCCCTCTGCCTACCCTGTTTACGGGATAGGTTATCTGAAGATTACCTTACGTGAAGATGATATTAATAATAAAAAAATAATTAATGACATGTATATAGAACTAGGACGATTATCAATGACATAATACTTTTTCTGATAGTAAGCCGTAATCATTATCATAAACCTTGGTAAAGATGAAAGCAATATACTTATCATTTCAATACTCATTATTTATAATTTGAATTATTTATTAGTGTCTAATTTTTCAAAATAAAGGATTATATTATATAACGAAAAATATTTTAAAAATTTGTGACAAATAGCATTGATTATTTTATACTTACAGCACGGGCTTATAATGACTGAAAATTCAACATATGAGGTCCGACCACTGTCATCGGGAGTAGGGCGGGCTGCAAAAGGTAGCAGACCAGACCGAACGGCACACGTTATTCGAAGGGCACCGCCGCCACCCTCGCTACTAGATGACGATCGGCCACTTCGTCGCACCGTGCGAAGACCTAGAGTTTACCCGACCAAACCGGCACCCTCCTCCTACACTATTGAAATCGCCCTGTTTCTGGATGAAGCAGCTTACAAATTGTTCTATCCTCATCTCAATTATAACGAAGCAGATTTGCGTGATATGCTCCTTGCATACATCAATGGCGTTAGTTTTTCATGAACATTATCATATTTAGTATGTAGTTAAGTATCTATAAAGTCTAAGGTAATTTTTTTTAATATAATGTTCTCGATATATGTTTACACAGTAAACATTAAAAGTGTGTCATCTCAAAGAAAAAAATTGAGTGCATATTAAAATGCTCTCAGGTCAACAGCAACGGTACTTAGATCGATCTGAATGACGAAAAGTAAATAAAATTTATTACCAAGAATAATTTAATTTGATTGCACAATTTTGTGCAGAAATTGCACGTATATACGTATTAGTCATTTGTGTTAATCAAAAAGTTCAATATTGCTTTTTTGTCAAGAAACTTTATTGCTTTATATCGTAAAGTAAGTAATTTTATACGATAAATGAAAGTTTAAACTTTATATCATATCAAAATTTTAACGTATAAGTTGTTTAATTAATTTTTGTAGGTCCAAGCTCTTTACCATCATTCGTCTCTGGGTACTCGCGTGCACCTCTCCCTCGTGCGCGTCACGTTGTTGCGCTCCCAGCCACCGTCCCTGTCTAAGCACGCTGAGCGAGGTCGACTTCTTGACTCCTTCTGCGAGTATCAACGCTCATTGAACGTCGATGACGATGATGATCCAGAACATTGGGACATGGCGCTGCTTTTATCTGGGTTTGTCTGTAATGTTTATATACAACGTTTCTTAAAAAATTCTACTTTTTAATCTGTTGAGTACCCCCAGTTTTGTATAATACTATTAAAGTCATTAACAAGTTAATATTTATAAAAGTGACTCATCAAAAATGGTAGACACTGGTGTGAACATCAACACGTAGCGGTGGCATTTTTTCATTTAAGCTTGCGTTACGATAGGTTTTTGTCGGCATCGTGTCGCCTGAAAAAGACATGAACCAAAGTTATAGCAAATAAACTTCTATACTACTACTTTAGACTATAGGTATAGTTGAGAAAAACGTTTGTACTTGAATATTTTAAAATGGACTCTCCATCTTTTTGGTATATGTTTTAAAATTAAAACATTTTACACGATTTGAATGAGTGGATTTGATGCATTATTAGATTCAAATAAATAATTGGGAATTTTGTAGAAATCCATAAGGGAGTAATTTATATTTTTTAATTCCAGAGAAAAAGGTCCCTTTCAACTGCTGAAAAGTAGGTATAATTTTATAAAAGCTTAAAGCAAAACAACACATCTATTCCAATTCCAGTTTAGATTTCTACTCAGAAGAGGGTGGGCGCCGCAACGGCGTGACCATGGGGCTGGCGCCCGTGGGCGGCGTGTGCCTGCCCGCGCACGCGTGCGTGGTGTCCGAGTTCGGCGCCTCCGACGCGCTCGGCCGGCCGTACCCCTCCGCCGGGTTCACCTCCGTCTACATATTGGCTCACGAGATAGGACATAAGTTAGTCTAAATCTATTATTAAAATTCATATCAATGTTCATTTCTTTTTTTTTCTAAAAAAAAATTTGTTTTTTAGTATCAGAGCATGATTTTATGTACCGTCATGTGTATTTGCTAACTTGAAAACTTTAAATAGTGCGTGTATCACACGTGAATGTCACGTTGAATGGAGAGCGCTTGAAGGAAAAAAATATTACAGTAATAATTTATTGATGTTTCGTTTTTGTCTCTTATTTATCTATATATATAAAAGGACTTGTGCTGACTGACTGAGGTAAAACGCACGCAGAGCCGTAAACGCTGATGGTAGGAACGTGAAATTTGGGTAGATGTTTATTTTCATATTCTGGACATCCACTAAGAAGGGAATTTGAAAAATTTTAACCCTAAAGGGATGAAATTGGGGTTGAAAGTTTGTATGGAAAAAATTAAATCGGCACCGATTTTTATAAAATTTGAAATTCAGACTCTTAAAAACATTTCGTTGAACACGTGTTTCATGGTTTTTTAGAATTCTTCCCTTAAGGGTTCAAATAAGGGGTTAAAAGTTTATACGGAAAAATCTTTAAATCGCCACCGATTTTTATAAAAATTTAAATTCATACTGTTAAAAATATTTTATTGAACACGTGTTTCTTGGTTTTTTTAGAAGTCACCCCTAAGGGTGCAAATACGCGGGCGAAGCTGCGCGTGCCCACTAGTAATA
>JAAIXJ010000044.1:236444-301025 GCA_013403705.1 Heliconius hermathena | reverse complement strand
ATCCCCACTCGAGGAGATGAAATATTTACTTAAATTTATATTTCCATTTCTTCGCTCTGGTGTCGAGGTTAAGCGCGGCGTTGAGTTCTGCCACTCAACACGCAATGCCTCCAGAAATCGGCAGAAAGTGGGGAACGGAGTGTCTTAACACTAGGTTCCCTCTGTCTACCCTGCTGTGTGCAGCGTGAAGCTGATTTTTTTTTAATTTTTCAATGTAGCTTAGTCAGTTGTTTGAAATATCGTTATTTGAAAAATCTGAATTTATATTTCCACCTAAAGATCGGTTTCCACTGCGAAAGAAAAATGAGCAGGTAATGCTTAGGCGGAACGGACTCCTTTTAAATAAAATAAGTTTACATTTCCACCAACATTTTTGATTTTGTTATAATTGTACAAGAGCTACTTAGTTCTCATTAAGACACTTCCGTATCCCTCTTTCCGCCAAATTCTGGAGACTATATGTGTTGAATGACGAAACTCAACGCCGGGTTTGTCGCGCTACCAGAACGAGTAAGAAAAAATTATGTATTTCATTTTCCTCGAGTGGGAATCGAACCCATAACGCACGCTTGTGTCCCTACACCGCAATCGGCCTCATTGTATTAATTAATGGTTATTGATTAAATGTGACACTTTAAGGTTCATAAAGAAACATTACTCTATTCTTTTACTTTATCTTTCAGATTTTTGGAAAAATGTCTTATTTTTGCATCATAATAATGAATTGGTTTTTTTGCCTTTCATCTACGGAATTCTAAAAGTGGAACACTATGTAATATACTTAATCGGACCATAAATACATTTACAATTAAAAATAAATAAAATATTACTTTGGAATTTGGAATCTGTCATTTTTATACAAATGTTCATTTGTTTTCTTATTTTCGGGCCGATATAATGTAAAGTATTTTGTGATATTAAAATGGAGTGGGTTGATAAAGTTTCATAAACTAAATATGGAGCAAAATATAATTTTTAAACTCCTCTAGGGAAAGAAATTGAAAAAATCCTGTCTGAAAACAACATATTTTATCTCGGGATAAATAAAATCTGTAAAATATAATTAAGAACTTTTAGCCTATTTAAGACGCACTGGTCATTTGTTAATTTAAGTTTGTTAACTAGGTCAAAATTTTGTTTACGGATGTGATTTTTTTTACAATTGAATAATATTTTAACAAACAAAATGGTCTTATTTATGCTGAGCGTTCCAGACTTCATCAGAGCTAAAAACTGGCCGTTATCTAGTCAACATCTTAATCCACTAGAAAATGATTTATAATCAATTTTAGAGAGTGAGCAAGTCTAAACTAAAATCAAAATCTAAAAAGATCTAAACGCCCACGGTACGATAATTTGGAGTCCCTAAAAGAATCCATACGATTGGTAGTGAAGAATTTTCCCATAGAAAGAGTACGTGCTACTATTGACAATTGGCCTCAATGTTTAAAGAACTGTATTGCAGCCAATGGATACCACTTCGAAAATTTAGCCATATACTCAAGTTTACCGTGCCTTGATTTCCTAAAAAAATATATTTCTATTTACGTTTACTTAAAAAATATAAGGCCGTTTATATCGAAACAAAGGCGTATTTCAACGCTATAAAGTGAATGAAAATTTATAGGGTACTTCCGGTTGAGCTAGAATTATGAAATTTCACGGCTAGCATCTACAGGTAGTTCTAGTTCAGGAAAAAATCTGAAAACTATACATTTGTGTCCTATAAAATAATATAATCCTAAAAAATAATAACCTTAAAAGGGGAAGATTCCAATTTTTGTACGGAACCGACACGCGCTTTTCCGTTTTTTTTTGTTATAATATTTATGGCTCGAAAGGGGTAGCGGAAGTGGGGCGGCGGCTTGTGTTTATCATTATAATTGTATAAACAATAATTTTAAACTTGAATGTAAATTTACAGATGGGCGACATGTTTGTTCGACGGTAGTGATGATTTGGACACTCCCAAAGAGCTCCAGCACGAGAAATTCGGAGATGCACCAGGTGTGGTATGGGGAGCAAAGAAACAGTGCGAGGTGACTAAATGAATTAAATGTTTACTCATAAAATTAAAAATAAACAATGGTAAAATGTTACAAAACAAAATTAAATTTTTCAAAGAGTTTCCAGTTCTTTTAAAACTGATAAAACGGACGCATTTTTTTCTTTTATCTACTTTCTACATTTTGCTAAACCTATATAATTTTATGCAGATCTTAATAATTGTCGTTTTTATTTTATTAAACAATTTTAGAATTTCACTTCAACATGTAGCTAAATATTTACTTAAATATAAATGTTTACAAATGGTTGTGATCTCGCGCCGCCTCACACCTATTTTTATTATATATACATATATATTAACAACTTTTTAAATTGTTTACACTGTAGAAAGTTTATATGCTAATTACATCAATGTACATCTATAGCTATTTTACATACAACTCAAAATTTGTATAATGTCGACTTTAAAGTACCATCTCACGATCACCCGTAATAAAATATGTTTATTGAATCGTCCATATATCTACTACTTTTTATTAAGGGTAAAATGAAACCTTTGTAGGATCACTTTGTTGTTCGTCTAACCGTCTTTGAGGACTATTCATCTGGAGATCGCGCGGAGGTATAAAGCTAAAATTAATATTAAATATTCAAATCAATGGTCTTAAAGGTCTTAAAGCACATAAAAATCAAGCTTCTAAGTCAACACAATCAATAGATACGGTCATTTATTCATAATTTTTGGATACTTTCCGTCGACCTACATTTATGAAATTTGTTGTGAAGTGAAAACATACAATTGAAATAAAAATAATATTTTCTAAAAGTGAAAATTTGTTGGTACGTCATAGAAAAGAAGCGCAATTCGGGCTCGCCCACCGATGGTGCCGTACAGTTGTACAATGGAGGAGTTTTACGTGAAATTCAAGCTTAGCTTAGCCAGAGCCTTTTCATCTGATACCTCACTTGAAATAGCGGCTTTAATATTAATACCAAATTTGGCCTCCTTTTAAGGCTATTATTTTTTAAGGTTTAACCCCAAATGTATTTTTTAGTTAGTTTTCTGTATTTTTTATAAAAAAATTGAATATCTGCTAGCTGCCAAATTATATTTTATTTATAATTCTAAGTGAACCGAAAGTACCATATTGATTTTGATTCCCTTTATATATTTATTTAGAAAAAGTATAAAAATTTGAACGTAGCGGGATTCGAACCCGCGCCTCCTGGAAACCGACCCCTTTATATTGTCGAAATACGCGTTTTGCGATATAAACGGCCATATCTTTTTTTAAGCATGTGATTTGAATTTCAACTCGATATCTCCAAGCATTCCTGAGATAAATAAAGGCTTTTGAAAGATAGACAGATAGACAGACGGACAACAAAGTGATCTTATAAGGGTTCCTTTTCTTCTTAATAGGAACGGAACCCAAAAAAGGAAAGATAGTGAATTTTGTACTTTGCACATTAACTGGTGGATGTAGAATTACTACATTACATAACAAGTGTCAGCTTTCTACGGCCAATAGTATCGGCTTGTCTGTAATTAACGCAATTAGTAAGAGTTTTATACATCATTATATTGTATAATGATATGTTACAGATACTCCTCCGTGACAAGGACGCGGCGCCGGCGGTGGCGCCGGGCGCGGTGGGGGAGGCGGCGCAGTGCCTGCAGCTGGCGTGCCGCACGCCGCACCGCGCCGGCTTCTACTACGCCGGGCCCGCGCTGCCGGGGACCTCTTGTGGGAAGGGGAAGGTAAACTTAAATAAAGTTAAGAATTCCTAGGCAGCCTTAGTGGAACCACTTTAAATTCGGGGCCTAGAGGAGATTGACAGTTAAAGGAGGCCCTTACGCTTGTTGTAAGGGTCCCCTGAATCCGTGGAAAGCTAAGGTTTCATCTTAAGATAAGATATATATAAAAGATTTATATCCATCTAAAAATGTTGTAGGCTTCATATCGACATAGATTATAAAACATTATGCCTATTTACATAGGTGATTTTTATTGTTTAATTGAAGAAATTACAACCATTATAACGTCATGTAAATTATAGCAATTATTTATTAACGCAATGAAGAAAAAAGGAAACAGCAATTTAAGTATGTCACTATTTTTCCAAGTAGATACCTATGTGCAGTACATTTAATAAATTAATGCTTCAAATTCAAAATAATTATTTATTTAATTATTTTTTTTAGATTTTCTAGACTGTTAGTAAGAGTCTTTTTCTACTTTTTGATTTATTACCCAAACCAAACCTTAACAAACATACACGTAGAGGAATGATGCATTTTCAAGCAGCCTGTCTTTTTATTTTTTCCGATCTTGCATACTCTACAATAGTCAGTTCGTGGGTTATGGTAACAGTTTGTGAGAACTACAAATACAAAATAAATAATAATAGACAATCGTAAAATATTATTTATTCATTAGTTCGTTTCGTTAATTTATTGTTTAGTTGTAACCTTTGTCGTTTTCTATATATATATATCAGTGGCGTAGCTAGGGTATTTGCTGCCTGGTGCAGCTAAGGACTTGATGCCCTTTAAAATGGTCAAAATAATTTCAGATTTCAAAACACAGTAGAGTAGATATATAAATTTTTATTCCTTCAAAACTATAATAACTATGTATAAGTTATAACATTAGATTTTGGTAAAAATTATTACAAACATTTAAAAACGGATATTACGCGCTTTTTGACTAACAAAGTCATTACTCATATTTTCAAAATTAATGATGATGTTCGATTGACATGATAACGAGATTGTATTTTTCATTTCCACTCTCCCATTTTTCTTGTACATTTCTTGATTCTTGATTGAAAAAAAATTTGAAGAATTGATCGTAGAATTTGATGCCCCTTTCCTTTTGCTGCCCGGTGCGACTGCACCGCTCGCACCCCCCAGCTACGCCACTGATATATATAGTTCTTATGTGTTGTTAAATTCTATTAGTTTTTTTTCTCTTTCTCATGTAATAATAAAACTTTGTTTAAAAATAATTTTAAAGATATTAAGAAAAATGTAAACAAAAAGTATACTATTGGTGCATGTTGTGTCTACCTGTAAAAGGAATAACACTTTGCTATGTATTTTTTTTATCATTATTTTATATTCATGTATTGTGTATATTCTGTTGGTGGTTCTTATAAATAAATAATCTCGACTCAATACACAAAATGGTTACGCATTTCACTTTTCTTTGCTCAAAGCATCGCAAACTCTGTTTACCGTAAAAAGAAAAAGACAGCCTCTGCTAGTATTATGATATGTGATTCTACTAAAATTATTTTAAAATCCTTTTTGGAACTAAACCAAATCTTAAATAATAATTAATTCTTCTAAAAACGTGGGTTTTTTTCGTAAGTATTGATAGTAATAATTCGTCTATTTTGGTTTTAAGTTATAATTAACTTTTCAATGAATTTGTTACTAAGTCATTTGTCATTTTTATAATTCACATACAAGGCCACTAACGTGAGTGTACGTGTTTTACCCTAAATGTATCATTCGTGGCCATACTATTTTTTTATTGGGTTTTTAATTTTCGTCAGAAATTTTTCCCCTTGCATAGTGTCTTTATCGCTGGGAATTTGGTTCGATTCTTGTCGGGGTGAGTCTATCAAAGCGGCATAGAGAAATGGATATTTTTTAAATAAAAAAAATGTTAATTAAAAAATTAAATCATATGATGTGTAATCTTAATTTACTTTTTATCTTTAACTTACTATTGTAAGCTTAAACACTATTTACACCTTAAACACTAACCTTCGGCAAATATGGTTATGGGCTGCTACGGCGTTGCTAAACTATGGCGTTGAAGTTAACCCTGATAAATGTCAGGCAATTATTATTGGTAGCTCGCGTCAACTGGCCAAACTCGACTACAACTCCCTACCTAAGCTTGCGTACCAAGGTACTGTTATAAGGTTTTCCAAAACTGTTAAGGACTTAGGTATTATTATCGATGACAAATTGTGTTGGGACGTATAAGTTTCTGATATTTCTCGCAGGATCTATGCTTCATTGCATTCAATGATGCGACTGAAAAACTTTTTGCCAGTGTAAGCGATATAAATAACGATCTATTAAAAAAACTTGAAAGGCTGTTATACACGTGCATACGTTTTATTTATAATATAACCTTCACAAGTATGACCATATTTCACCTAGAAGGAAGCAGCTTGGATGGCTCACAGTAGCTGGACGTAGAAAGACCAGGTTGCTCTGTCTACTTTATTCCATCCTGTTCAATCCTAACTGTCTCTCATACCTTTCTTCTGATTTCTCTTTCCTTTCTTCCTTTCATGATAAATCTCTACGATCACAAACTAATCTTGCACTTTCCATCCCAACTCACAAGTCTGGTTTCATGTCCGACTCGTGTGTGGTCACTGTCTATTTGGAGAGCTCCCTCTCGGGAGTCATTTAAACGTCAAGTCAGATAATTATCCTTGTAAATTCTTAGTGTTAAGATACTGTACTCCCATTAAGACACTTCCATTCGCCGTTTTCCACCGAATTCGGCAAACTTACTATTGGTAAAAAACTAAATGTATAATTTTCAGAATACCTAAGACAAAATTTTTTGAAGCCGATGTACTCTTGAATGGTGAAGCCATGGATCCTGGTGATTGTGTGGTATTTCTCGTTATTACCATTGATTCTAAATTACAATGGAGACTTCATATTGATGTGTTGGCGAATAGACTTAGCTCAGCAACTTTCGCGATTAAAAAAATAGGAACTAGAAATACTAACGTAGAAATGGTTCGCCTTGTTTAATTATTATAAAGTAGCTATACTTTTATGGGATAATGCAGCCCTTTTTAAATCAACCTTTGTCCTGCATAAGCGAGATATTCGCCCAATCTATAAATAGCACCCAAAAGATTTCTTGCTGCTACTTATAAATGTCTACATTAAACTATGACCACGTAAACTGGGATGTATAAATGGTCACTATACTACATAAATGGGCATTTTCAGTGGTGTCAAGGCGGAGACTGCATAACAGCAGATACAACAATCGTATCTAGTGTAAAGCCTCCTTCACAAGGACAACTACAGGGAGACACTTGGAGTGAATGGAGTGAAGGTAGCTGCAGTTCCGGATGCACGTACAGAAGTCGAGGTGCGAGAGAACGGAGACGGTCCTGCCCGGAAAACGCCATTTGTGAAGGGTCTGCATATGATGTAGCACTTTGTGATGATTTTAAGGTAGATTATTTGTCACTAATCTTTAATATTAAGTATAAAATCTATATGAAATATGGAATAGTATTTTCTGTTGTGTATACCTAATATATTCCAGCACTCGTAGGTATACCTAAGCTTAATGTTAAATTAATTATATAACAAAGAAATGAAGAACAGATCTTAAATGTTTTTGTTTATCATCTGCGAAAAGTATCTCAATATATCAAACGATAAAGTATTTAACAGCGTAAGAACGATACACTTTTGTCAAAAGATATTACTTTGAAATCTTTAAGTAGCTAATCAAAAAATTTGTTTGAAAAATCATGACTTATTATTAAATTATTTTTTTTGCGCAATTTAAATTAGGTAGTTGACGGAAAAATAAATAAAATAAAACAATAACACAAAAAACAACAATGTCTTCTATTTATATTTTTATTGTCATGTTTTATCTCGTATAATGGCAAAGTTTAACAATAAAAAACATGTTTTTATCCATATTTTCAATCGTAAATGTGTCTAATTGGCGCTGTTTGCACAGAGTTCACAGGTCTTGATGCGATATGTTATCATAAATATAATATAAATTATAAATACAAGATGTTTATAATTTGTATCATAAAATGGGACTGGGAAATTATAAAAAAAAATTACAAAGATGTATTAAATTAATTAAGTCAATTCACAGACTTTAGCATGAAATACCTATTCGAAATTTACAATAAAGTCGTTATCCTATCCTTACTCTATTCCCTTGTTTGGTTATGAAAATGATCCATTAGTTATACAGTGTACAACGCTTCGATGGGTCACTGAGTAAAAAGCTGAAAACAGAATGAGAGCTTCTCTCTTAAAGAAACATCATATTTTTCTAACCCCTGTTAATTTTTCACGGCAATGTGTTGAACGTCAGATTTGCGGTAAAAAGAAGCGCGCGAGTGCAACTGAGCTGGCGGCGCGCAAGTGCGGCGAGTACGCGGCGTTGCTGCCCGACCTCGACCCGCGGGGAGGCGGCCTGCAGGCGCCGCACGACCCTAGTAAGTTATAGGGTAGTTATATACTTTAGTAATAGGTTTATCAAAACCACCACCACTGACATTGTGTGGGGAATGATCAATTAAATAAGCAACTCCTGCGTTACTCAATGAGCAAATAACAAACTAAGTCCAAAACAAAAAAATATTCTTCTGAAATATTGAAATTAGTAATGAAATACAAATTTCAAGAATTACAACCAAAATTATAATGATAGTGTAAAAGTAAAAAAATCTAAGCAAACAAAATTATGGACGATAATTTCTTATAATTTTACACATTAAGTAGAGAGTATTATATATAAAATAACTTAATTTCTCCCGTCTGGAAAAATAAATTATCTGCCAATATGGCGCTCCGTAGTTGTTTTAAAAATCCAACAAACCCAGAGGGGTGTTATAATTTTGACGTCAAATTTTTCGTCGTATAATATTTCTAGATTTTATTTAGACGTTTGTTTACTTTATTGTGCTTTGCGTATTAATTACCTAAATTATCGGAAAGTGATATTACATAGAAAATTTCATTGTCCAATTTCATATACTATTGATGATGATTGGAATTTAAATAAATGTTTTCTATACATAATCTGTCCTATCAGAGAAGCGTCAAGGCGTTATTAGTGATTGATGTTATCAATAGCATAATTAATAATGACAATATATGATATATGTTAATTTATAGTTAATAATAAGTAAGCCTAGATAAGCTTACATTATGCATGTATAATAAATGTTTATGTTAAATATTTGCTTGCGATAGCTTCTTTGCTCACGATAATATTAATGATCTACTTATAAAAACAACACAAGGTACTCAGATGTTGTCAATGTCAGGTGACATACATTTTTGTTCTGGGAGAAAAGAACTTAAAGAAGTTTTAATGCTTTTGTTTAATTTGTATATTTGATAACTCTATGCCATGATAGTGCTACACCGCTCCGGTCCTTATTTTACATCAATTATTAGATACATTGCGTGTTTTATGTCGATTTTCAATGTTTAATTGTATGAAGGTATGAATAATAATAAAATCTAAAAGAAAGTAAGCTAAGCTCGAGTAATAATCGACCAAAAACACACACCTACACTTGTTTTTCATATTTAAATCAGCTTTAAAATATATGAATACTTTGTATTGTTTTAAGTTGCTATATTGAAAACAATTTGTTTTACAACCAAGGTAAACGCACTCAAGCGCAACTGAGGCAGTCCGCTACTAATTTTCCAAGAATTGACAATTCATCTTACATAAAATTTCAGATGTTACAATATACCTACTGTTCTTTTTTACTTTTTAATTAGAGAACATCGATAACTTTATATCACCGATTTTTTTTATTTTTTGAAAAAAAAATACAAGAAAAATCTTTTTAAGTTATTATTTTAAGTTAATTTTTTTAAAGTATGACGAAAATAATATAATAATTTATTTAAGTAATTTACATCGTTTATCCTGTCACATTGAGTGGTCAATAAAAAACTATGAAGATAAAATATAATCATAAAATCCTCTACTGACAAGCGAGTATAAAGTTTACATAATAATATAATTATGCAAATGAAAGGTGTTCTATTGTTCACGTAATTTAATGAGTCAGTGTTATCTGACTTATGTTCTTAAAATGCAAGAGTTTTAATAGTAAGCACGTGACTTATAAGACCTATATGTATGTACGAGTATAAACCACGAGTCGTGGCGCAGGGGCACAAATGTACAACTGTAAACGCGACAGGTTTTTGGTTCGATTCCCACTCGAGGAAATAAAATATTTAACATTTTTATTTTCTCGCTCTGGTAATGAGGCAAAGCGTAGCGTTGAATTCCGCCACTCAACACGGAATGTTTTAAAACTATACGACCCCCAGGTGATCTTTGCCTACCCTGATGTGTGCGGAATACAGCGTAAAGCTAAAAGAATTAAAAAAACGTATATAAACAAATTTTGGTACGTATAGCTATAGCGAACTACAGACAATAATTCGTGACGAGATATGATGATAAGCTTTTACTTTTCATTTAGGTACATAAAAATGATTCATTTTCTTATGACGGAAGCCGTAATTTTGTTGATTTATGACAATTCTCTGTAGAGTACAAATATTATTTTACGTGAAGATAGTAATTGCTTATTACTGTTACAAATTATATTATTAGACATTGTCTTTTATTATGGTACTTGTAGCATATAGTCCATTTACATTTTTACGTTTGTGTCCATTTGACGTAGAGTAAGAGTTTTAAAAGATAAAGCAATCACGAAAGTCTTTAATGTTACCTAAGCATTTATGTTAATAGGGCGAAACGCGGATAGTTGCAGCATTTTTTTTAAAAGTAGTATAATAAAAAATATATATTTATAAAGAAAAATGCAGCAACAGCAATGCAGTACGATGAAAACATAGTTCATTTATTTATCTATTGTGTAGCCTATTTTGGTACGAATAATCTTTTTTAAGAAAATCCCGTTTCATTTGACCCCTCTAAAACAGGAAAGTTGCCTAACGTAAAAATGCTTTGACCTTCAAGCATTTTTACCCGCCTGGTGGAGAAATCAGCTTCACGCTGTATCCCGCACACATCAGGGTAGACAGAGGAAACCTAATGTTAAAACACTCCGTTCCCCACTTTCTGCCGAATTCTAGCGTTTTGCATTGGGTGTTGAGTGGCAGAACTCAACGCCACGCTTTGCCTCGACACCAGAGCAAAGAAATGGAAATATAAATTTAGTATAAAAAATAGCTTAGGTACAATACAATATTATAATAACAACGAGCCGGTGTGATGATGGAGCCAGGACCTGACTATTGGAACTCTCCAGAGTTTATTAGTCAACTTTTGGAATTTAAGCTCATACAATTTATAGCTCCGAGCAGATTTTATAGCACTCTCACACTTAAAAATATATATTATTTATTAAATTATTGTAGCGTAGTTGGCTTTCAGTAACAGCAAGTAATTTCGACATTTTTGTCCAATTTTCCGAAAATGTTGGTTTAAATAAACTCATTCACTTTAAATAAAATTATTATTCTGAACGGAGGTCAAACACGCAAGTATACATACACTTAGCACTGTGTCAACAATATATTTAGTGGAATATTTATTATATTTTAGAATATGTTTTTATATAACATCCGTTACATTATTTATTTTAAATGTGCTATACATCTAGGCGTTCGTTTGATGTCACTTCAAGATATTAAAAGAATGCATAAATATGTCAAGTAAATATTTTTACTATTGATATGAATATTTTATATACAAATGACTATTAATATTTTTCTAAGACGTTGACATTTCTTTTTCTTTAATAAATAAAATCAAAAGTTTGTACAGTAACTTATGGCATGTAAAAAGAAACAAAAAATAAATTAAGACAGAATCAAAATGCACACATACATTAAATAATAATTGAAATAATATTTCAGCTCGCATGTGGATGGGCTGTGCTATATTCTGTAGGCGCAGTGAAGGAGGAGGCTTCTACGCGCCAAGAGTGGAACTGAACGACGTGGGACTTGATCCTTACTTTCCCGATGGAACTTGGTGTCATCACGATGGCTCTACCAACTACTATTGTTTACAGCACCATTGCCTTCCTGAGGTGAGCCTACTTTAAAAATAACTTTTATTATATTTAACGTAAAACGATGCGGTACCAGATATCTCATTTATATCTGATACCGCATCAGATATGTTAATTGTAGAGATTTAAAATAGACTTGAGATTTGCTTTAGATTAATAAATCAACACAATGTATTGTACTTATGTTATCACTAAAAAGTAAATTAATAGCTAATACGAAAAATATTTTTATGTTGGTTTTTTACTTTGCCTATTTGAAGATAACCGCATGTGACAATGTAAAAGAATTGATCTAAAGATATGAAAGATTAAGTACAGATTGCCATTTACAATATGGCATATTACTGTAATTTTACATTTTGTTAAACTTAAGTTGCAATTCTTTATTATCTACATTCTACATAGTGAGATGTTGTTATGTTACCTATATTTATTTTGTACATACTTTCATTTTTTTACTTGTGCAGTGTGCAGCGAAAATTATTTCAATACTACAACTATGCAACAAAGATTTAATATCGTACTAAAAAATATTTAGTTTTCTTATATTACGTACATAAGTTTTAATTTAATTTCTTCGTCTTGAGTCGTGGGAAAAATACACGGGATGGATGTCTGATTGTAGACATTAGCACATATTTTTGTAGTTTTTAAAAAAAATAAATAAAGCAGAAGACGTAAAACAATAAATGAAATGTAATCTGTTCATTTCGAACTAAATAGTAAGTAACGTTTGTTTAGAAAATGAATTACAAAAAGCAATCATTTTACAATGTTTACCATTAGCGCAGAGATATAAATATACATATTTTTACAACCACTTTCATTTCATGTATTCTATTAAAAAGCGGATGTGCTTATGGTTTTAAAGCAAATATCTACAATACATATATGAGCACGTGGCTGCAGAGAGTCATTTATATTATATAAATATTTAATGTAATATTTTAAGCAACTTTGCAGGTGTTTTCTAAAGTACTTCTTATCAAAACCTGTGATGCATTTCATAGTATACAATAATAAATTTATAATTTGTTTAATTACTTGAGAATTTCTTAAGTCTTTTAAGCTAGCCGTAATATTTTTGTATGCTGGATGATAAGTAGGGTTGTAGCTATATAATTTTAGCAAAAAAATAAGGTTTCTAAGTTTAAATCTTTAGTGAGCGGTTTCGGTCAAAAATCGTAGTTTCAGCGTTCGGCACAAAGGCTTAGTACAAGCCGGGTGTCATTTGGCAATTTTCTGTGGTCCACGAGTAATAAAATCACCCGATCCCGATATACCGTGAATCTCAATAAATAAATGAATATAATAGGGACAATAATTGAAGTATTCATTTACCTATTTACTTTATAAATTCATTTTTTAAAAAAAAATATTGTTACCAGAGCGAGGAAATGAAAACATTAAATATTTCATTCTCGGAGTGGGCATCGGCCACGACGATCTCATGAAATTGGAATTATGCTGGTTAAATCGTTAATAATTAATAATTGTCGTTTCTCGTTAAATCGTTTATTGTGTAATATTAGTAATACAATTTTTTACGGGCAGGATCTCGCAAACACCAGGATTCCGCGAGATAAAAAATTCTTCCCGTTATACCGAGATTGACTTCCACCTGCGGGATTGGAAGCCCTGACTAATTCTAAGTAAAGTACAACTACGGCACCGTTCATCTTACGCTCTAATCTTATTGTTTGTCAACACCAGCGTCACCTCACGTGCTCTATTCATTCAAAATAGTGCCATAAAATAAACTTAAAGATAAAGAAGGCTTTTCGTCCTGACTTATTATAATATGTTAAACTGTAAACAATTTTATTGTTAGTGCTTAGTAGGTAAATACTTTGTTTGCGGAAAAACTAATTAAAAAAAATCATGGTCCACTTAATGTATAATCAATATTTTACTTTATTAATTCCCAAGTTAATGATTTATAAATAAAAATCTAACTGTTAACTATTTAAAGCCAACTCGCAAAAAAATAAATTAAAAGGAAATGTAGAGACAGTAATTAATATAATAGTATTATAAGATTCTTAATTTTTTTTCTAAGTTATATATATTCACAAAATGATTTAGCTAAAAAGTATGATTTTATTATGAAAGTTTCATTTTCAATATAAAGATTAAAGAGTAAGTGCGACATGTCAACGTGGATACGTCTTTACAACGGCACGTAATAGCACTCAGTCTCCAGCTCTCGGCTGTTTGGATAACAAACAGCACTTTATGACTTTTTCCGTGCGTCATCGTCATCGGGATCTTTGCCAATATACGGCATAATAAAGTAATTAGTCAAAACTTATCAGGACGTTTAAATTGGGCTGTGATAAATCAGTGTTATTCCAAAATATTCAGCGTCCACCATATTTTTACATTTTTAACTATTAGATGCTATTTTTTATTTTTTAATGAGAATCGCTTATTATCTAAATATTTAAATAAATCAACGACAAAACATTATACATTATTATTATATTTTTTTACGAGAGCTCTAGTAATTTATTTCGACACGGTGTCTCATTAAACAACAGTACCTATTCATTAAGTATAAGTACTTAACTATTATAAAAAAATATCGAATTACATTTTTTTTCCTTCCTTCCTGTAAGTAAATAATACTCGTATTAACGATTTACAGACATCAAAAATCAAAAGTCAATTTGTCTAAACAATTCTCTACAAATAGGTAAATCAAGCATAGATAATGAAGTGTACTTAAAGGTATTATTCCACTTATATATGAAAATATAGATATGAAATTCCATTCATTGTTAAATTGTAATACTTTTATGGCACAATACATAATATGTGTGCCAAGAAATAAACGAATGCACTTCCGATGCAGGTACATTAAAACTTAAGTACTATGTAATAGCACATTGTTTGCTTGAATGTCTTATTCTCTTCGTATATTAGATATGAATATAGTCTGTGCACGACCACAGACTGTGAGTAGGCTACATATTAATATGTTATATGTTTTTATGCATTCTCCGCATGTGCTGGATAAACATTATTAAGATTATAGAGATATTTTGTAGTAGTTAACAGAACCCGACGCCATAAGCTGTTTGAAAAACAAATATTAAATATATTTGTTGTTTAAGAAATAAATATATTCTTCCAAGCGCATCTTAATCCCACAAACTGCAATAATTACAAATAAAAAATAAGTTTAAAATACGCAATTATGGCGCTTTACATTTTCCTATAATATGGTTGATATAGCAGGTAGTAGGCACTGAAAGATGACTGTTGTGGTTAAGATCAAGTATTCAATGTCATACACCTATCTATGACATTAGTATTATCTGTATAGTATTATTTTAAATTAGACATTTATTCAATCGCGGTTTTGTTATAATCTATGGTTTGCTATTTAATTTAATATTTATGACTAACATATTATTTGTTTGTGTAAAAATATATTTTTATGCAAATAATATGTAGACAGAGATTTATTTAACTTAAATATTGTTTTTTAATTATAGGCATATTTTGTAATATTCTTCTCATGATTACTTATGAATAGGTATATTGGTAAGATATACCTATTACACACGTTATTTTTAACTTCACAAATTTCTACTTATATACTACTTATATACATTAAAAAAAAAGTTGTTGAGTAAAATAACTTGTTTTGTTTATATACGATAGAACTTCAAGATGACAGCACAATTTCACATTTGGGAGCTACCCAGTGAGGACATCGGGGGTCCTTTCAACGCTAGAGCTCGGGCTGCTCCCGACGACTCGGCGGCAGCTTTAAGGGCATATCTGTCTTTGGACAACAGAGGAGCTCCATTATCCCGAGCTGCTATACCGCCACACTTGCCCGAAGACTATGAAAGTGACTGGGAAGTCCTAGATTATGTCGAAATAGAGGCTAGGAATAAAACTAATTAGAAAAACTAAGCAAATGGCCTAAACGTTTTTTTAATTTTGATAACTTTTATAAACGATATTATGGATCTTGCCAAAAGTAATATAGTTAGTTATATTTTTCGTAGTAAGTTATTCAATAGTGTAAAAAA
The DNA here is from genome assembly GCA_013403705.1 of Heliconius hermathena. NCBI lineage: Eukaryota > Metazoa > Arthropoda > Insecta > Lepidoptera > Nymphalidae > Heliconius > Heliconius hermathena. Next base: position 285,135 of record JAAIXJ010000044.1, on the reverse strand, counting down.
GTGTTTTTATATTAATATCGATCAAAGTTTAAGTTAACGTTGAAATATTAATTAAAATTGCATTTATTAGACTAAAAATAGATTGTAAAATTAATTATATTAAAAAAAACATGTTTTTGTAATATATTTAATTAATTTTAAAAAATAATTTAAGTTAAATAACAAAAAAGTAAAAAATGGTTAATAGACAAAACAATTAATATGTACTACGTAATAGGGTATACTTACTTAAAAACATGCTAGTCTTCAGAATAGAGTATAAGCTAAAAAACATATTTTATAGTATTAAAATAAATAAAAAATATTATTTTGTCCAAACTTTTTTTATAAAATAAAATATATTTTTTTATTGACACTTTTTAACGTAACTCTTAATAAAATACATTGAAAATACTAATTTTTGTTTTATTTATTTTCTTTGAATATTTAAGACTAAATATATAAAACTATATCCATTTATCCGTGGACATAACTAAATAATTGAGTAAATTATCGTTTACATTGCTAATCAAGTAATTAATAGGAATATTATTTGATAAATAGCATTTATATTTGTTTATTATTATATATCAATATCATTAAAACTGTTTTGATTAGATGTCCTACTATACTTATATTTGTATAGATTAGTAGCATTTATTTGTATTCTTGTTTAATATACATGATATATAATACATAATAGATAATATACATGATAGACGCTGTAATTAACTTTTATAACAGCTATTTATAATATAAAAGTATTTATATATAAAAAATATGAGTTTCGCTATGTATCCCACACACATCAGGGTAGGCAAAGGCCTATTTCTAAGACACCCCGTTCCCCATTTTCCCACCGAATTTTGGAAGTAGTACGTATTGAGTCGTGAAATATAACGTTACGCTTTGCCTCGACACCAGAGCGAAAAAATGAACGTATTAAATATTTCATTTCCTCGACTGGGGATCGGACTAACTACCTGTCGCGTTTATAGTCACACGCTTGTGCCCCAGCGCTACAACTGGCCTCTATGTATACATTGTATGGTTCTTATTAAAGTAATAATGATAATTTTAATTTAGGAAAGTCGAGGAATAATAAGGAGGCTAATCGTGGCGTAGTGGCACAAAATGTGACTGTAAAACCGACTGATTGTGGGTTCGATTTCCACTCGAGGAGATGAAATATTTACTTAAATTTATATTTCCATTTCTTCACTCTGGTGTCGAGGACAAGCGCGGCGCTAAGTTCTGCCACTCAACACGCAATGCCTCCAGAATTCGGCAGAAAGTGAGAAACGGAGTGTCTTAACCCTCTGCATATCCTGCAGTGTGCGGGATACGGTGTGAAGCTGTGAAGCTGAGGAATAACAAAGCGAAGTCACATTCATTAATCTGCAGTATTCGCATGTACAACAGGCTTAGGTACATTACAAAAACATTATATAAGCTACACTTTAAATCTTAATGTTCTTGACAGTAGGTATTACGTGACTCTCATGCTAACTCGCAAATCTAATTAGATATTCTGAACAAAAACTCTTGTAAATCCGCACACAGTAGTTTCGGTCTGACATCTTTGTATTATCTCGTTTGTTCTGTTAATAGCATGTGTTAGTATTAGCGTTTAGCGGTTCACACATCACTAAAACTATTAGTAGAATAATATTGGTTAATTTGCATTTCATTTTTAAAATTTTAGAAGGTTTAGAAGTCATGTTACTATTGTAATGAAAATTCTTGAAAATAACAAAATGGAGTGGTATGTTCATCTCAAATGGCATATTATACTTAACTTATATAAAATCGATGTAGTAATAGTAATATGATAGAAATTAGAACATCAGAGGCAAGTCGTGACGCAGGGACACAAGCGGTGATTGTTAATGCAACAGGTTATGGGTTCGATTCGCACTTGAGGAATTAAGTATTTAATATTTTCATTTTTTTCGCTATGGTGTCGAGGCAAAGCGCGGCGTAGTTTTCCTCCACCTAACACGGAATGTCTCCAGAATTCATCGGGAAATGGCAAGCGGAGTGTGTTAACACTAGGTGCCCTCTGTCTATTTTACTATATAGGGGACATAGCGTGAAGCCAAAAAAAACATAAGTAAATTACATAATAAATTGCCAATCAAGGTGCTGTCAGTCTGTTCTGCAAGTATCCAGGGCAAACCGCGAGGTGAACTCGACGCAGCGCCCTCAGTACTACGTGGTACTCCGACATTGTAATTGGGACAACTGACAATCAGATGCCACTTACGTAGTGCTTAGCTTGTCAGTTCATCAGTCAGTAAAATAAATACACAAATGAACAGAAGGACCACTTGCTCTCGGACGGATGTTTACAGCACTTTAAGAATTGCGATTGCGTTGTCGACCTTGAGAGTGAAGGTGTCTGTATATTCGGTGCTTAAAGGCTTTCAAATTACGTAATTATTTTAGAGAAGCCAGACCTATAAATTATGTAAACATAATGAATACTGACCCCAACGTAGTACTTGGGAATTGGCTAACTGCACTCGGACTGTAAGTTCGATTTATTATTGGACTCTCCAGTAGTGTCATATTGTTATACAACGCGCGATAAGTCATGCCAGCCAACAGGGAAAGTTGAGAAGAAATGCCAAACATTTCTCAATATTTGGCATTTCTTCTCAAGTGTCTGAGTACTGTATCTGTCAGTAAAAAAATGTTTTAAAAGTTTTTTTTGATGTGAAATAAAGAGGTAGTGATCAAAACATTATTAATTCTATTTTAATAAATCATTTGTTATCCTCTGATTTTTCATAAATTTTTGTTGTTATTTTTTATTTTACATGATACGTACATGTTGTTTCACAAATGATGTTAGTTGATTGATGTTAATTATGTTATAGTTAATGTATGTTAAGTATGTGATTGAATGTGGACACAACGGTTGTGGGTTCGATTACCACTCGGTGGAATGAAATGTTTAAATTTTAATTTCTTCGCTCTAGTAAAAAGTAAATTAAAGTTTTTATTACTTTTTTAATTTAAACATTGCTGTGCGAGTGGTTTACTTTACATAGCTACACGTATATGTCAGTGAAAATATTTCTTCTCTATCTTTATAGCGCGAGCGAATCAAGGGAGGGTTGGGGAGCGAGGCATAGATTTATTTTCCTCATCGTAATAACTTGTGGTTCACATATCGATAATGAAAAGTAAATTATTCAATTATATCGCTTCAAGCTTAAAGAGCCTTTAAAAAGAAAGAATTTATGGTGACAGTTATTGTTAACTACGACAGGATATACATATCTATTAACACACAATGCTTTACATTGTCCTTGGAATAAATATATTTCGTGCCTGGATTGGATAGTATTATTAAAACAGAATTATAGGTACCTATACGTACGACGGACAATTTAAGACTCGTAACACGATTTCTTTCTAATTTATTATTGGTTTTATTCTGCGTATTGATATACATACTATATACATCATATATTATAATTTATATCACGAGACTCGTAGCGTTTGGCGCTACGTTCCCTCTGAATACTACGTTAGGGATACAGCGTGAAGTTAAGTTATATTACGAATATTTTCATTCTTTTATTGTTCATTATCTATATGTATCTAATAATAAATAAACCTGTACAATAATCCTACCAACTTAGGATAAACTTATTTTCAGATGAGCAGAAATAATCCTCTCACCTGAAAATCAACATTAATATTCTTTTTTAGTTTCACGCTGTATTCCGCACATAGCAACTCTGCTATGGCAGAGGGAACCTAAGAACCTAGTGTTAAGACACCACATATCCATTAAGACGCCGTATTCTGGAGCCATTGTGTATTGAGCGGTGGAACTCAACGCCGAGCTTTATTACCTCGTCAGAGCGAAGAAATTGATTTATTAAATATTTCATATTTCCTCGAGTAGGAATCGAACCCATAACTGTCGAGTTTATAGAGGCACACTAGTGCCTTTGCTCCACGACTGGCCTCAGCCTTATTAACATTCATTTTACTTTTTTATATATGATTTTACTTTGTATGTCATATGTTTCCACGTGGCTGGTTTTCGCACAGTTATTTAGTGCTTACCATTTTCCGGCTTATTTCATAATTATTATATTGACTTTATTTGGTCAATGACAGAGAAATTTGTTACGCATTGTGAAGTAATCATGTTTTCATGTTTATATANTATATATATATATATTAAATATAAATAAATTAGTATCTTTAATTTAACTTCCATTCAGCAATTTAATAATTTGAATCAGTAAGACAGCACGCACGTCATGAAAATTATAAAATCCAAAAACGTGGTCATAAACTACATATGCACATGCGAGTACAGCACATGAAGGTGGAAATTCGTATTTTAATTTTAGTATTAGATATTATATGAATAACAATTTTCTATATCTATGTACATAAAACGAATATGAGAAAAAATAATGTAGAATGTATAATGTAGTACTTTAACGTAAAGCGAAACAACTAGATATTGTGCAAAATTTTTTTGTAGGCACATGACACAGGCGAGTCACACACAAAATTGGATGAATTACTTGATTTTTTTTATTTCGCACTGTAGCCCATATTTAATAGGTTAGGCAGAGGGAGCTTAGTGTTAAGACGCTCCGGTCTCTACGTTCCGCCGAAATTTAGAGACATTGCGTGTTCACCAGAGCGAAAAAAAGAAAATATGAAATATTTCATATCCTCGTGTGAGAATCGAACTCAGTAACCTGTCGCGTTTACAGTCACACGCCCCTGCGTCACAAGTGGCCTTATTACTGGAGTTATTTTTTAAAATGAAAAGCTTATTTGATCTAAATACTCCTAACGGTCTAAAAATATTGGACTTTTTAAAACAAACGTGCCTACCTACTTACAAACGAACAAAGCGAAGGAGCATCCTTAGTTATAATTATTAACCTATATTTTTCTAGTATCCAATATATTTGCATTAAAATAAATAGAATTTTATTGTATAATAAAATCAAATTTGCGATTTTTATTATTGTAGACTTAATACACGCCGATAGTCTATAAGTTTTAAAGCTTATTTATCGTTTATCGTTTTTCGTTTGAGTTTTCAAATAGCTAATAAATCTTTCCACTTTAAATTTAAACACCTTTGTGTTAAGTATTTAGTATTCTATCATCGATCCTAATAAAATTTGTTTAGGTTTGTATTCCATACGTTACAAACAATCGTTTGTAATGTATGGTAACATTGTAATTTATTACAATTAAAATAGTGAAGTAGCTTTTTTATTACCACTAATATTTATTATTTAGAGGCTAATCGTGGCGCAGGCGCACAAAGCGTGACTGTAGATCCAACTGGTTGGGAGTTCGACCTCCTCTGGAGAAAATGAAATAACTATTTAATTTATATTTTAATTTCTTCGCTTTGGTGTATAGACAAAGCGCGTCAACATGCACTGCCTCCAGAATTCAGCGAAAAGTGGGGAACGGAGTGTCTTAACACTAGGTTCCCTATGCCTTCTCTGTGCGGGATACAACATGAAGCTGATTTAATTTTGATTTAATTTAATTTAGTATTTATATTTTATATAATTACAATTTTGAGATCCATTATGAAGGATTATCTTAAATATCAATGAATACCATTATAAAGTGACTTCTTACTTAGTTTCCAATCAATCTCTTGAAACTTTCATATTGCATATTGCATCGTGTCGCCTACTTAAATAAAATAATCAAAGTGCTGCAAATTTTATTGTGCGAATTGATTTTCATGGACCGTCATTATTAAACCTATCTTAAAAATGATATTTGTTTTTTTTTTATATATCTTTCGCAATAAGCGTCGTTAAACAAACATATAATTCAGCAAAGATATGTACAATTTTTTTAATAAGCAATATCTACAATTAAATAATAAGTAAGTATTTTGTAAGTTTGTACATCTTTTTACACTTAATACTGACAATGCTTTAGAGTTTAATTCAATGCTACAATCTGAAATAGGTAATTTCTATCCACCGACTAATAAAGTATACAACAACAATAAATCCATTTCATAAAAAAAATACAGCATAAAAATCAAATTAAATCAGCTTCACGCTGTATCCCGCACACTGCAGGGTGGACAGAGGGAACCTAGTGCTAACACACTCCGTTCCCTACTTTCTACCGAATTCTGGAGGCATTGCGTGTTGAGTGGCAGAACTCAACGTCGCGCTTAACCTCGACATCAGAGCGAAGAAATGGAAATATAAATTTAAGTAAATATTTCATCTCCTGGTGTGGGGATCGAACCCACAACCAGTCGGTTTTACAGTCACATTTCGTGCCGCTACGCGTGCGCACCACGACTGGCCTCAACAGCATAATATACTTTATATATGGTTCCATGGTGGTAGCCGCTCTATACTTATGCTATGATAACATGTCAATTTCATGCAGATTAATATTATAATATGAACGTCACCACATTTCTATTCGCCTCTATTTTTAATGACTTGAAAAACAATCGTTATTGTCACTTTAATATACACATGACACATACATGTCTGACGTAGCAACCTTATATACGGTTAGTTATATATGCAAGGTTGCACGTCACACATGTATGAATTATACCTACATATAATTTCGTAATATTTTTCTGGATTGACGAGTAACATAACTTAAGGTAGGTACATGATTTAATGTATCGTCGATAGTTTTTCAAATAATAATTTTTTATACAGCATTTTTTGATATTGCCGGTTCTCCGGTTGCTCGGTTATTGTAATTTCGATTTAATTTATGAATTTAGGAAGACCACTTTTTAAATATTTTTTTTTTCTAATAACTTTATAAAGGACAAAACATTCTAAAATCTGTTTTGTTATTTTTAACTACCCATTGTACAAGAAGTATAATATATTTAACACATTATAAAAAAAGTGTAATATATTCAAAGAAATGAAACTTTTCTATTTATTATATTATTGCAAATGATAGGTAGACTAAATACAAAATTAATATTTTTACTCTCTTTAGACAACTGTAAAAATTATCTTAAGCTTTTCCTTGTTTTTTTTAAATACTTAAACAAGACGTTAAACAAATTTTCCTCCTGCATAACACTGCACCAGGAAACAAATATCTCTATGAACAACATTTAAAAAGTAGTTCACGATAAAGTGGTTTTTTTTAAAGATAACAAAATGTACATATTTTTTAATTAAAATAAGTTGTTGTGTTTACAGTCAGATACTATAACGTTGTCACACGGTGACCTCAGTTCAATATATACATTATTGTATAATATACCTGAACTCTATATATGTTATAGAACTCGTTTTTAATTAAACTAATTAATAAACCAAGTTTTGTTTTATAAATCAAGCCTTTTTAAAGTGGAATAGACATCTTCCTATGTGTCTTTATGAACATAGCAACAGGATATTAAGTAACTAACAAGTTATAAACAATCACCCGTATAGTCATGCAAAGATAAATAAAATAAAATTAATATATAGATACAAATGACGCCGTCCTAGACCAGGGGCACAAGGGTGTGACTGTAACGCGACAGTTCTGGGTTCGATCCCTGTTCGAGGAAATGAAATATTTATTTAAATTTATATTTCTATTTCTTCGCTCTGGTGTCGAGGCAAAGCGCGGCATTGAGTTCCGCCACTCAATACACAATTGCTCAAAAATTCGACGGAAAGTGAGGAACGGAGTGTCTTAACATTAGGTTCCCTCTGCCTACCCTGCTGTGTGCGGCATACAGCGTGAACCTGATTTGATTTTTAAATATATACAAATAAAATTAACTATGTGCAACAAAACGAATGCATCCGGTCGGAGTTCTGTCATCCGGCAAGGAGCAGGAGATGCCCGTAGTTAAAAAAATAAACATAAGATTGAACGAGTTTACAGCGACTAGTTAGCGAATACACGTGAAGTGAAGTGTACGATAATTTTAACACGTCAACTTCTTTTGAGTTTGTATTTGTATTATTTACCTTTTAATAAAGTATTACTATGTCACTTAGCAGACTAATTAGGTAGAACGTTGTGTCACACAGCCATAGTAAAACAATGCCTATTCTACTTCTGTTGCAAGCAAAACATATAGAAAGTGTTATACGTAGATTGTGAAAAAAATAAGAAAACATATTTTTATAAAAATTTATAATAAAATTTACATAATAAAAAACACATGATGCACACAATCACATATTGTTTTTTTATGTAGTAAGTTGGGCATATTGTGGCAGACAGACAGAGACATTCTAATGTTAAGAGTTAAGACACTCCGTTGTTCGCGTTACGCCCGAATTCAAGATATTACATCTTGAATAGCGGGACTGAACATAACTCTTACCAGAGGGCGAGGTAATAAGTTCATTCCGCTGAGTTTAATCGAACTCACAATCATCACATTCACAGTATCACTCTATTCCTCCGTGCCACGATAGCGTCATATTATATTTGTAACGTTTTAAAAATGTTACTATTAAAGTAGCAAAATAAAATAAATAAATTAAATTAAATTAGCTTCACGCTGTATCCCGCACACAGCAGGGTAGGCAGAGGGAACTTAGTGTTAAGACACTCAGTTCCCCACTTTCTGCCGAATTCTGGAGGCATTGCGTGTTGAGTGGCAGAACTCAATACCGCGCTTAACCTCGACACCAGAGCGAAGAAATGGAAATATAAATTTAAGTAAATATTTCATCTCCTCGAGTGGGGATCGAACCCACAAGCAGTCGGTTTTGCAGTCACACCTCGTGCCGCTGCGCCACGACCGGCCTCAAACGTTTATACGTTTTAAACGTTTTCTTAAACGTGTCGAGGCAAAGCGCGGCGTTGAGTTCCGCCACTCAACACGCAATGCATCCAGAATTCGTCAGAAAGTGGGGAACGGAGTGTCTTAATTCTAGGTTCCCTCTGCCTACCCTGCTGTGTGCGGGATACAGCGTGAAGCTGATTTATTTATTTATTTTTTTCAGCACAAATAAGATGAATAAGATAAATATTATGATAAAGTGATGAAAACTGTCTATTGAAAGCGGACCTAGGCAAAATATAAATAACAGTGCTATTAATGTTTTATTATCATTTATAGATCGATTGTATCAAGTTTTTTTTTATTTTAAACTAATTATAATATATTGCGATCTAGATGTCATTACCCATAATGCAATAAAATCTCTGGTTTAATTTGTAGGGTAACGATTACTGTTTAACGGAAATTTCCTTCTCGTTACAATCAGGTTTATATTAGTGCAATTATAATATTAACAGATAAGAACTTAAGCCTTAAGAAATTATATCTTTAAAATAAGTAGTATAAGATCTCTTCTCGGGTGAAAGAAGCTGCTATACCGAGAGAAAGTAACATCCATTAATAGTATTTTAATATTTTACGACGTAGGTACTTATAAATCTGCTATATTAGTTTAAATTGAATGACTTATCGACTACATTTTTTTTTACTTAAATATCTAATTAAAACTAAATACTGCAATTTTTATTATTTTAAGCTAATATCTATATATAGAGTAAAAATCATTCATAATACTAATATGCTTTTGCCTTTTAATATATCTAAGAGACAACAGCTTGTGGGTTATCAGAAAGATCATACATACATATTAATTATAATATCTACAGTAGTCATTTCTAATCGCAAAGACACTACCATAAATCTATTGCATAAGAGTGAAAGAGAGAACTGTTATGATTAGAAATTATAGGTTTAGCATCTAAGTTATATCATAGTATTTCTGGCTATAGCGATAACGATATAATAGCTATAAATCTGATTGGAATGTTCGAGAAAATCTTTCATTACAAGGAGTACGTACTTTGCAGTTTCATCCCCGTAGTCAAATAACAAAAAAAATGTGTATGATACATGTGTCTGATGTAGGAAACTCTTGCGTTCAACTGAACAAAATCTTCTGCTTTATAATAGTTGTATAGATAGATATTATAAAAAAATATTGTAAGCGAGACTGTCAAGAGACAGCAACGCGGCTTCTGAATGTAAGCGTAACGGTTGTGGGTTGGATTTCAACTCGAGGAAATTAATTATTTTTTTGTTTTTACGATTCCGTACCTTTTAAAGTAAAAAGTCAAAAATTAAATTTGTGGCGATATAATTAAAAATATTGTTATTAAAACTTATATTATTTAATTTTTTCATAAATTATTATTTTTCATATTAGCCTAAGTCAAATATCCAGAATATTAAATAATCGATTTATATCACGATGACTGCTCTGTCGCAAGGTAAGCTACCGCGTGTAACCTCAGTCTAAATCTATTACGAATACCTTCCGCTACTAAGGACCTTAAGTTAGTGTTGTTTGATGACATTGAACTTCTTTTTGTTTTTGTACAATTCGTGTTGATTGATGTTAAGTTTTTTTAATTTCCGTTAAATTTGATTAGGTTTGCTCTCTTTCTTATTCTCATCATAGAGGTCCTATATGTTATGTTATTAAATAGTTAAAAAAGTTTCATATTTTAGAAGCTGTAGGTAAATATTAGTATAGTTAAGACCATGAAATGTATATTTATAATATTTTAACTAACGTTTCATATGTCATAACATATTATATATTCATATATTGTTATATATGTTATGTTTAAGCGGGGAGTTGTAATCTAATAAGTAAAAGCCTAGAGATAAAAAGGCTTCGATGTGAGCTGTTCCATACAACGATCAATATATACAATTATACCTACTTAACTTGCATTGACAGTTTATTACTAAACGAACGTGTAAACGTGCCCTTATTTTAGGCCTATCACAGAACAAGAGCATAGCGTATTTTAGTTTTTAATCATTATGTATAATTTTTAATGTATTCTTTTTACTTTCTTGTACAAATTATTTATTTTAAATGTAAAATATATTATGTACTTTTCTGACTGACAAATCGATATATAAATATAATAAACAAATCTATTATAAATTCGTCTGTAATTTTAAATATGGCCTTCTAGCATATACATTGCAAATGTCAATTCAACTTTTGTCTTGATTTGTCAATGTTCGCTAGATCATTTAAAATTTTAAGTTAGTCAATTACCAAACTGTTACTATCCAATTATGATATTCAGAGAGATATTAAACTACACTTTATAACTTTCACAGCAGCTACATTTTAACAATATTATATTTCCTGACCATACAAAATTAATTCTATACAAATGTAATTGTTACTTACTATATAATACTATACATACATCAACATCAACCACTATTAAGTTCTGATAAACTATTTAACGTAGTAATAATGTAATTACTAATTGCAACGGATTAGAAAGTGTAGAGGGGCGAAGCGATTTGCGACGTCGACAGTGAGGCGCACCGGCGTCGACGGCGCGGCGCGACGCAGGCGCACGCAGTGGCCTGTAGCCGTAGAGCGACGCGCGCGTGCGGAACTCTGCACTCCGCAGCCCTCCTCCTCCCGCGCCCGCGCCCGCCTCCGTGCCCGCGCCCGCCTCCGCCTTGGCATCAAGCTTGACCCTCGTATAAAGCGGAGCCCCCGCGCGAACTCGCACGCAGTCACGACCCAGCCACGATCTCACACATTCATCCGGCTTTCACGCGAGACCTATATCAGTTACTTTATCGTCAGTGATACCAAGTGGTTGTAATGGCAAATCAGGAATGGGGGTACACCGTGGAAAATGGTGAGTTTTCGACCTTATGTGGTGTACGTTTACAAAAAAAAATGCTGATAAGATGCAGTGATGTGTGAAACCGGTTTGTTTACACCGCAGCACGTGACAGACCTACTTTCGGAAAAAAAAATAAGTAAATAAAAATTTACGTTTAACCTTTTTGTAGTGAAGGCGCGGATCGAGTTTAACAGATAAAATAACTGGTTTAAGAGTTAAAGTATCTATAAATATATTATGGGCATAAAATAGCGCTTTTAAAGTTTTAAGTAAATTTAAATGACTCATAAATAATAAAAACAACCAAGTAGGTACCTACTGTGACGTACCGTACGTTAGGGTTTTACACGAGTATGTCGAATTTCTCGACATTTGTATAACACCTGTTGATCGTATAGTGATGTGACGCTATTCACATACATATTAGTCAAAATTTTATTTTTATATAAACCTACTAACTAACTTACTTTTATGGTAACTTAGATATTCTATTTGGCCACGAATAAAATTTGTTAAGTTTTTTGCCTCAAATATCGCGTGCTCTGTTGACATACTTGTTATTACATAACAAAACTTTAATTATAGGTACGTCAAGTACAAAACACGTAATTAACTGATAAAATAAATAATAGTACCACAATTGATCCGAGTCACTTTTCCTTGTGCGGCAGACAAATAACGTCGTGTGATATAAAAACTAAAAAACAAACGATCGTGCTAGTTATAAATAACATTAGTACAATAATGATTTACTGTTCTTAACTTCATATAAACAAGAACGCCGAATATACCAATAGCGTGCAACGAGTACTGGCCTATTTAAGCAACTGTGTCGGTAGCCGACAAAACTTAGTCTAACGTCTTTGATTAGTTTTAAGGAAGTTTAATTAATAAGGTAAGTGGTAACTTAGTTTCAAATGTTTTGTGATACAGCAGTATTTTCGATACCACATCACTCATTATTTGTTCATAGTCTCTAAGGTAGGTAATTGATTTCTTAATCAATTGTAAGCTTAACTTAATCTGAAACTTTAAATTAAACTATTTAACCGGATTAATTGCCTATATAAATATAATAAATAAAAATTGAAGAATAAATTCGATTCGAAATTGTAAATCATTGATTCATTTGTTACAAAATTGAGAAGCGTTTGTACAGCGAGATCTTTCTACAGAAATAAAGCTTATATATTATCTGTATCGATTCTAATAAATATATACATAAATATACATTCGTATTAACACATATCTACATATACTATTACATGAAAAACTTCAAATACAGTAAATGATGCAGTCACATGAAGTATAATATATTATATACGTACTATAATTTAAATGGACTCTATGGTTTTAAATAATGTATACCTGCAAAACTGAAACAATTCTCATTTACATAGATAATTAGTCATATCTAAAATATGACTTGTCATCTACTGAATATATGCAAATGTGAAAAGAAAGAAAGAAAGAATATAGTCTTCAGTAAATGATATGGCAACAGACGCTTCATTTGTACATTTAAAAGACGGTTTTTTTTGTTTAAATTCTGCTAATACTAATGTCAAGGATACATGCCAGAGCGCTAGATCTGTGATCTACAACGTTTATTTAAAAAAAATATAAAGAAAGAAAAAACATTAAATAACAAAGAAAAGACAAATACCTAACAAGTCTCGACGACTCGTCGTGTAGATACTAGGTTTAAGTTTCCTTTGCCTACCCTGCTATGTGTGCGAGAAACAGCGTGACGTCAGTTAAAAAAACAAATCTTTTACCATTTATAACCGAATTCACATGACATTTTCAAAAAAGAGGTTCTATGACAATTTTCTTTGTATCCGTCAATTTCTCCGTCATTTGGGATTTTTTTATTTCAATGAGCGTACTTACCCATTGGTCTTAATCTGATAAAACTTCTTAGAACCACCAAGTTAGGACTGATGATAGAATCCCAAGGAAAACAAGGGAAACCTTTAAGTGTCATAAGCACGCATTTGCTTCTTCCTGACACTATAGCTGGCGATTATATTTAAAAGAAGAAAATATGTGCTACTAAAATACGGTATGTTATTGAGTCGAAGCTACACTTTTATCTAGTGTATGATGGGTATTCAGATTTATGCTTATTAGGGCAAATTAAAAAATGTATTTTGAAGATTAAAAGAAGTCAGATATTGTTGTAGTCCTATGTAATAACACAGTAATTATGGGACAAATTGTTAGAAAAGCTGCTTTTAATTGATAAGAATTAAAGATTCTTTACTTTTGGGAATTTAAAAAGTTATCTTAAAATTGTTTGTATGCAAGTATGACATCACTTTAAGAAAATTTAAAACGATTTACGTCAAGTACATTTCATAGAATAAATGGAATGAGAATTGTAGCTCAGATAAGATGTTTGCGTGACAATGATAATAGTGTCGGGCACTCATCAACAATAAAACACAGGTAACTGTCAGTTGGGTACAGGCCTGTTAAAAATAATTAGAAAACGAAATGAACAAGACTTTGTTATTCTTATGACTATTCGATTAACTTTTAATGTGAAGTAAAATTTACAATTTAACTTATTCATTACAATGTGACTTAAAAATGTAAAATATCCACAAATCCATTCCAGTTTGAAGTTAGATTTGACATTTTACTTTAGAATAAGGATTCATTATGCTACTAGAAGGTTAAAAATAAAATTGTGGCACAACAATTTTTAACATATTCCTTTAATAAAAAAAATATTTACTTTTAAGCGCTTGTCTTGTCTTTCGTTAAATTCGGAAAATAAAATAGAAATAATGTTTTTATTTTAATAAATCTTCGTTTATTGTCAAAGTACACTATAGTGTACTTAACATACAAAAAACTCTATTAAGAGATTAAGATAACAATTTAGCTAAATACAGACAAGCAAGTCGTTTATTATTAAGCCTTTTTTGAGTTGCATGCGGAAAATGATCTGTTATTTAAAAATAACTGATGGGTAGGACATAACTAGCTCTGATTATATCTTGCGGTAATACCTGCACATATTTTTTAATTTTTAGCAAAATTTAGTATAATTCTTCTATACCTTTAAATTTGCTTAGAAAATCAATCAGCATGGAGTATCATAACCGTCCCAATTTTTTTAAATAATTAAATATTATAAAAATATTCAAAATTCAAAAACTGTTGGGACTAGAAATATATTTAACAAAATATCTATAATTAAGAATAGTTTCTTATGCAATAATGGCTCCAGAATGTTTCGATTGTCGAACTTACCAACACTAAGTACGTATCTACAATTCAATCTAGTTGAAATATTTTAATATTATAGTTTTCTGTAAGTGATTACTTATTTAATTAAATTTGTAAATAATTACAATGTTTAATTACTTAATACAATCTTATTTTTTTTAATAAATATTTGATATTAACTATATTATAACCAAAATGCAGGCGAAGAAGAAGAAGGCTAAGAAGTTTTATCAGATGTTAATCTGATAAAACTTCTTAGAACAGTTATTGATTTTTTTTATATTAGCACAATATCTACTTAATATACTTATTTATTATGCGTAACCTATGAAAATATCCTAAAATCTATTAAACAATAAAAATATATATATCGTAAGATTACCTACAATTTGTTTTCTTAAAAATCAAAATAATTAAGATACTAAAAATGTATGTGAGAACTATATAACTATTTGTAAATTTTTCCATGCCATCATTCTTAATATATTAAAGTATTATAAAGTATATTTTAAGCCACAATAAACATTTTTTATACATGACCTAAATCCGTATCTTAAGTGAATCTTTTTTTTAATACTTATCATAAGATATGTTATAAACGTTATAAAACTCATTACAATTAAAATTAAATACATATAAAATGTTTAGAAAAATATTTTATTTAAATTATTTTTTTGTATTAATTAGGACTCCAGTAATCAATGTTAAGTAACTAATATATTAACAAATTGTATGAGACTTTAAAGATTAGCAGCTTTCGACTTTAGACTAGCAGTTTTATAAACAAAGTGATCTTATAAGGGCTCCTCTTCTCCTTAAATGTACGGAACTTTATAAAGAAAATAATTAAAGGGATTTATAATATTCGATTTCTATCAAGTTTGAAAGAGTTTCATAAGTTCTATAGATATCATTCAATAGAATTATTAATAGTGCTATCAATTTATTACTTCGACAGTTATTTTTATAAAATATAAAATCTATCAACTTCATCAACCGTGACCTGTAAAGTAACCTTCCTGAATAAGGTTTAAATAGTTTGTGTTAGTCTTTTTTATTTAAGGGTTCACACAAATTTTGTGCATCATTTTATTAAAATAAAGCAAATTTGCTTGATAATCACTTTATATCAGCTTAAAATAGAATATTAGTATTAATAATAACATATATTATAATACATATACTGTTAACATTTGGCACAAGGTCAAATTTGATTAACGGCACATGGTATTAAAGTTACAGTTGAAAATACTCATCAAAATTTACTTTTATTAAATTTTAGTTTTTCTTTAGTTTTTCCTTAGTTTTTATTACTAGCTTAGGTTTTTTTTGAAAGATGTTATAATATAATAAATAACTAAAATCCAGAGATAAAGTAAGTTTAAGCGATGGAATGGACGAAGGATCATCCTCAAGTACCCAAGTGAACCTTTTAAATGAAAACTGATTGCCAAGTGGGCGCCCATGTATCTTTAATCGAAAGAGTTTAAGTTGTAATGACCTCGGCTACGTAACTGTTAACTTCTAACACGGAAGTTAATACTAATCGTTTTTTTGTCCGTAAACTAACTATTTTATATTATTACTAAAAATTGATAAAAAAATCGAAACCAATAGAAACGTGACCTGATCAAGTAGTTTATTTCAAAACTTCCAATAAACAAATCAACTTTACACTAGGTTTAATATTAACATATTAAACCTAGTGTAAAGTTGATTTGTTTAACTATAATAGGAATAATAGGAACGCTGTATTTCATTATTTCATGTGCAATAAACAAAATTATTACTTTCTTGTATAAAATGACAATAAAAAATATTTTTTGGTTTTAGATTTTAAAAAAATAAAGTTTCAGCAACCGTTTTCCGGTTAAAAACATCATAATTGCTAATGTCTCTAGTAATGACAATTTAAATCAATCTAAGCTCTACCGTTGCTTCCGGTGATGTTATTTATACTATGAAACAAGAAGTTCTTTTATTTTAAACTAAAAGGGACCACAACCGTAAAGTACTCTAAATAGATAAAAACAATGATAAACAAGGCCGAGGTCAGCAGTGATCATAGCGCGTAGCGCTTCTTGATTTAAGTACCAGTTGTGCATTTCTACTACAATTTAAGTTAAAAAAATATTCTATTCATTCAATGTTCGTGTTCTGAATTTTATAGCTTATTAAAATTATAATATTACTGTGACAAATATCATCTATCTGCCAACAGAAACAACTAACGTTGTAGTTCTATTCACATTTTATTTAATCTAAGCTTGCTGAAAACGATACCAGTGTATGTTTTTGTAAAGAATTCAATGAATCACGAATCTAATTTAACATAAAATGCCGCCTTTAAACAATGCCATTGGCGAGTATATATTACTAAATAATACATGGTCATCGTATTTTAATTCATAGTTCAAGAATTGAGTCGCAATAACAACTGTATATTATGTCACAAGCTCAAGTACCATCCACACCATCTGGATACGCGACACTTCTCTACTGTGCGGTTTCGTAACGTTTCCAGGTCGATACGACCTGAGTACCTTCAAGAAGCGCGTCTATCTCCACTTTAAAAGCCTGTAACACACCTGTAGCTCCTCTGGTGTTACACGGGGATGTGGGCGACGGTGATCACTTACCACCAAGTGAGCCTTACGCTCATTTACCTTGTCTTTTTCCAAAAAAAAAAATATTTTTAATTAACATTTATTGTTCTCGTATATCAGGTATTACCAACCTAATAGTCGCAATATGTATGTCGCATGTCGTATCAATCAATTGAATACAATTCACGGGTGTAATTATCGTATTGGACTCTATCTAGAACCCTGCGATGCACCACGTGTAGAGTAGTGTAGAGAGGACGTTATATGTAGAGCTAAAACTGAACTCAATTGAATGAAGTACTCGCCACACCTCACCATCGAGTGGTGTATTTTCGTAAATGTGGATCGAGAATGTTATTAATATGAGCGCCATAAGCACGCCGAATTCAGATGAATTGTCTGATTATATTTACCGATAACCTCATTTCTTGTGAAATATTTACCCGACTTCTTTTTCAGAAAGGACGAGGTAGATTTCTCCGTCATTTGTGAAGCGATATTTTTTAGTTGTTACCCGCCACAGGTTTTTGTTGTACGTGCCTTTCTTGTTCCTGCGTTTTGTTCTTGTTTAAGTTTAGATTTTTTAATAATCATTAAATTAGTCCCGTTGCCACCAAGTCAGGGTCTAATGGAAAATCTAATCCTATGAAAATCGGGGGAAACCTTGAATTTTATAGGTACGTCATATGTGTGTTATATAGTTTCTTATAATAATCATATATTTGCCAGCCAAGAAAAAATAACACAAAGAGACCACAACTAAATACTCTGAACAAAAGCTAAAAAAAATAATAAAAAAAATATCCATATCCAACACATATGGGTTACCGACTACAAAAATAAGCGATTTTAAATAGTTAATAGCTATTTAAGTATTAATAATTTCATTTATTATTTTTCAACTTTCTTTACTTTGATTAATTAAAATATGTTTTTCTACAATTTAATTATTGTTTAAGTTTGTGCATATAAGTATACTTTTAAAATCTGTTTTTTTTTTAGAATTATATTAATTCTTAAAGTATAGTCATACGGTTGTTCCGTTACTCTTATACTCGTATAATATGCTAATGCATATTAGTTTTAATGAATAAGTTATATAATAACACAGTCTTACCGGATACAATCATAGTTAATTCAGATTATGTATAGGGAAATAAACACGAATATCATTATATTAAAAGTTATAAAAATAACCGTAATAGTCCACAAACATATAAATGATGTCAATTTTGTTTTTTTTTTTGTAGATGATAAAATATTAATTAATATGTAATTCGGCTACAATTATTCTATTAAATTTTATAAACTTTTTTAAATTTCAGTGATTATGTCTACTAATGAAAAAATAAATAATACTCCGAATAATCGTATTTGTGTATGTATGTAGATACATTTTAAAATTTAAGTTACGTTCCGCTTCTATATAATTCGACGCGACAAGGTTGAGTGACCCTGCCGGACTGTTTACAATGTCACCCTTGACAAATTTGGTTGTATATTATAATAATAAAACTTTTTTTAATATATACACTACTACAACTACTACTACTATATTAACTTATAATATATACACGTGTATGTACGAAAATTATGAAAAATGAATAAACCTACATAACATAATATATTATTATACATAACTTATTAGGTGTGTTAGTAATGATTAAAACAATAAAAACACCTAAAAACTGCGAGCCTAACTTTGATTGGCTTCTTCCTACCACTATTTTATTAAAAGACTTTTCTCATAATTCAAAAATATTCTTACAAATGGTAAGAATATTTTTGAATTGGTAGGTATATATAATACAAACATATTGCTTCATAAGTACCTTCTTAAGAAACCAATCATTCTCTCATTTGTGAATGTAAAATTCGTGAACGTTCTTTTTTTATACTACGTAGAATATGTGAAGGAAGAATATACGTAGCAATTTTAAATTATTTCAGATCAATGTTTTATTTAGAAATTAAAACATATATTCGTAGACATATTTTTGAACAGTATCTTGATATAATATGAAGATATTTTTGTGGTTATTTCAGATTCAGATTATAGGAAAACTTAACAATATATTGACTATTACATTAATATTGCTCTGTGTTGCTTCAAAAAATACTTAAAGAAAGTTAAAACCTTTATTAAATTTTTAAAAATATGAGTACCTAACAAATATTAAACTAGAAATAATAATTAGTCGACTTAATTCTCTTAAACCGCATGATATCAACAATTTATCATAATAAAAGTTTTATTAACTTTTAACGAAATGTGACGGAAAAGGCAGCTTATCAGATAAAATAGTATGTCAAACTGTCATCTCCGTCACTTGCTCATCCGCTTCATCTTGCTCGATGACAATCATCTAATTAGGCAACATATTTACAAAAAGTTTCAATTCACACATAGCAAGTTTCTTATCGTATTATGTTGTCATGTTGTTCTAAAGATTTACTTTGTAAAGCGAAAGAAATACAATGTGTATGCCTAGTGCATACAATTTTTACTCAGTACTCACTTCTTATAAATATTGTCTTTGAATACCCACACAACTATACTTAGAATATTGTACAGACAAATCTGTAGCTACTTATTTTTATTTTAGAAACCCAATACATTAAGAACTTGCGTTAAGTTTAATTCTAATTCTTCTTCTTTTCTTTTTAAGGTCCCGCAACATGGACAGATAAATTCCCTGAAGCTAGAGGTGCTCGCCAGAGTCCCGTGGATATTGATACAAATCTTGCCAGCAGCAGTGGTAGTGCACCGCCTCTAAAATGGAGATACTCCGTCAACCACCCTCGCTCCGTTGTCAACCCTGGTTACTGCTGGCGTGTTGACGAAAATGGCTATAACTCAGGTATTCTTTTTTTACCCTTCAAGTAATTCTAAAAGTTTTTATATGTGTATAAATATTTATTTAATA
This sequence comes from Heliconius hermathena, assembly GCA_013403705.1. Lineage (NCBI taxonomy): Eukaryota > Metazoa > Arthropoda > Insecta > Lepidoptera > Nymphalidae > Heliconius > Heliconius hermathena. The sequence goes on along the minus strand of JAAIXJ010000044.1, from coordinate 264,722 downwards.
TTCTAATAACCATTCAATACTAGTAAATACATCATTTATAGTCCATTATATCCTAGAAATATTCTCGATATTCTTACGCAGACACATTCATTACTTATTCACTCAATTCCATATTTATGAAGATAACAAACGAAAATAATCAAACAAATAGGCAGTGTAAGTGGAAACGAGAATTTATCCTAATAGGTGCAAGCCAATTTGCAATTCCATCCATCGCGCCAGGCGGACTTCCCCTGCCGGTGACTCAGATGCGACCCTCGTTCCTGAATTTTCGTTAATTTAACATGCGATAAAGTATTGATCAACGTGAATATGATACTAGTATGCAAGTATAAGGAATCAGGGTGCAAACCCTGATTCCTTATATAATACCAGCATCACTGTAACCAAAATCATATTTTAATATCTCTTGAAATATTATCACTGCATTTTTTAAATATTTGTTTCGTTAGGCAAGCTGATAAGTGTTTAAAATATATTTTTAAACATTTTAAAGTGTTATTCCACAATTCTTATTTAGAAAACGTATAAAAATTTGAACGTAGCGGGACTCGAACCCGCGCCTCCTGGAAACCGACCAGGTCGGTTTGGTCGGTTTAATATATATATATATATATATATATATATATATATATATATATATATATATATGTATATATATATTTTTTTTTAATTTACTGTTTCTGTAACTCTAAGATGTTTTAACTTGTAGAACTCCGCGGTGGTCCTCTCGGCTCTGATGTATACAAGTTGCAACAATGGCACTGCCATTGGGGAGCTATCGATGGCGAAGGCTCGGAACATACGGTTGACGGCCGCTCGTTCTCCGGAGAACTACATCTCGTTCACTGGAACACATCTAAATATAACAGTTTTACCGAAGCCGCTGGTCAACCCGACGGACTTGCTGTCCTTGGAGTTTTACTAATGGTGAGTCCATTATATTTTATTTTCTCACGCTTTGTTCTACGTTTTTTGTAAGCTCAAGTAAACAATAAGTAAATATAGTAGAATAAATTTTTATTAACTGTTTTTGAAAATTCTCGCCATAATTATGATTAATAAGTTTTTTTTTGAAACGCCCATTATATTATAATATAAATAAAAGTTTATTTGAAGTTAATTGTTCTACGTTTCATAACATCATCCCAAACAATGCGACAGACCTCACAGGACAGTCATAACTCGCAACATGTTTCAAAATTTCACTAGAACCAATTGTATTCTAATATTTTAAATATAGAAGCGTCTTAATATATGTATACAGTGTGACGTTGACTTCCGCCTCCCAACACCCAAAGCTCCTAAATGACAGGAAATGTCCTAACGAGGTGATACATAGATACTAACCCGTAATAAAAAAATGAAAGGAAAACACGTCGCTTTATCAATATTTATAAGGATTGCCATCATCGCATGATGATTTGTATAACATCATTTTGAAATAGTTTTTCCTTAAAATATTGTGAACCACGTAGTTATAAAAAAATAGCTATGAAGAAATGATTAAACTACATACGTTTTAGTTCAGTTACGTATCTCATATTATAATGTGCATTTTATGAAATTACCATTTATTTTATGATGAATACTTTTACCAAAATAAAAGTTTTCTTATTTTAAACATATTAAATGAATGATGATTAAATGGTGAGCATCTACAGCACTTTCATTATGTAACCACGTAATAGATTTAAACCTCCCGGAGACAAGCAATTTGAGGAAACAAATATTTTTAATAATATTAAACCCGTAAACCATCCCGGTAATATAATGCTTGTTAGGAGAATAAGTCTTGTTAGAGAAGAGATATAATGTTATTCATATTATGGTTTAAGTACTTGGGTACTGGATCACATTATCGCTTATGAACTAGTGCATTGAATGAACTCGTTGCATAGCTTTCAGCGTTACGATGATTGGAAACATCCGTCACACACAAACAAGCTATTTATAAGACCCACAGCTCGTATTGTTAAATATGGTTTAGTTGTACATCGTGCTATCTCATGTTCAGCTCTCACCGCTACCGTGAACTACTTTCTCTCGGTCGTTATACGTTTAATCACATTCTTTTAATATTTACATAAAAGGAGCTAACAGGACGTATTTATTTTGGATATGACTCCTTTTATATATTATAATGCACAGTAAAGTTTTCTTCTCACTAAGAGAAAAACCTATTATTGATGTAACGTACTTTACATCAACGAAACCCTTCAACGTACTTAATCCTTTTTAGAATTTATATTATGTAAAGTATTTGTTCTTAGTCCATGACTATTAATGTCTACAGAAACATAATTTAAACGTGATCTAATAGGTGTCACTATCTAAACATTTTACCAAATTCACTCAAAATATATAATAAAAAAGGCTTTATAATAGATAAAGCCTTAAAAGATCCATTGTTGAAATTAAAGCGCACACTTTAACACACGTGACAATGTAATTAATCGTTTTCTTCTATTATGGAGATTGGAATAATAATTGTATTCATATTTCTAACATCCTCGTCTTAAATCTGCGCTATGAATACAATACCTACCACAATCTCGTATAACGTGTCTAGATCTTTCATTCTAACATATGTTTTATGTAGGCAGTTAGGCACGTTGCCTTCATACATGTACACGTTAGTGGTATAATTGAGTAAGTTTTCTTTTTTTACGGTAATAAAGTACGTAAAGGAAAATATTAAAATAATGATTTGAAGACGAGGAAAACGTATTAATCATTATTTATAGAATACATTTGTATGTATTAGCATCTAGAATCTTAGTACCCATAGGTACTACTTTAGGTTGTTATAATTATCTAAACAGTAGTAACAGCTTCACGCTGTATATAGCAGGATAGATAGAGGGAACTTAGTATTTAAACATTCCGTTCCCCACTTTCTGCAGATTTTTTTAAAGGCATTGCGTGTTGAGTTGCGGAACTCAGCGCCGTACATTTTCCTTGGAGACAGAGTGAAGATGAAAATATTAATAAGTAAGAATTCATTCCGACGAGTGGGGATCGAACCCACAACCGTTGCGATACAGTCACACCCTTGTTTGCTATTATAAAAGTCGTTTAAAACCTCCTTATATTCAAATACATAGATATGAGATGTATGGCTACGGAATATTAATAAAATATATTTTCCTCAATAAAAATTGATGCTGTAATATTATTTTAATTGTAATAAACTAGCAATAACAATCGAGATGTAATATAGGCGAACCTTTTAATATAATATTTTTTTTATATATTACTAATTTATTCTTATTATTAAAAAAGGTCGGATCGAATCACAATGAACTGGACAAAGTAGTGAAGTTGTTACCATACATCCAACATAAGGGCGACAAAGTGACATTCTCAGAGCCCCTAGATCCAGCCAATTTGCTGCCGAAACGTTCTGCATATTGGACATATCCTGGCTCTCTTACCACTCCACCATGCACTGAATCCGTTACATGGATTCTGTTTAAAGAACCTATAGAAGTTTCCGCAGAACAAGTAAGACTAACATTTTTCTCTGTATAATTATCTACCTAATAAATAAATATTAATTAAATATTCAACATAAAAAAAACATTATTTATAAGTTTTTAATATTTTTTATTACCTTAATAATGGTTTTTTTATAAATAATTTGAAAATATTAATAACGTTATTTATTATTATAATATATTTTTGTAAATTTTAGTTGGCATTGATGAGAAAACTGAGATGTGGCGAAGCATCTTGTGGGGAAGAGGCCATGGAACTTCTGCACAACTATCGCCCGACGCTGCCTCTAGGAAATCGCGAGCTTCGTGACTATGGTGGCAACTAAATGTTTTCATTCAATAACTCTTTATTCATATAAACATGTAGCGAAACAAACACTTAGCTTAGTAAGGAACAAAACACAGAAATCTCGTGTAGGTAATATTTTGTTGTAGCATTGGAAATCATAATGATTAAAAATAAGATTTATTTATATAGAAAGAGATCCTCCTGGCAGCAAATAATTAAAATATCTATTAAAACATCAATGCATATAATGCATCATCATAGATCTTATTAAAAGATTAAGTAATGTTTAACATTAATATTAAATATTTATAGAATGCTATTTTTCAATTATTGAATAATATATTTGTTGATTTTATAGAGCAGATCTCAACGCTTAAGAGTGATTATTTTAGGTATTTTATTTGGAATAACGGGTTACATGTGTTTCAGCTACAAATAAATTTATTGCGTTGAAATGATTTTATAATATAAATACCTATTATATTCTCTCTATGTTTCACGATACTGTATTTATAAATAAGATTTTTTTAAAACGTGTACATTTTCGATTAAATATTGAATATTTGATGCCTTAATAAAGTGCCTTGGCACTGATATTCGACGAAATAGCAATCAAAATGATCAAGTTAAAATAAGATTATCGTCAGTGTAGCCATAATATTACATTTTCTTATGTTTTAATTTAAGTGTAAGTAAAGCACCTAATGGATTAATTATAGAGTTATTTTATAAATATAAATTTTAAATAATACTAAATATCCGCATTAGATGTACTACATACCTATCTATTATTTATATATACATTCATATAAACGATCTTATTTGCCTCGAATAGTAATAACGCGGTTATATTAACTGTTTTATTACGTTGGTAAGTAAACTAAGTGTAAGTACAATAATATAAAATTTCATAATTATATTTTGCAGTTTTCTGCGACATTTATTGTGCAATTATCTTTGTAAACAAATAAAGAAAGTTTTATAAAACGTCAACTTCTTTTTATTTCTAATTTAAACCTTAACAAGATAAAAACCTTATAATTTTTTATTTTTGCTACAATTTTTTTCTATTATAATAAAAGTTTTTATTTATTTTTTGGGCTTCATTTAAATTTGAATAAATGTGATATTTGGAGAACCAACGGCGCTGGAGACTGCTGATAGTTTCAATGGTCAGGGATATTGGATGTCGCAAGGTATTTGCTCCAGTTTAACGGAATTCGTGTCTATATGATCGAATATGTATTCTGGGAATATACCTTGACCCGATTGTTGAATCATACGAAAAGTAAAATTTTCAGAATTTTTAAATGCTCTATATTTTTTTCTTACCTTTAGCTTTTTATTGTCTTTATATATAAAAAAATATATTTCCCTATTTGATTTCTAAACGTGCAGAAGATAGTCGAATTTTTATGACGTAGGTACCTAACGTAAATGAATGATCATAGTTATTTATTATTTAATCCGAGCTTAATTCATACTGGACAACAAACCTATCGAATTAATTAAATAATATATTCGCTTGGATATTCGCTTGGATCTGCGATCGGCTTATTAGTTTCAAATGTTCACAGTGTTGTAAGATTGTAGTTGTTGTCAATGTTACGCGCCAGTGAGTATGCTTATTGCTTACAGTTCAAATCTCCATAATTTATAAATCGGTTTCCCAAATCCCATGATTCAATTCCTGAGCAGATCGTACATATCGCAAGGGTGTTTCTGTCAACTGTACATATGGTAGTTTTTGTACCCGGCACTGCTGGCTCCACTATCCATACGCCCATGGCTGTATTTTATGTAGTTTATTCCTTGCTTTCCAGCCTAGTAATTACTTATTACATTTATGGCTAAAACACTTTTGGTTTGATTTCTAATTGTTGAGTTTTTGTTTTTATTTTTGTTTCTTTAAAAAAACAATTAAAATTGATTTTTGTTTCTGCTGGCTATGGAGGACTTGCTATTTTTACATCATTTTATTATACCTCACTAAATATTATAACAATTGATAGAATTGTGGCAAAACTTTAGAATTAAATTTCACAATTTGAGATGTCAAACAACAATAAAATAAAATTTTAAATGATTAAAAATCATTGGCCGATATTGGCAGGGTGAGAAGTGCTGTGGGGATATAATAATCGCTCGCAGCGCTCATGGTGGTTCGACTTATCTTTTTATTAAGTCAAGAAAAATGAGAATTTCTACAATGCAAGAAATACATTTACATGTAATAGATATATTTATAGGCAAGTTTGTGATGATGAAATATATACAGAAAAAGACAATTCAACTATTTATATTAAAAATGACAAAAAAATTAAGGACAAAATATGTAATACCCTTCAAAAAACACACACAAATGTGGCAACTTCAACAGAAAAAAATATTTTCTGGGTTTTCTATAATGAAATGGAAAATATTATAGGTGAAGATTGTTATGCCCCCTTTCCTTCAAAATAAGAGGAATTTTCCAGAGAAGAAACACAAGAAACAAATAATATTACCAGTGTAAGAATTTATGTCGAAAGGATAATGCAAAGATGAAATGCGGGAATTTTATTAAATATTTGGTATATTCCAAATTTTGAATAAAACTCCCGAAAATTTATTTAACTGCATTAATTTCAGAACATTGAACATATCTTCTGGGTATTGGTAAGTTTACATGTCCCCATATTTTAAAAAAGATCTATAGATCTTTAAATATTTCTTTATTCAATTACACTTACAAATAAAACAAAAATAATTAAAATAATTAAAATTAAATGACTTTTATTTCTTAAATCACATTCTGTTTTGGTATTTAAATAATTGGTTAATAATAAATATTTTTCCAGTAAAAAATCTTTTCAATTGACTAGTATTGATATTTTTATAATCATTTGCACAAGTAAGTAAGTTTTTTAGTTTTGAAATAATGTACAAAGTAAAATCTTGACAAGACGAAAGCGTCAGTGTGTGGCGCTGTAATCATGCACGGAGCCAATATACAGAGATTATAAAAGTCTTCGCCACGTCTGCCACATTCTATAAGATATTTGAGTTTTTCAAGGCTTTTGCTTTTTTACCAGAGCGAAGAAATTAAAAAAAATATTCCTCCCTCCAAGTGGGAATCAAACCCATAACCGTCGCCTGTATAGTTACTTACACTAGTGCTTGTGTCACAGCGCCATGATGACGTCGATGGTTCACGATATCCATCCATCGCTTCCTTGAGCGTTCGGGGGTAACTATGTCTATCCCTCCAGGAATAAACATAGTTACCATAGCCGGTGAACAACATGGCCGTATCTTCTCAGACGATGCTCTTAGAACTTATCCGCTGCTTCACGGACACCAAAACAATCTCGAATTATGTATGTATATGTGGTCAGACCACGTTACGCCATATATTCACTTCAATTTTGTTTTCAAATCACAATCGCTGCTCCACTACAGTACGACGGAGTTTTAAATAAAAGACAACAACTTTATTGTATTAAAATTTAAAAAAAAATTGTGTTAGTGTTTTATTTTTCATTAGTTTCATTCGTTTTATCTACTCCCAACGTAAGTCACGTACCTACTACATAAAAAATTAAAATAATTATAAATAGTGCATAATCTATATCTAAATTCAACAATACTGGCTCAATTCTAAATAATTATACAATACATAATTATTACAATTTGCTTATTTTAGTTGGGTTATTTTAGTGCACAAACAAGGATTACTTAACCAGTTTTTTGTCTCTACTGATATTTATTCTTCATACAAGAACCAAATTTAAAAAATAGAAGTAAAGCTTTTTAAAAAAACCAACACTTCAAAATTATACCTTTTTTCACAAACAAAAACGTAAAATAGAAAATAATGTTTTAATTACTTCAAAGATATTTGAAAGGCAACTAACGAAATTATTGATACTTAGTTGCCTCAAGTATTTTGCACGCAATGCCTCGAAACTTCTGCGGAATGTGGAGAACGGAATGTCTTAACACTAAGCAGAAGGAACCCTGCTATTTGCGGGATACACCGTGAAGCTAAAGCGCCACGCCGTAGTATTTATTATTTAAAATACGCTACTTTTCAAGAAGGTACCATGCAAGGTAAAAAATCGCATTAATAAAGAACTTCTAAATGTACCAAGAAAATCAAAGTAAAATATTTTTTTACAATATCCCTTTAATTTTTTAAGCACGGTACAATATTAAGGTTACTAATTGGTTTTGAAAATTTTTGTAAAATATTATTGAGGAAAACATCAAGACCCGACTTTATACCCTTAATCTGAACGTGACATAAAACTTATGACAAATGTCAAAACTCCAAAACTCAAATTTTAAAAAAGGTTCGTTAAATTCTTTGTCGCTAAAAATCCAGGCAAAAAATTGTGAATACGTAAATATTGTAAATGTTGGAAAAATATATTAAAGAATAATTCTTAAAACATAAAACCACAATGACAATAATAAAATCACACGTTAATAAAATTTCTAGTATACAACCACTGGAAAAACTTAAAGCCAAATTTGTTTTCCCAAAAATAATAATTTTTGAAAGCGAAAGAAGTGTTGTTATAGTGGACATTATAACAAAGGAAGAAAAAGATGAAACATTTTGTCACACGTTTAAAGATGATGTAGTTGATTACACTGTACGTGGACATTACTTATGGCTAATTCTAAAATCGAGTGAAATCTACATCTTAGATATCATTAGACATATTATTTTGGAAATTAAATGTGATAGTTATGCTTATTACAGAATACAAAAATTTACTAATACTGATTCTACGTTAATATTTGTAAGCGAAAGTGGAGAACATGTCAGAATTTTATTATCTGATGAAATTCTTGAAGAAGAGTTTAACAAGGGTAGTTGCGATATAATTGTCTCTTTAGAAAAGGTGTCCATGCAACCCAAACAACATTACATTAATAATGTTAAGGAAGAAATTGATTTTTATATTGATTCTGAAATGCTTATGTTAAAGTGTAATACTACAAACCTTATTAATGAAATGGACACTAACACAGCATTGAAAAGTTTCGTTCAATGGAATGACATGAAAGTTATCAGTAATGATACTAAAATGTGGATCTTAAGTGAACATTTTAATCTAGTGTCTAAATTTCAAAGCCCTAACTACTATTACTATCCATTAGGGGCATACAAAGATTCTTTTTATTATTTAGAATGGAATAAAGAAGAGGTATGTAATGTACTTATTTCTATAGCTTGCTTCTATGGATAACATTTTATGTTTCTTACTTAAATTTCAGACAAGATTAGCAATTTAACCATTGTCACTAGGTTTTTAGTCCAACCCACATTATTTTATATTTATTTACATTTAATAGTTAAGACATCCATTATTATATATATTTTAGATAAACATTATCCATAACTAATCTTCTGGTGTACTTCATTAACCTCCATGAACTTTATAATACTTGGAACTTGAAACAACAGGCATTCAAAATAATATTTTTGGAAGAAATAATTTGAAAAATCATCTTTTTTTATAATTGTTATTTCTTATCATTGCAAACAATGCTTTTTAACCAACTTCCTAAAAGAAGGAGGTTATCAATTCAACTGTATTTTTTGCATATTAACTTTTTTAAAGAAATATAAAAATAATTTATAATCATTTTCAGCATTCTAGGATAAGCAAAAATAGCACCATAGAAAATATTTTCTACATTTTTTTAAGGGTTATTTCAAACTGAGTTAAATATACTTAAATATTGAATAATTAAAATATGAAACAAATTATTTTCACTTAATGTATTATATGTATGTAACTAATAATACACTAAATAAACATAATATTCACTGCATATTGTAATATTATAGTTGACACATATGCTTTTGTTCATACATATAAATGTATGAACTTTCATAGATTTTTATGAATGCACATGTTATAACTCTTTCTTAAAATTCATTTCTGCACATTTTTGTTTCTTCAACACAAAACAATTTATCGCCTGCTTCACTGTACTTAACATGTGCCCTCATTTATGGAGGACCCTCACAAGTCTTTGAAAGTGATCTTGACTGATGGATTCTTGCACTGTATGGTCACTTCCCAGCTTCTCTTGTTTTCTCTCCTTTTGTTTCCTTTGGTTTATATCATTGTTTTTTCAAAACAAGTTATAGTCACAAAAGCAGAACTGCAGATCCATCATCCAGGGCATAGGTTTGAAGTTCTTGTTGTAGGAGAATATTTTTTTTGTCTCCTCTTTTTGAAAAAATGATCCAAATCTTAAAATCACAAATTTATTTAAAATATATGTACTCAAATTTTACTCAAATTTTAAAATTTTGGTAGAGCTTCAAAATTTAAGTTCAAATATAGTGGCTCTTAAAATGATTTTACATTTTCGTTTGGTACAAAAAATTTCTATCCATCAAATCGATGGTTAGCTATCAGGATTGATATTTATTTCACATATTTATAATATAATGTCAAGAACAAAAAAACTAAATTTTATTTTTTTTCCAGATTGGGATTTATTATGCTTCTATTTCTTTAGTTGAAGAACAAAATAATGGAGATTATGTTATTGATATGAAGAAAACACAATCATCTCAAGGAACACTTAAATCTAAGTTAGAATCCATCATTAATGCTGCAATTATAGAAAATCCTGTACCAGACCAAATAATATCTGAAATACAGGTATTATTTAATAACATTGATGATTTTAACTTTCTGATTAGTATGGCTAAAAAACTTTGTCAACATAATCTATCATATAAATCTATATTATATCCACTTCAAAAAAAGATTTGTGGAACTAATGATAAATTTATTATGAATTTAATTTACGATTTAATTGTAAAAATTGATTTATTAGAGTATATAATTTTTAGAGGTGGAAATTTATATAATAATATTGATATTTTTGAAATGAATTTTGTCCAGCTCTGTATAGTATTTATTTCAAAGTTAGATGCAGATTTAGCTTCCATTTGTTGGTTAAAGTATTCACAAATCAATCATACTGTAACTTCAGATAATATTATAAACATTTTAAATGCCATACCACTAAATATTAAAATGGGTGCACTAGTAATATGGTTTCGCAATTTTATACCAACACTTCTGGACCAAAACCCTTTCTATATAGATTTATTTGTAAAATGGACCACTGATAGGGTTTTTCATTTGGAACAATCTACATATTGGCCTAAAATAGGTCTGAAATTTATAGAGACTATTGTAGATGTTTTAGAAACATCAATAAAAAGTATATGCATCAGACCAATTTCTATTGATGATCTTGGAATTATAAAAGATCACATTAATTATATATCAGAATTGAAAGAGAAATATAAAATTAATATGTTACTAAGTGAGTTAAGTTCACTGAGTTCATCTGAACTAGCCTTAATTATGTTACGAAGATGTTACACAGAGGATTTGGAGTCTTACTTACAAGATTGTTTAGTCTCATATGCTTCACGATATCTTCTAGATATTGATGACATCTTACGTTTGTATATAGAAAGTGAAGCTGCCAGCTGTGGTGGTAACATTGATGGTCAACGTTTGAACATATTACTAAATACTTTTCATTCTGTTACCAACCGACTTCAATGCCTCCTGAGTGTCCTGAAAGTTTTAGAAGTTCCTTGGAATGCAACTGTACTATCGATTGCGACAGACGCCGCTGCATTGACTCATAATGATTTTACTATTACAGAAAATGACATGGAACTTGCCAAAGAAATTTACATTGAATTAAATTATGCGAAAATAAAAGTTATTTTAAAAAAATATAATTTACCATTAACATGTACTGATTATATACTGGTTATTCATAAATTGGTAAATACTTCGCCAGTAGATTTAGAAGATTTGAAAGTTATAACAACAATTTTAACGAATTTTGCTATTTATGCAAATATTTCTTTCATAGATAAATGCTTGAGGGATTGTGAAACAAACACAGCATTACAATATTTTCAAAATCTTACATTTAAAGACCGAAGAAGTATTATAAAAGCATTACAAAACAAATATGAGCAAATAATAAATGGCACTATGTCTAGTCCACTAATTGAAAAGAATTACATAGATTTCTTAAAAGGATCTTCTTTACTTAATAATATACAAATAAACAACTTGGAAAATCTGTATCACTTAAAAAATTCATACAATATAAAACTCAATTTAAATAGTGTCAATAATCATAAATATTGCACTAAAGAACTTAAAAAAATCAAACAAAATGAAGATTTCGAATCATGTTCTGGCCGTGGAAGATGTATATCAAAGCTTATTAACCAAAATTTATATAAAGAATCTGAACTGATAAGTAAACTACGTCAAATTTCTTCCAGTAGATGTGCTCGAGTGCTTGTGGAATCAATGGTTTTGTCCGAAAATAAAGATGATAATAATATATCAATTTTGTCCGAATATAAAGATGGCAACAACCCTGTTCTTTTGGTGGAATCCCACAATATATTATCAGAAGTTGTCAGTGCTTGTAGTGAAGGTCATCTTCATCACTTGCTCAAATATTTATCTATACTTAATGGACTTATACATACTAGCGTTATATTGAAAAATCTTTCCGTGGCATGGAAGTTTCAGTATATATTTTTGTCTATGTCTTCCATTAACAGTTTTAATGATTTAATACAATTTTATTCATCTGTTTCATTAGAAAACATCACAGACTCTACAATTTCTGACATGTTGTCTAAAAGCGACTTTATTCCTTTAAGAATATTTGCCAACTTTGCTGATCTTTCATCAAATACAGGATTATCATTATGTGATAATATTTTAAAAATGAGACATAAAGTCACAAAGAGGCTCCTTACAAAAGTTTTAGCTTTTCAGGATTTTGATCAAACTTTAGTAACATCTCTCCTACTGACGTTGAAAAATACCGAGGAAATGCAAGACAAAATCTGGGTTTTAGATTTGCTAAAAGGGCAGTCAGACTCTTTAACTCCTTACGTTTTAAATTATCTGTCTTCCCCAGTTATCCGACATACTTTTGAACTTGAGCATATTCTACCTACAAGTACTATGTCGCATCCTCCACAGTATATACTGAAGACTAAGTTTAATATAAATTTATCTGAAATAGCAATTGCGGAAAACACTGAAGAAACATGGGATGGGAAAGTACTACTGTTTTATTTTTTGAGACATAATCCGTACACGCCGTTCGATCGTGTTGTGGAATTGTGTAATACTCTAAATGTGTCCCTTAATAATGGATTTTCCTTATTGCTCATATCTTTATTAACTAATTGGGATTTGAAATATAAGATATTGGAAAATGACTTAAGTTATCGTGAACTAATTATCGAAAACGATGCTGCAGATTTGTTTTCGAAATGCCTAATCCTTTGGGAAAGTATAGACGATAAGGAATTTTTAATAGACGTACTCAATGATTTTTGGAAAAATGGAGAGGTGGTGATTCATGGTTGCACAGTCTCTATTAATCCTTATTATTATGAAGTATATTTTTGTATTTATAATTTAATCTTTTCTGCGGTAACAGAGTCAAAGTACTTAAAAGAGTATTATTTATTAAATTTCTTAAAGGGATATCAAAGGAAAAGTGCTCCAAAACAGTATGAATTTGAACTTTTCTCAGGTAAAGGTATTTTTCCTGAAATCGGAAAGTACCGATTACCTTTTCATCTTTTTATGCGTGACGATATGTGGTCAAACCTGAAATCAGAAATAACATTAGAGACGTATGAATGTTGGCTGCCTGTAGTAGCTTTACTTTCACTGGATGGAGATTTACAAACAGCTAAAGATATGATATGCAGTAATGCAGTAAAGCAAACGATGACCACTCGCAAAAAACCCGATAATGACAATGTTTCCAAAGATAACGAACACTGGCGCCTAACTTCGCGTGAAGAACCTTTACTGCGAACAGCTCATCGATGTGTAAGCTATATAGCGAACATGGAGTGGGCGAGTGCATGTCTGTTTTATGTACTTCAAGGGTGTGCTAGAGGTGCAGACCAAGTACAAGCTGCTCAACTTTGTTACCAGTTCTCTCAAAGATGGGCCACTGTTCAACCTGGAAATCGAGCTGTCAGGCAAATGGAAAAATTGCATACCACACTTTCAACACGTCACGCCCTTCATAAAATAGATTGGGCCTGTGAAGAGCTTATTCGACTGTCAACGGAACCCGCTCAACTTATACAAGCTTTATATTTACATCCAAATTTCATAGAAAAAATAGTGCGCCACGATATAAACCGCGTAGCAAATGAAATAGCTGACAAAAATAACATTAACATTAGCTCAATCAGAATCCAGTTATTGGAAAATATGCTTGATAAAGTCTACAAAGAAAAAAAATATTTACCAGGATTGGATGTAAAAGAGTTAATTACGGCTAAATATATACTAAAAGCTACTTGCCCAAAAATGGGGGCGATATATTTATCTAGAATTGCCTTTGATGATGAAAGCGATTATAATAAGTGTAAAAAACTAAGAGCCCTTCAATGTTTGATGAGTGTCGTAGAACCAGACACAATTATTAAAGTTAGCAATCGAGAACGCGACGTTCTTTGGACATCTTTATTAGAACTACTGCATATTGTCAATTTAGAAAAAATCGACATGCCTTGGATTGTTGCTACATTTACGCAAAATAAAATACTTGCTATTAACCAACTAATTCAAGCTGGAAATAATAATGAAGGTCTCAAAATTGCAGCCCAATTAGCTCATAAGTATGGTAATATAGATATAATACATAATGTTATACCTCTTTTAATCCGTGCTTCTTTGTTTGAAGAAATCATACCTCTTTTGTTAAAATTCCAATATCCACCCGACAAAATGATTTACTCAGCCTGGCGCGCAATTATTTTAAATCCCTTTCAACGTGCAGATTATCCAATCACTGATCGCCAAAAGGCAAAGTGTCTCCAAGCTTTGAACTTATTACCAGTATGCCCTGTAATTAAAGATGAAGATTTAATTGAAATATGGAAAAATTGTGTGAGATGTAAATGTTTAGGTTTAGGTTGCCTCGTTTTACCATACATGACTCCTAAAACGAGGCAAGGCCTTAGTGAACTGCATCGAGTCGATAAAAGAAATCTTGTAATTAGCCTAAAGAATTTGATTTCTGAAAGTTATCTTGTGTCGGGTGCTATGCATGTTCTGGAAAACTTAACAACTAAATCGTATAAATAATTAATTATCAAAATCTTATAGTTTATAAATTTCATTGTAAGTTTTCATTTAAATTAATTAAGGAATAGATTAAATACTAAGATTCTACTTCAATTTATAGTATTAAAAATATATTTTTTGTATTATTGTATACATATTATGTGTTGTGATCATATTTATAGGAAGCGTAATCATTCTAAAAATATGAGAAATAAATTATTGTCATCAAATGTGTTTTAATTGTACTTCTAAAATGTATATAAACCTAATACTGCTTATAATGCTAATTACTGTGTAAAATTATATGTTATCTCGTGTTCGTCGTGTATTTTACCATACTTAAATTGTAAAAAATATACAAATCAAGCAATAGAATTTTTATTTTATATTTATAATCATTTATAGATTACAAGATTAATTACAACATTAATAAACGAAAACACTTAGTACTTAAACTAGTTATAATTAACTTCAAAACATATTTAAAGACATATAGGTTTTTTTATTATAAATAACTCTTGGAATTCTTAAATTTAAAACCACAGTTATAATCTTTAAAAGTACTAAAACACACTGCAGTAAACCACATACATGTAAATTTATTTCACAATTGGATACAGTAGAGCGTCAATCCGAATTAATATGATGGAAGGTGGATTAGAATTGTATTGATTCAGCCATCCATATTATTTAATTACACGAAGATGCAAAACATACATAACTAAATCTTAAATGACAAATAGGAACTAAAAATAGAACAGTTTTGTAACTATCTATACATAGTATATACAAAGTAAGCATTAAAAAATGTAAAATTTTGGAGTCACAGTTTGGATAAGCGGTTATCGGTTCGGTTGATCCATGTTTGGATAATTGTTGATGTATGTAAAATATTCCTTTAGTACCTGACAGATAACGCACACACACACACACAACCAAAGCTACTGAATTTATGACATAAAATTTTTGTAAGTAGATATGTAAACGTATTAGAGAGCAGAGAAACACTAAGAAGATTTCTCTAGATTAATTTTCCTGTTATATATACTAATACTATTAATGTAGTAATAATGTAGAGGCCGGTTGTGGCGCAGGAGCACAAAGTGTGACTGTAAACGCGACTGTTTGTGGGTTCGATCCCACTCAAGAAAATCACGTATATACTTAACAAGCATTGAGTGTCTTAACACTAGGTAGGGAACCTAGCCTACCCTTCTGTGTGCGATATACAGTGTGAAGCGGATTTTTTTTACTATTAATGTGTTATTTTATCTTGCTCAGACAATACATTAATTATAAATTGAACTACTCTGCATAATATTTAAAATTATTTTTTAAGTGCATTTATAATTAAAAATGTAATATAATTTGAATTATCAGTAAATATTATTTATTGAAATAAATAAAATCTACACTTATTTAACAAGTTGATGTGCAACAAGTGATACAAGCACTTTCAAATATTTATACTTTATTGAATACAGTCAAAAAAGGAATATACTTTTAAATTTGGAATATTATGTTAATTATATAAATTAGAATTAATGATGTATAATTTTTGAAACTTTTAATAATTTATATCCTAACATATGGATTGCAAGTGAAAGACAGTGAACGTATATGTGAAGCAGCAGGCAGGACCATATCAAATAAAGGTGAGTAAATCCCATGACTACGAGCCAATTGCTCTGGTGTTTCGTCCGACTTGTTAGCTCTTCTGGATATTTCTACAACATCTTCTCGAAGGAGCAAAAGGAGCAAGGTTGATTTACAATGACTTATTGCTGCTGCCAAATGGATTGGTGATTGATCTGAAATAGAAAAATTTTAGACATGTCAAACAAAAAGTATTTGGCATTAATATTATGTTGAGTGATGAGTTTAATCCCTACTTGGGGTCATGGATATATCTATTTTTTCTTTCGCGTTTTATCTCACATATACCAAGATAAAGAGTACCTAGTGTGAACTTAATGCTGTCGCTTAACCAGAGGGAACAAATAAAATTATTAAAAATTATCATTATATACAAATGGAAATGGAACCCACAACTACGCATTTACTCTGACGCTGTGCCACGACGGCCTCTTTATAAAAAAATACTAGCGGACCTGCGCGTCTTAGCCCGCTTGAACTATACGAATATTTATTTAATATATTTATGAAATTATAATATTTTCAATTTTTCAATAGAGAAGAAAAGTAAGAGATCAAGTTCAAAATCTGAGTTGCCTGGGACTGGAGGTGGCCCTAAACGAGTCGGAGGCCATGGTGTGCCATGGCCCACGACGTGCACCGGCGCCGGGATCACACATCGTGGTCAGCGGGGCCCGCATAGCTGTCGAGTCCACTATGAAGTATCTGGGATTGGTGCTCGACAGTCGATGGGAATTCGGGCCGCACTTCCGGCGGCTGGCGCCCAAGTTGATGGGCGCAACGGGCGCGCTTTCAACGTTGCTTCCCAACTTGGGGGCCCGAGTGGTGACTGTAGGAGGTTGTACGTAGGAAACGTGCGTTCCATGGCCCTATACGGGGCCCCTGTGTGGGCGATGGACATGACGGCCGGCACTCTGACCATTCTGCGCAAACCACAAAGGGCGATGGCCGTCAGAGTCGTCCGCGGGTATCGCATGATTACCTACGAGGTGGCTTGCGTTTTGGCCGGATCCCCGTCATGGGACCTAGAGGCAAAAGTACTCGCGTCATTATATTGATGGTGCGAGGATGAGCGGGCACGGGGCTCGAGCCCGGTACAGCCGAGAGAAGTTCCGTCGGAAGTTCCGGTGGCCGAATGACGGCAAAGGCTTCTGCGCCCTACCGCCGGCCTCGCTACTACGTCGAGGCGATTCGGCCAGTACTCGAGGACTGGCTCGGGAGAAGGCACGGCTCTCTGTCGTTTAGGGTGACGCATGTGCTGTCGGGGCACGGCTGCTCCGGCAAGTACCTGTGCCGCATAAACAGAGAGCCGGTCCATCACTGCGTCCATTGCGGGGAGGACACGGTGCAACACACGCTCGCCGAGTGTGTAGCTTGGGAGGAACAGCGCTGTCCTCACAAATGAAGTAGGGGGCGATCTGTCGCTGCCTGGCGTAGTGCAGAAGATGGTTGGTAGCGCAGTCTTGGGACGTGGTGGCGTCCTTCTGCGAAGACATGATGTCGCAGAAGGAAACTAAGGAAAGGAAGACGGAGATCTTGGATCCCTTCTCCGGCCGCAGAAGGCGCACAGGACGCAGGAGAAGGGCGGACAACGCCCTTTTCCGGCCCCCATGAATGGGTCCAGGGGCGAGGAAGTCCTCGCCCCCTATTCGATATACACGTGTCGTAGGCGCGCGCAGGTATGCGCGCGGGTGTGCCGCACGCGCCTCTGAGACGTTGCACGGGTTAGCTCACCTCACTAACCTGCGCAGGAGACGAGGCCCAGACAGACCCGGCCAGCACTAGTGAGGGGCTGCGGATGAATTTGGACTCCCGCGGCCCCGCGCTTTTAGCCGGTAAGAGTCCGGCACGCCCCTCCGTCTTTCCCCAGACGAAGGTAGTCCAAGAGGATTTCCTCCCGTAAAAAAAAGTGATCCGTCCATTTATACCAGTGGTTGCCAACATGTTCCTTATCAAGGACCACTTTTATATCATTCTTGGTAGCAGGGACCACTTCGCCTCTCCAACCCCAGTCATAAACTTAAAATCGTTAGCAGACCATATTTAGGCGGACCACTGGTTGGGAACCAGTACTTTATACGATGTCTTTCCTCATAAAGTTCCCCGCACCCTTAACATTCAATGTTTGTTTGTGTTTGTGTTTAGTCCTCTATGTAATTTTTTATGTAAATATATTAGATATAAAAAAATTAAATTGTAAGCTAACAACTTTGTATTATATTTGTTTCTTTCCTTTTACGGAAAAAACATTTAGGGTAAAATATTTTAAACTCATACCTAAAGAAATTAATCAAGATACCTCAACAGTTTAGATGTAGGATTTTTATTCATTTCACGTTGGTTATCCATACCTGTATTTCGTGATGCAGTTACGCATAGATACCAATAATGTGAACACATACCACAACAAAAATATTACTAAAGATTATACAACTTTGAACTTTGCAGCCAATACCTACGACTCGATTTTTGAATGAGGCATATGCGGCGGTTTCCCTTTGATAGATTTAAGACTACGTGCGTCGTTCTTGAGAAATGGCGTTTTATTTTACAAACGAAATGATTAATTATAAAATATTTATATAAAATACAACAATATTGGTGAAGTAACATTCTTGCCACTTGTAAAATATGTACATAAAAATAATTAAGCAAGTAATTCAAATTTTTCATTCAAAAAAATTTTTGCAAACACTTCTGTATTGTGGAATGAATATGTCACCAGCTCGGAAGGCAGCTCTTCTGAGGCAAGCCAGTACAACTCAACAGTAGTTGCTTTTTTCAATAGCAATGTCACAATTTTATTGAAACCTTAATTTTTCAATGCAAATTTAATTTGTCAATGCAAAAAAGTAATTTTGTACAAATAGCATTCACAAACTGTTTAAAGTTTTGTTAATTTTAGAAATAGAATCATCATAAATACAATTGATTCAGTTTTGCACCACTTTTCACAGTTTAAAGTTATAACTTATTCAAACCTATTATTTATATAATATTTTTTAAATAAAAATATATATTTCATAGGAATCTATTTTTGTACATTTTTCACTACCTTTTCCCACTAGGTTTAAACAAGTCGTTTCATATTAGCTGAAGATTCTATAAAGTACATTATGGTTAGAGTCCCCGTTTTCTAAATAAGTTTTTTTTTTCCTAAGTGTGAAATAACACTTTAAAAATGTTAAAAATATTTAATAACTAGCATTCTCCCTTGCCAGATGATAATTCTTAGTAATTATCTTTAGGTAGTGGAAATTTGTAAAAATCTCCCTACAGAGATGCTAATAAGATAAATAAGTTGTAACAACCATATAAAAATTTCAACATAACTTGATGAGAATGTATGGCTTAGTGGTCAGAACACCTGGTCAGTCTTCAGGAGGCGCAGATTCAAGTCCCGCTACATTCAAATTTTTATATGTTTTCTAAATAAGTAAAAATAGTACAGTTTGTTACAGTACATCTCAGTGTTTTATATTAGATGTCTTTATATATGTCACTGACATATGATTGACAACTCTCTTTAATACAGATGATTATTAATAGGCTGATGATGAAGTGGGGAACGGAGTGTCTTAACACTAGGTTCCCTCTGCCTACCCTGCAGTGTGCGGGTTACAGCGTGAAGCTGATTTATTTATTTTATTTTATGAGTAAATTGTACTTTTTACGTGCAGTAAATATATACTAAAAATATAACTACCTCCATCTGAGAGAGCACCAGGATCTGAACCAGCAGCGAGTAACCTTGCAACAGACGCATAATTATTCCAATTGCATGCTGAATGTAATGGTGTCCATCCCATTTCAGTTTTTGCACTAATATTTGCTCCCAAACTAAGTAAGTATGCAATCACATTTATATGATTACTATAAGCAGCTCTGTGTAGGGGTGTGTATCCATCAGAATCCCTAGCATGTACAAGCCCAGGTTGCCTAGATAAAAGTTCTTTGAGAGTACGAAGCTCTCCATTTTCGGCAGCCCACAGGACGTGATCAATTGGATTTGCTACAACAGTCAAAGACTATAAATATTTGTTTTAAATATTTGTATTAACAAAGTCACATATTTGAATTAAGAAAAAGTACCTGTAGGATCCTTGACGACCTCAATTTCTTGATCAGCATCATCCCAACCTGATACAAACATTCCAGAGGTTTCTGGATTTTTTTTACATTTTTTTATTTCTTCAGCTACTTCCTTAAATTCTTGAATCTTAGCCCCTTCATCCTCTGAATCAGACATCTTATAAAATTCTAGAAAAAAAATATCGGTATTTAAATATTTTTTAATATTCGAATAATATAGAAGTTTTATATGAAGAATTAACATAAAAATATTTCTTACGTTCTTTAATATAACTTTTCAATTTATATTAAAATTCAAATGAATAATATATTCAAGCTTTCACGAAAAAATACGTCTCTCTCATTTCTGATTATTATTGAACAATGAAAATGAACACAGTTGCCATATACATACCAAAATGAATAATAAACGGTGACTAATATCTACTGTACTAAACGCAGAATACGGTACAGAAAGACACATAATGTATAAAATTTATTTAGTAAATATTTATACACAAAGGTACAATGAAATTTTATAAATTTAACAATTTATACTATAAACTAAATACCTATTATTATTATTTTTTTAAATATTATTTATAACAAGTTCCAGTATATGAAGGGATATGTTGCTCGATTTATTATTATATTCTTTATAACTATTACATATTTCCATTTTTCACATAAGGTATACTATAATCATTATTGTTATTTTGTTTTTTTTTAATTAGTTTTCATCAATACACAATGTTTTGCTTAGTTGTGTTTGGTATGACAACACTATGCTGTCGGCCATGATTAGATTGATATTATTTTCAACATGGCGCCCAGCCTAGTTCAGAGTGTGTGTGTGTGAAAGTGCAGTGAAATTATGTTAATATCAATTGTTTATAGTGATAAATTTAGTGTATAAGTGAAAAGAGTGTGCATTAATGCAGCGGTTATCTTATCATGGCTTTGGATTTACGCTTGCATTCTCCTGCAGGCGCGGAACCTGTTGTTTATACATGGCCCCTCACATCGGGTCATGGCTCGGTAAGGAATATTTATCAAAATTTGGTTACTTAAAAACATAAACATTAACTATCTTTCAAAACAGTTACACGTAATAAGCGATTCCATTTCTTATATTCTGTTACTAAATACATCTAAAGAATGAGAAATATGACATGAAATATCGTAGTCTGTAGTTAAAATAACTAGATGTATACATATGTATAATGTAGATATTCGCGTTTAGCTAATTTATAATAAAAAGCTAAGAGTGAATTATTTTAAAGGTTACCATCTTTTAAAATATTATTTAGGTTTATATCTTAATACACTGTCTCATCACTGATCACATGGATCTGGTGTTGTTGAGTGTATTGACCTCGTGTTTTGTCAAGGTGTCGGCTTTTTTTAGATATGTACACACTGTTGCGTAGCTTTAACAGTCCCATATTTACTCATATTTTAGTTTAAAATTTAAGAAATGTTGCGACTGCAAAAGTATGTAAAATCAACCCCAAACTAAGATAGTCTTGTCTTATTATCTATATTGTTGCTATAATATTTTTAGGTTACTCATTGCAATTGATAATAGACGAAAAATAGATTTGATTAGAGCACTATATTTGCTATATTTTTTTTGATATCTTGTTCTTTTTATTAAGAAGATTAACTCATGACATTATATCCTAAAAAAGACATTAATGAATCCATTTTGTAAAAGTAGACTTTAAAGAGCCATAGGTTTAATATAATAATAAATGTAATAAAATATATACATTATATTGCTGGAAGTTATACTGCTAAATATAAATCCTACTTTAAATATGATTTTTTTAGTCATTATTAAAAATATAAAATAGATTGATAAAATAGATGATTGACATAATTACCAAGTGTCATACATACCCACTCTATCATTCTAGTAATTATAAAATGTGTAATTGTTTTAAATATAATGGCAAATATTTTATATATTTCTTAAAAAAATACAATTATGATATAGGACATTTTTTCTATACTACAAACATAAAGCTATGTTTTTTTTCATTTGAAGTGATTAATAAAAAAAATTATAATAATGTTAAATAGCAATTTGTATTGTATTATACATAATAGTCTAGCTTCTGTTAATTCAGAAAAATATATTTTATAATATATATGATATATTTCATAACAACAATAATATGCTGCTTTTAAAAACTACAATCCTATATACTTATATTGTTGGATATTTTTGATGACAGTTAAATACAAATATATTTTATAAACTGAATTGTCCTTATTTATTATAACTTATACATTTAGATATATAAGCTATAAAAAAATAAGGATTTCATATAATGGCTAGGTGGGAAAACAATTTAAACAAATATCTAGTCTAGTTATAACAACCTTGGGATATTCCACCTTAAAAGGTAAATAGGAAATACCATGATTTGTTATTAGGTATTGCCCGCTGACTGCTCACTACTTTGATTTATTATTATACACTCATTTTATTTTTCCCATATATAGTAGGGTGGGGAGCCCCCCCCCCCTGTCTACCCTGTTATATGTGGGAATATTACTTAATATTAAGACACTCCATTGCTAATTTCTTTTAATGGCACTTTGCTTTGTTATCAAATTAAGTAAAAATGAATATATTTCTTTCCCCCAAGTAGGAATTGAACCGACAAAGAGACAAATAGTCTCTTCTAAAGTCAGGTATTGTCCTGCTACACTACAATGGCTGGTAGATATATGAATGATAACATAATATTATTTTTTCGTGAACAATTATTTTAAGGAAATTGTTTATTTTCCAATAATATTTCATAATTACTTTTTTACTTACAAATTATTTAATAATGTATTAGTTTTTGAATTAGTACAATGTGGAGTGCAATGCATTGCACAACAGATACTGTCAAACAGTATGCAGTTTGTTAGAAGAAAACTATTGTAGCCAAATGGTATATTTAGTAAGCAGATGGTAATAAGATGTGGTATGAGAGTTAAAAATATGATGTAGTGGAAGAGCATCTGACTTTAAATGGAATGATTGTAGTTTCTGCTGTATAAATGAGTGCTTCATTTTGGTAGAAAATGTACATCATTGTGAGTGTGACGAGCAGTGTCTTCGGACTAAGTTCTCTTAACTACCTTGTTTTATACAGTGAAAAAGTGTGATGCTTAACAACTTATTGTTCCTTTCAATGGTTCATAGAAATACCCAAAACAAATATGTTATAAAATATTCTGTAAACTTATGGCATTTATTCTTGTTGCAGGACAAACACGATGGAGCTTTAGAAATTGTAGAAACAATAAGGTAAGGGCAATAATTCTCATTATACTGGAAAGATTTATTTTTATGACAGCGCCATTTCTCGACATTTTGTTTGTTGTTATTTTTAGCATGAATTTAATGGATTCGCGGAAATCGGTAGGTGGTTCTGTATTCTAAAAATGACAATGCGCTCTAATAACTAATAGTTGCGTGAACGTTCGCATAATACGAAGGACGTAGGGGCGATGACCGCCCGAAACAATTTCGCGCGCACTGATGAGTTACCTACTTGCAATGTAACCCTGCTGCTCAACCTGTAACAAAATATTGCTTTCGTAATTTTTAATGCAATATTGAACGGTTCTTATAACCTACTATTATTTAGTCTATATATGTACGTATGTATATTCAACATATTTGAGACTATTGTTATATTGCATTATTTGTATTGTCTAATATATTATTTTATCGTATAAATTTAAAGAGCAGCCTGATTATATGACGCTTACTACTCACCTGTTATGCAGGTCGGAAATAAAATAACTAGTTTGGCAAGTTGACCCGTTCGGTCCTGAGCGGTCGGGGTGGCGAGGGCGGTCGCGACCTCCTCTCGACCGGACGCGTTCACTCTTCCTTTGTGACCTTGAAATATAATTAAGGAATGCCCTAAATGCTACGATCGGATTCTTAAATAAATCTTCCAGAGATTGATTAAAATTTATTTGTAGATAATTTCTTTATAAATTATCAACCCACAACCGTCACGTTTAAAAACAGTCAGCTTATTTGTAATAAATAAAAAGTTTTTAAAGTTAGTGTAATGGATGCCTACTTTAAAAACGTTCTCTATAAAATCTTGATATTTCACGACAGTGAAACGACAGGTGCGTGTAGAATATCTATAGACGCTTAATTCACTTTGGTGCACCTGTTATTTAAGTGCACAAAGGTTAAATATAAGTTGTGTAAGATGCTAGTACAGTAGGGTGCACATTGCAAGAACCTACAAAATGCTGGAGTTGTTTAAAAAAATGTCATAAAGATTATCTTACGATTTTTTTTGTTATTGGCCAGGTGGGTGTGCGACGACCTGCCCGAGATGAAAGGTGCATTGGAAAAGAACATACTAAGCGATTACGACACCCACTCATACGAAAGTATGAGAGCACTATGCGACCGCTTCAATCGCGCCATAGACTCCGTTGTCGCTTTGGTAACTATTATTAGTAATATTAATTTAATCTTATTTTCTTCTGTTGGTTTCATAAATAATTATATTAACGTATGTATATTGTGCTCACATAATTTACCGAAAAAAAAAACGCGGTTATTGTTATAATTTATGTGAGAATGCTCACGTTATTCCGCAACACTAAGGTTATTTTTGATTACTAATTTAGAAGTTTGTCATCATCAATATCATTGGTATTTTTAGATTGTATTTAGTAAAGTTATACCTACAATAAATATTAATTTTAAAAAAATAGGCAGAGGGAATCTACTGTTAAGACGCTCTGTTCCCCACATTCTGCCGAATTCTGGAGGCATTGCGTGTTGAGTGACAGGACTCAACGCCGCGCTTTGCCTTTGCCTCGACACCAGAGCGAAGAAATGGAAATGTAAATTTAAGTAAATATTTCATCTCCTCGAGTGGGGATCGAACCCACAACCAGTCGATTTTACAGTCACACTTTGTGCCCCTGCGTCACGACTGGGCTCATTAAATATCAGTACAATAAAAGGCTAGAGTGATTATTTCTCTATTATAACTATGGATTTTAAAATGCAATTAAGATTTTTTTATTATCTACTAATTAAAAGTAGTCTAGTAATATTAATGTTGTTTCTCTACAGGGTCGGTTATCATCGCCTATTAGTACTGTTATCTTAGAAGGTCAATATTCTAGTGTTGGTTCGCCTTCACGACTATTACAGATATATGTATTTGAAATGCATATTTATATTTATATTTCAATGAGTAAACTATATGTTATAAGTTATGTATAACTTATATATCTATGTATATATAATATATGCTACTTATATGAATATATATTATTTATTTTATATAGGTCAGTCGTGGTGCAGGGGCACAAGTGTCTGAATGTAAACGCGACTGGTTGTGGATTCGATCCTCATTCGAGAAAATTAAACATTGAATATTTTCATTTTTTCGCTCTGGTGTCAAGGCAAAGCGCGGCGTTGACTGCCGCCATTCAACACGCAGAATTCAAAAATTATGCGGAAAATGCGGAATGGAGTGTCTTAACACTAGGTTCCCTGCTGTGCGGGGAATACAGCGTGAGCTGAAAAAAATATTTTTTATATATATATATATATATATATATATATATATATATATATATATATATATTAAAAAAATATTAAAAGAGCTATTTATATTACTATTTTGGATATTTTAAATATATTATTTTTATTTCCTAGTATATTATAGATATAATATATTTTTAATATCGAAGCCCTAAAATGCTAGTCAAAATAGAGCGAACATAATTTAAAACAAATAATAGATATATTGTATATATTAAATAAAATTTTACGCTACAAACGCCAATAATGAAACAAGTTTTTAATACCGTGCAAAATAATAGAAAATATATTTTTTAAATAATACACTTTCGTCTCACATTGTATTCAAGAACTGGCATAGTTTTTAGGTCGCGGAAAAATCGTCAATGTCACCTTCATTTATTTTTACACTTCCTACATTTGCAAATAAAATTCCATACAATAATCTTTTAGTAGTTATAAAATAAATATTATGTTATTTATTACTGCAAAGGGCTAAATACCATTAAAACAATATTTGAATACAACTACTTTTATTGAGCTATTGTTTCTAAGACAATCATACGAAGCATGTGCAAAATGAAACGTGAATGTGGGGCAGTGAGGGGCAATGTGGGGGGAGTGGAACGCGGAGTGCAGGAGGGAGACGTGAGGGCCAAGATGGCGGCGAGGACGCAACGATCGATGGTCGTAGCAGACATCGCACGAGGCTACTCTATTTATACATGTTGCACACCATTTCTTACTATGACATGGAAGTAATTTAGGATTTTCAAAGGCCACAAGTGACTAAATAAAAATACAACGAGAAAATCATATACAATTTCGAATTTATTCAAAGTTCTTTATATAAATGCATAAAACGTGTGTGTGACTTTTATATTTAGCAGTACCGTCTATCTCTTATGGCTTATGCTATCTCGGCAACATACTGTTAGGCTATTTATTTATAGAAATGCTGAAAATAATTGTTACCGGGCGGTGGCAGCATGTATTAGAAATAGTAACACTAGTACAAATAAAACTAATAAGTTTTTAAAAAAAATTAGAGGCCAGTCGTGGCACAGGGGCACAAAGTGTGACTGTAAAACCGACTGGTTGTGGGTTCGATCCCCACTCGAGGAGGTGGAATATTTATTTAAATTTATCTGGTGTCTCGTTATCTCTGGTGTCGAGGCAAAGCGCAGCGTAGAGTTATGCCACTCAACACGCAATGCCCCCAGCATCCGGCAGAAAGTAGAGAACGGAGTGTCTTAACACTAGGTTCCCTCTGCCTACCCTGCTGTGTGCGGGATACAGCGTGAAGCTGAAAAATATGATGATAGCAAAATAATGATCACTTATACTCGTATATTATATGCAATCACATGGTGTTGATAAAAAAATTGTATAAAGATACATTAAAAATGGCCATTTAAATACCTCTGTAGGATTCGGTCATGATGTCACCAACTGATCGACGATTGGTATGCGTATACTTATCACGTCCGTAACCTTGTGCTTACGATATAGGAAGTAACATTACAGATACAGACGCACGCTATTACATTTCCTCTATTACGTTTTTAGTTCCATTTATTAATATAATATTATTAGTAAATGCTCTTTAACGACCATTTCTTTTTGGTAATATTTAGGTAAACAAAAACGTGTATATTATATGTTGTTTGTGCACTGTTTTGTTTTAAATTCTAATATTAGGACCTTGAATAAGTTGCTGCTGTTTTTTGAAAGATTGCGTTGCGGCACTCTGTGCATGGAATTTCGTACGGTAACAAATCACCAAAGTAGTACTATATGTAACCTCAAATTATAGTAGAATAGTGTTTACTACAGTGTCAACTACATATTTATTTTCCCTTTGTGAAAATGTGTACTTTTGTGCCAAATAAAGTGTTTTTGCGGGGAATTTTATTGCACTGCTTTATTCAGAAAAAATCTGCAGCAGAAGCACACAGAATTCTCGTTGAGACAATGCTTTGTCGAATACAACGTGCAGAGACTGGT
>JAAIXJ010000044.1:3595-236121 GCA_013403705.1 Heliconius hermathena | reverse complement strand
TTAATACTAAAATATTAATTACTTTCAACTTTCATTTAAAATAGAGAAATAACAAAGTTGCTATTAGAGAGAGAGAGTTAAATTGTGGTCCCATGCACGAAGAATTGTAAAGAACATAATATACAGGGTGGAAGAGGCAGCGCTCCATTTACGGAAACAGCATATAGGGTAAAATATTTCAAACCTATACCTAAAGAAATTAATCAAGATGCCTCAACAGTTTGGACGTAGGATATTTTTTCATTTCACGATTTTTATCCATACCTGTATTTCGTGTGACGCGATTACGCATAGATTAAAATAACGTAAACACTTACTACTACAAATATACTACTAAAGGATAAACAACTTTGAACTTTATCGCCAATATCTACGACTGGATTTCGGAATGAGGCGTGTGCGGCGGTGTTCTTTTGATAGGTTTATGTGTGCGTGCATCGTCCTTACAAATAGCGTTTTATTTTAAAACGACAATTTTTTTATTTTTAAAAATCACTTTTTTATTTATGGGAAAAAAAACTTTTTTTTTAATTGTATTAGGCTTTTATGGAGTAGTTGAAACTATGGTTTCATTTAAAGTGGCGCTAACACTTCCACCCTGTATATGTAATCAAATTTTGGACCGTCATACTAAATTTTTGTCAACTTTTGTTATTAATTATGAATTAACAACTATTATGTATATAGAGTAAACATAATTATAAAAAATGTGTTTATTATTTAACTATTTGATACGTGAAATATTCTTAAAAAATAATATTATATAAATATCTTTCGTAACATACTAGTCATTTTAATTGACTAAAATTTTTAACTAAATGACCCTGTAAACTGGGATGATTCTTTGAACAGTTGAAGTATGTGTATTTTGCTTGTTTAAATAGATCAAGTATGATCTCTGCACAATTTGGACAGTGCTCTTCCTTTAGATTCACTTTCATTTACTGCCCGTGACCCTCGATTTGGCGCTCTTCTGTGGATAAAAATGGTTGTACAACATGTTAGTTCTTAGTAGCAGTAGGCTGTACGTCAAATTGAATTCTTTGCTTTTTTTAATTTTTATATATTATAGCTTCTTTACATTACAGAGTATTAGACTGTTATTTATTTTTTTTTTCTCTTATGCTCTTAACATATTATTCAAGTGTTTTATGCGAATAAAATCTAATAATAAAATTCATAGTTGATATATTTTTTCAATAACAAATATTTGAAATAAAATTAAAGTAACACTTATTTGTGAAACGATTAAAAATTATATATGATTTACAAAATAATTTGATACAAGAATCTGACCTAGTTCGCGGTTCCGTACCAATTTCATGATTCAGATTAACGAGAAGTATATCTTATAAATATCAACAAACTTGAACTTCCATACATCTGATGCAATTTTTATGTATGAAATGAACTACAAATATAAATTTATAATAGTTTTTTTTATTATTTTTTTTATTTAGACCTAATCAATAGTGTGAATGAGATTTTGACTTTAAAAAAAGTGTTCTTTATGGACCTGAGATCTGTAGATATATTATTGTTTTTTGAAAAATGCCTACCTTTCAAACGGTTGACTTTGAAAAATAAAAAGTTTTAGGATCTGTGCACTATCATTTTTAAAGACTTTTATACCCCGAACGTATAGATTTGATTTTCAGTTCCATATATGGCGTTGTTTATTTTTGAATAAAAATCGTATAGCGGTTAACAGAATACATTCCTATTGGTTGATTATTACCAAGTTTCAAGTGTGAAGTAAAGTAAACCTATTATTTGCCAGTACGTCCGTGTGTACCTACATATGTACGGACGTACTGACAAATAGACGGACATGACGAATTTATAAAGGTTCTATTTTTTGCCATTACGCTACCGAACCCTAAAAATCACTGCAATTATAATTACTAAAACATTAATAACATAATAAGCTTTGGATGGACTTGCAACTTGTTTCAAACCCTTAAAATCATAATCCCTAGATCTAAAAATAAATCAGAAAATAAAGGCGGCTATCCCCTGTCATTTCCCTTTCTACAAATATTAAATTTGATGTAAAATGTGTCCTCAGTTCGAAATCAAAATCAATTTCCCACTAACAAGGTCTAATAGAAAATTTAAGGTACGTTCGCATTATCTGAATATACTCTTTCACTTTTCAAAACTATTTATATAAAAAAATTGAACCCTTTTTTTTTATCTTTACGCTGTATTCCGCAAATAGTAGAGGGAACCTGGAGTTAAGGCACTCCGTTCCCATCGAGACACTTCCGTTCCCTATGAAAAGTATTTAGAGCGAAAAATGGCACGCAATAATTTCATTATTTTGTTTTTATTACTCCAAGAAAGTGCACCGTATATCATCGCTCGTGAAAGTCTTTGAATTACAAACTCTCAGTCATCGACATTAGTGTCGATCTTGAGTTGAGTGACCTTAGCAGCGGACACGCAGGCGTCTACTAAAAGTTGATTGCCTTCATTCATTGTTCGTGAATTTAGACATTATTCACCTTTTGATTTTAATAATATTTACTGATCGTTACGGCATATATGTAAATAATATAACATTTATCACCACGTTGTCTATGCATTAATTTATATTTATAATATACATTAAAATAAAATAAATTGACTGTGAATTATTATATTATAATATTTTTCAGTTTAGGTAGTATTTGGGGTCATTGACCGCAATATTGAGCAAGCGCGAATGTCTCACGTAGTGTTAATGACCTTTTTTTTGGTTGCGCTAGCGATTGCTCTCGGAATTTGATTTGATCGGATAATATTTTAACTTCAATTTTATATAAGATACCAAAAAAACTATTTGAACGAACGTGCTTTTTACGAAGAATCTCGAATCTACGATAATGGAAAAGACAAAAAATTGGTGGTCGTCATTCCTATTGTTTTGGCAATGGCTCTAAAGGTATCAAATACACCTGTTTCATATTTAAACATCTTTACTTATAACAAAATAGTAACAGATCGGTGTCTACGTGGTTTTAAAAATGATATTTTTTATTAGAAAACGAAAGTCATGCCAATTAGTAAATTATTAATAGTAGTTCAAGCGGGCGAAGCCGCGAGCGGGTCGCCAATTATTAATATATTAGACAACTTTCATCGTCAATCTGTGTTATGATAGTAAAAAATATGTATTAATTTTATTACTTGATAGCATAAAGAGTGACCTCTTTATGCTAGTTTATATTCTGAGGTGTCGACCATTACCATTGATCTCAAATGTGGGCAAGGTTCGATATAATAACGATGGATACATGAATGAAATGCCTGCTCAACGTAAACAAGGAACGCACGAGGCCACGCGCCCACTGCCGCCGTTGCCGCGATCTGGCTGTTTCGTAAAACACCACTGATCCAAACATTGTGTAGGTACCAATTGTACATTCAAATTTATATATTATATACATATACTGTATACAATACAAGAATTTAATGATGTCTTTGGTAAAATAGATTTTTTACGTTACTATTAAGATATTTACATTTAATATCTTGTACCAACCTATGTTAAATCTATCTATCTATCTATCACAACTATATCTACATATAATTAAAAAATAAACAATATTTTCATAATTTCAGTAGCAATCACAATGAGTAGAATATTAAATCATATTTTATAAATACATTTAATTAATTGTAGAAGTATCATTAATAATAACCATATTTATTTTTCAACACAAAACGCAAGAGCTACAGTAAAAAGCGTGTCCTAGAAAACTGAAAATATTTGACCTACTTTACAGTTCATGTAGCGCTTTCATTCGCTTGCACGGAACCTCAATGAAAGAATATTTTGAATATTGTTTTAGGTATTTTATACAGCATATATTGTATACTGATACAAATAACCTGAACACAAAGCAAATACTTATATGTACAAATCGAAATGAAAAGAACAATTGATTTAATTGTTAATTAATAGGAGTAGTGGTTAATTAAATTTGTTAACCATCCGTTGTACTATACGATAATATTCGAAATGACAAACAGTGCTTAAAAATTATTCATATGGTTGATATTACACATAAAACTCGTTATTTGTGTTTTGTATCAATCACGAATCGTAATCGAACACAAGGCCAACCACATTGTTCCTTTACGCGATCAAGTGCCTCTATAGTTCAATATTTTGTCATACTGCCAATGTCAAGGTTAAAAAAGAATTCACGTTACTTATTATTATTATTTTTGTAGCTGTTTATATTATGTTAATGAGATTAATTGGAAAAGTGTGAATGCTAAGATGTGAACATAAATTATATCAAAATGTTTCTTTTGTTATGTGAGCACTTTACACGTATATGTTTTACTAAAAAAATAATAATAATAGCATTTATTGTTTAAGGTGTATTTTAAATATACAATATATTTTTAGGAAAAGGGAACTTCACTGCCAGCTCAACGTCTAAACAAATATCCATCGAGAGGTCTGCTAAAACACATCTTACAACAAACGTACAATCAAGCTGTTTCGGATCCTGACAAATTGAACCAATATGAACCTTTTTCACCTGAAGTAAGTGTCTTTATTTTTACTTTTCTGATTCACGCACAGCGGGATACCGCTTATAGCAGGGTAGTCTCCGTTCCTCACTTTCCGCCAAATTCTGGAGGCATTGCGTGTTGAGTGGCTGAGCTCGACGCCACGCTTTGCCTCGACGTCAGTGAAGAGATGAAAATGTTAAATATTTAATTTCCTCGGGTGGTAATTGAACCCACAACCTGTCGCTTTTACAGTCACACACTTGTGCCACTTCGCCACATCTGGCCTCTATAAACAGACATTTTAATTATTTACATATCAGTCATTTGTTGCAACAGTGACCTAATTGCATATTTTTCGATTTCGATTCACTCGTTTGAAAGAATAAATTGTATTTATTTGGTGATTAAATTAATGTTATGTGTATAATAAAAATGGCGTATATTTTGCAGGTATATGGCGAGACATCGTATGAGCTCGTGTGTCAGATGATAGATCAGATTGATATAACGGCGGAGGATGTGTTCGTGGATCTCGGCTCGGGCGTGGGGCAGGTGGTACTGCAGATGGCCGCCGCCACGCCGTGTCGGATATGTTTCGGAGTCGAGAAAGCAGAAGTGCCCAGTAAATATGCTGAGGTTGGTTTGTTATTTAATTTTTGTAAATAATTATTTAAATGTGATGCACATTTTTACAACTATTTATTTAAGCTTAAAGTTGTTGAATTTATGTTTTTATGAAGATTAAATCTATATCTAGCTCAGTAGTTACTCTTTATTTGATGATTGGATCAAAATCTAAATCTTGTGAATCTAATTATCTGAAATAAAAATAGATTGTATGATTAATTATTAATGTTTTTAATTATCTGCTGGACGTATTGCAATATACATTGCGTGATTCTAATAAATATCTGACGAGAATCTTATCATTGACATTTTGACATTGAAGCAAAATTTCCGTCATTATTTTCAGTGCATGGACCTACACTTTAGAATGTGGATGAGGTGGTATGGGAAAAAGTATGGAGAATATAAATTAATAAAAGGCGATTTTCTTATGGACGAGCATAGAGAGAAAATTAATTCGGCTACAATAGTGTTTGTAAATAATTTCGCATTTGGACCACACGTCGACCACCAATTGAAAGAAAGATTTGCGGATTTAAAAGATGGAGCTAAAATTGTGTCATCGAAGAGCTTCTGCCCATTGAATTTTAGGATAACTGACAGGAATCTGAGTGATATCGGGACCATCATGCACGTCAGTGAAATGTCGCCGCTCAAGGGCTCCGTCTCGTGGACGGGCAAGCCAGTATCTTACTACTTGCACATAATCGATAGGACCAAATTGGAGAGATACTTTCAAAGACTGAAAAATCCGAAACTCAAGGTCAGCAAAAGGGTCTGTTTCCAATTACATAACTACATTTAACTATGATTGTCACGCACGCATATATATAAATCATTATACAGTCTATGCGTATCACGTGGTGTATGAGTAATAGAGGTGCGCATAGCGCGGGTATAATGGTTTGTAGGAGTGCGTAGCGAGGGCGCATGTAGACGTGCGGGTGTTGCAGGGCGGGCAGGCGGAGGAGGAGGGCAGCAAGCGCAACGCCAGCGCGCCGCCCACGCGCCAGCCCACGCCCGACCTGCTCAACGGCAACAGCAACCACAGCACCGCCTCGCTGCCCGAGCGCCGCCGCAAGCTGGCGCGCCCGCGCCCCATCAGGTGAGAGCTAGATCATGACCGTAAATAAGTCACTTTGATGCCACTATGTTCTTTTATATTGATTAAACGTAGAATCCAGAAACAAGGTAATTGTATAAAAAAATCACAATAATTGTTTCTCGTATGTATATAGGAGGTATTAATTAATGCAAAATAAAGTTTTCATGCACAATTAATTCACGCGCCATCCGCCTACTTTGCCCGGTCTACCTTAATCTATTGACCTCTTTGTATTTTCATTTAGCATTGTTTATTCACAAAATACAATGAAACTGATTCCACGTTGATAAAAAATGTTGATAATTTTGTTAACTGTGACGACAAAGCCAATTTTGTTCATTCTGAAGCAGATAAGAGATTAAATTTATATGTATACTGAATAAAAATATTTTTCTTTGTTCATCAAACTACATAAGTAGACGTTATTTATTTCAACTATTGTAAATATTTAAGATTTTTCAAATGGTTTTGTTTGCATAGAATGTTGGTATAAAATCTTCTTTTTAATTTTTCTTAATATTAATAAATAGTACAAAATAAATTCTTACAGATACAATATGTATAATATTAGTTCAGTTATTTTGTAAATTGCCTTTATATATTTATTTAATTTTCTGAGGATATGTGCCTGTTATGTAAGAATAAATTACGTATTTGCTTAGCAACTCTCATCACCGTAAGCACTTTTCAAAGTTAGTTAAATAATATTCGTCACTTAGAACACTTAATTGTCCCGTATTTATATAAAGATGTTTAATGAATTCTTCAATTTGAAATGTATTTTTTCGTTAATGTATATAATTTATAATATTGTAATTTCTGTTATCTTTAAAATTTAGTTGAATAATGATTCACTACATATATTAACTTTAACTATAAACACAATACTAATAAGTAAAGCCTTATTTCTCTGCTCAATTCAAGAATAATTAAATAATAAAAACGTGTGAAATATAATTTAAATATCATGCTGAAATTACCATTATATTAATTAAATGATATAATTAGAGGTTTTATATTATTGAAATATTGAAAAGAGTAATTGTTAAGTTTCTTGCAGACTCTTATCAGCAGAATAGCCTTCTGAGCCGGTGGTAGCTTTACATTCTTCCGAAACAAAACTTTCCAAAACTAATTCAGTTTGCAAAAGTATATTTAAATAAAGAATAAATAAAATTGAAGCTATTGTGACGCCACGACAAAGCGGCTGTAAAAGTTAAGGTCGTGGGTTCGATTCCCACTCGGGAATATGAACTATTTTCTTTTTCTTGCTTTGGTAAGAAAAACATCTCGACATTGACTTAAACTACTCAACACGCGATGCCTTGAGAGCCGGGTGGTACATGGGGATCGAAGTGTTTTTACAATGTGATATACAGCGTGAAACAGAACTGCCGCTCTCTGATCTCTCAATCTGAGATTGTATAAAGTATTTGAATAAAGAATATTTTAAATTTGAACAAATCAGAGGCGAGGGTGGACGCACGCGGGCGCGCGCGGCGGCGGCCAAGCGGCGCGTGGTGCGGCGCTCCAGCGACGAGACCGAGGAGGAGTCCAGCGGCACCGACGAGGCGCCCGGGCCCGAGCCCGCGCCGCGCGAGTGGGGCGCGCCCTGGGCCTCCTCGTCGCACACCGCGGACCGCAACCGGCGCGCCGCCAACAAGCGCAGCGCCAGCGCGGGCGGGGCGCGCCGCCGGGCCGCGCGCGCCAAGCGCCGCCGCGCCGCGCCCGCCGCCATCGCCGGTCTCGACCTGCTGCACTCCACCACGCTGGCCTCCACGCTGCACAACGGCGCGGTCACGGCGCCGCCGCCCGGCTGCGTGGAGCAGCGGCTGTCGGCGCTGGGCGTGCAGCTGCAGCCGGCGGAGCGCCTGCACTCGGAGCTGGACATCCCGCGCGCGCCGCACGCGCCCTACTCGCTGCAGCTGCTGCTCGACATGTTCCGCGACCAGTACCTCGCCTTCGTGCGCCGCATGAACACGCCCGAGTACGCGGCCGACGTGCGCGCGCAGATCGACAAGGAGAAGGTTCGTACGCCGACCGACGCTGTCTGTAAAATGTGCACTTGGTTCGCGGGTGGTTCTTTTCAACTATTGTAAAAAAATAAAAATTACTTTATTGTACTACAGGAGAGAAATCAGAAGCTAAAATCTCGGGCCTCTCAACTGGATAAACAAATCAATGTGTTAATAAGCGACAGTGTGGCTCTATTGAAAGCGCGCATGAGCGAACTCGGCATCCATGCCAATAACACCGTCGACCTGCTCGCCAAAGCCAAAGAGATCGTAGGCCGACACAAGGAGCTGCAGAGCAAGGCGAGCAAACTGCAAGCCCAGGTAATTTATTTATGATATTTTTAATCGAAGTTACTGTCGATAGATATGCTCAGGTAAATACCGTTTTCAGGTAAACAGTATAGAAGCCGAACAGGCGTTACTGGTGAAACAGCGCACGTTCGAGATAACCGAAAAATACAGGCAAATGGGTCACATACCTCCGGACGCGGAGATGACGCAAAACATAGCGCACGAGTGCATCCTGAAGGAGATATCGGCGACGCTGGCGCACAGGAAGCGCCTGCACGCGCAGGTGGGCCACCTGCGCGGCGAGATCGAGCAGATGGAGCGCGGGGCGGAGCCCCGGCCCGCGCCCACCAGCGTTCCCGTGCCCGCTGGGGTGCCCGTGGCCACCGTGAAGCCGCACTCCGTGAACTGTAAGCCGCGCAAGGGGCGCGACCACCGCTCGCGCTCGCAGGACTGGCCCGACGTGCCTGATGTCGGCAAGATCGACGAACAAAACCCCGAGCTACTCGCGCAGAAGATCCTCGAGACCGGCCGTCAGCTCGAGGCCGCCAAGGGCACCAAGCCCAACGTCATCGTCAACGGGTACGCCCGCATCCCGGAACCCGACCATCACAGGTACTTGTCGACTTCTTGCATTTACATTCATTGCGTTATATCTTTTCTACTGTACTATATGGAATTGTTATTTTGAAGACAATCGAAAGCGGTGCCCGTACATCGCGCACAGCTGCACCCGGCGCGCACTGCGCAGGCGCCGCCGCTGGCGAGGCAGTCGCCCGTCAAAGCGCAGAAGCCCCTGAATGTAGTGGGCAAAGTACAGGAGTCGCCTAAAGTCATCAACTTCGAGGATAGGCTGAAGAGCATCATTACATCGGTGCTCAATGAAGATCAAGAGCACAGAAAAGCATCTAGGCTTGAGGTATTGTTACATTTTTTTTGTTTTAATACACTCTGATTTTGTCGAATTTAGTGAAAGTGAAATTTGTGATAATGAAAGGCAAATATAATATGATCCTTAATAATAAGGAAAATGTAAGTAAGGAATGGAATAAGGGCACAAAGTCATAACATCCTAAAACCAAGATAACCTAATAACTCAATGCAACTCAATGCACTATTAGTAAAATTGATTATCTGTCACAATCTGTCTATTGACTTGCCTATAATTCAAAATGCAATATCTAAAATTGAGAGAAAAGTGGGAAATGGAGTTTTTCTACCTGTTATAGCCATGAAGTTAAGAATATCTTGAAATGTAAATTTTGTTTCATAGCCGAGGCAGCCTATACCAAGTCACACGTACAACAATGGGTACGTGCGGCCGCCGGCGCCGCCCGCGCACGCCTACGCGCAGCGCCCCGCCATGGCCACGCCGCCCGCCGCCTCACCCTACGCGCGCGCGCGCGACCCTCGCGACCTGCGCGACGTGCGCGACTTGCGGGACGCTCGAGACGTGCGGGACGTGCGGGACCCGCGAGATATGCGTGAAGTTCGGGACCCACGAGACATGCGGGACGTGCGGGACATGCGGGACGCGCGCCGGGACCGCTACGGCTACGACAGGCGCGAGGGCCGGCCCCACGTACACCCTGAGCAACGCGTCTCCGATTTACGTCACCATCATGTCGCACAACCTGACTATACGCAAGTAAGAATTATGTATATATTTATTTAAAGAAATGTAACAGTCAAGGTAAATGTCAAATTTAATGTTAAAATTGGCTGATAGAAAATGCTTTTTAGTGCTAAGCCCGCCTATTATACATTTTTTATGTATTAAATTTTGTGCAATAAAGAATAAAAAAAATATGTATTTAGTTAGTTCTAAATTTTTATTTTGAATGATGCAGGTATCTCCAGCAAAGCTAGCGTTGCGTCGACATTTATCACAAGAGCGGCTAGCAGCGCCCGGCGCGCGTACTATAGGGGACCTCGTCAATGGAGAAATTGAGCGCACGCTTGAGATTTCCAACCAGAGCATAATCAACGCCACTGTAAATATGAGTGCTCGATACCATGAACCCGTCACAGCTGTTTCAGCTGCACCTTCGCAACAACCACTAGAAGGTATAGACAAATTTAAAAATACTATAATATAATAATAGTAATTAGGCTGTCGTGGAATGATTATACCTAAATTATTTTCATTTCCCCACTCTGGTACATAAAGCACGGCGTTGAGTTTCCTTTCTCAAGCATGTACCAAAAATCTAGCACTATATTTAGTGCCTATTACCCATATTCCGGGTAATAGGCACTAAATATAGTGCTCGTTACCCATATTCCTCCTCATATCTATCTATTTTGCTATGTGGGGAAAGCGTAAATCGGATTATTGATTAATTTGAAGTTATAACAATAGTACACTTGCCCGTGCCAGGACTAGCAGCGTGCTTGCAGGCGCGCGTGCTGGCGTCGGAGTACTGGCGCGGTCGCACGCCGGCCGGCGCGCCCGAGCCCGACCCGCACTCCAACACCTCCACGCCGCTCGTCGACGAGCCCCCCGAGCCCCCCGAGCCCGACACGCACCGACCAGGTAATGCACTGCAATACACTCACTCATCTCACCTATCTATATTATACGTACATACTCGTATATGATACATGTCGATCGTTTCAGAAGGCGAGGGCGGCGAGGAAGGCGAAGAGAGCAAGTGGCAAGACCGGATAGCATTTCGCTTCGACCAAATAATCTCGTTCGCGTCGACGGCCATGGAGGACAAGCGGCGCCGCTCGGACGAGGCGTGCAACACGTCGCCGGACTCGGGCATCGGGCACGGCGAGGCGGCGCGGCCGGCGGGCGCGGGGGCGGCGGGCGCGGGCGCGGGGGCGGGCGCGGGCGCGTCCCCGCAGGCGCCGCACCACTTCAAGAAGCGCTTCTTCCGGCGCGAGCAGTGGGGCGCGTGGAGCGGCGCGCCGCCGCCCGCCGCCGTGGACTGGGAGCGCCCCTAGCGCTGCGAGGTCTGCCACTTCTCGCACCGCCGCCGCTCCTAGCGATCACTGCACCACTGCATCACTGCCGCCCGGATGTTGACTATCCATTTTTTGTTAATTTTTTTTCGAATATATAATGTAATTATGTATATTACTGAGTTTATTTTATTTTTAAGAATTGTAATTATTTAATATTAGGTTTATTAGGTTTATATGTCGCCGTTCTTGGGAACGCCCGAACGTGTATCGTGCCGCGACGGATTTGTATTTCATGTGTTCATTTAGGTGTTAGTGTTCGGAATACATTCGTGCAGCAATTCGTTCCCGCATCGGTCGTTCGATGGATGTTTGTTGTTTTGTGTTTCGTTTTGACGTTTTACGGAGAGCTCAGTCTGAATAATGTCAATCATTTCTATGAGAAATCTTGCAGCTTACGTGGCGTGTGTGAGTAAATAATTTGTACATATAAATAATTATGTAATATACTAGCAAAGTGATGGTCAACATTTGGATCGACTCAATTTTCATTTTTTTTTATAATTATTTTAAAAATTACAAGACGAAAATATAACCGCTGCGTTAAAGGTACATTCTTTAATTCAACATAATACAGTAACAAGCACTTAGCAATACAACTGTGTAAAATTCACAAGTAACTATAATGTATACAATTTTATATAATTATGAGATAATGAGCAAAATTAAGAAAACTTATCTAGCAATACGATCTGGCAACTATTATTTTTGTAAAGTAAATTAATAAACTTTTATAGTGATTTGTGCATATGACGTTGCAATAAAGGTTTTGAAACGGACATCGGATAATATTCAAATACTATATTTATATGTATGACACTTAAATTGTAATTATAAAGATGTTGTGTATGTGCATATCACTCACTACCAGAATTTGGAGCCTTAATAAAGTTAAATCTGTATAAGATAGACTAATTTATTGTTTACTTAATGCTAGGTGAAATGTCAGTATCCTAATTTTTATGCAATCCATATGTATAGTTGAATCATTTGTTACAGATTTAACTATATTGTGCCTTCATTAAAACTACATAATAATAAATAAAATTGGTATTTTTTTATTACATAAACGGAAAATTATAAAATATATCAATATATATTCTGAAATTCATTCAAAAATAGGTATTTAATTTATATATTGTGCCAAAAGTAATGCTTGTAAATAAAGGTTTTAAAAATATGTCGTTTCTAAGCGTTACATAAAATTCAGTTTCACACGGGTATTAGCAGTGTGTATAATCTCAAAAAGAGTAATATTATATGTTTAAGATAGCACTATACTAGCCATATTTTAAGCGGAATTGATACAGTTAAAGCTCGAATGCAGGAATTTCCATTATTTTTTTAATTTAATTACAATTAAAACATGCTTATTTAACCCTTATTTCTGTCGTTAATCTTTTTTTCCTTTTTCATCTCGTACATTATTTATATTATCTAATATTAAATGTAAAAGAGTATTCAATACCGTTAATATAATTTCTAAATGTCTAGAGTTTATTTATATTGAAGTTACAGATATGTTGTCAGAAATGTCTTCAATCAACAAGCCAAAAAAAATATTCCTAGTACGGGCTTTAAGTGCATTAATATGTAAAATTGTGGTTGGCATGCATAAATTATTATTAAACGACGTTATAAGACTCCCATTTTATACATATTTGCTGAAAATATAGCAATAGTAATAGTACGTATAAGTACGTATTTATTTACCACTACAAGACAGACTTGTAGTGGCAATATGCAGAGATGCTGCATACCAAAACCAGTCAAATAAATGCCTTACTAATAATACTGTGTAATAATATTAGTGTTAGCATGCATGCAAGCCACTATTGAAGAATTAGGTAGTTATTGCTAGAACAGGGTCTACGTACTTTCAAGGATTTCGTAGGTTAAACTTCACCGACGCCATACA
This sequence comes from Heliconius hermathena, assembly GCA_013403705.1. NCBI lineage: Eukaryota > Metazoa > Arthropoda > Insecta > Lepidoptera > Nymphalidae > Heliconius > Heliconius hermathena. Next base: position 222,686 of record JAAIXJ010000044.1, on the reverse strand, counting down.
GATATTCCTGTATGTCATTTTTATACACTAATACAACTTGAACAATTTATTTATATATCGCTCACGAATATTATCCGCCTTTTAGCAATAAGGCTTTATGAATATTTAAATCGTGTGTAGAAGGAATTGCTTATTAATTGATTTTTTTTTTATAAATTTATTATACAACATTGGGTTTAAAATTTATATAATAATTTTTTTGTGGAGATGTACTTATTATTGAAATCATGGTAGTTTTTTTTTACTATTCAATTTCACTTCTGGTGCCCATTTTTATGAAATTATATTAGATTTTTACAATATTGTTTTCCAATGTTTGACCTAATTAGTGATTTATATTAATTGGCTATTTTACAGTTGTGTTTAATTTTTGTAAATTTATTTAAAAAAATAAGTAGGGTATGGGCATTGCTGGAGTATTTTAATTGCATTAAATCAATTGGTGAATTGTAGATAAAAACGCTAGAAATAAAAAAAAGTGTTTATTTGCAAGCTAAGAAAATTTTTGTTCTTGTTTAATTAAATGTCCATATCCATTTGGTGCACTATTATATTGTAAGTAAGAATTCGTCAAGATTTTATGATATGATTATTAATATTGTAAAAATAGTAATTCGAGCAATGGTAATAATTAAGACCGATAAAAATTGCGTTCAGTGAAGGAGATTTTGAAGAAATAATAATGTTTTTGATACATAAGCGACTTTAATTTGGTTATATTATACAATTAAACTCCATTTTCATAAAAGGCCTAAAATGCAATATGTTTTCCATCTAATGAAGTAACTTTTTTTTAATGCACAAGTCGTTTTATGTATTTTAAGCATTGGGGTGCACTGGTTTGATTGTGCCTGAAAACTCACCAATGCCGCTCCAAACCTCAAAATTGTGTATTTGTAAAATAAGTTAGCTTATAAATCGGTTCTAATGTACCAGTAGTTACGTAGTGTATATTGGCATTAAAATGAGCATTTCAAGAATATCTCGAGGAGTGATTACATTATTCAGTTTTGACTAATTTTTATTTTTTTTAGAATGGGGGGAATGAGCTAATCAGTGTGACGTTAGTGTCTAAAATAGTACAAATGAGAAGACTTATTGTCGTAAGCCTCGGATTTTCAACATTGCAAATGCTAGGTTTGAGATGTATCCCTGTGTACTAGTTTTATTTTGTACTAAAAGTTAAAAATAAATGAGTAATTATATGAAGTATTTTTTATTACAATCACCATAAAAAAATATAATAATTTCTTGGGATTATAACAAAATATTTTTTATGTATATTGGTGACATCCAGTCTAGCAGAGAACTTAGTGTCAAGGTGCTTCTTAACTAGGGATAATGCGAGTTCAGTGGTGGATTGTGGTTTGGTATTCGCTCTGGTAACGAAACATAGCGCGGCGTTGAGTTCGCTACTCAACACCGAATGCCTCTAGACTTCGGAAAGTAGGGTACGGAGTGTCAACTAGGTTCTCTTTGCCTACCCTGCCAAGTGCTTGTAAATTAGGAGGGTTTTGCAAAAATTTGTAATCTGTAATTCCGTTACGGCGGCTGTTTTGGATCGACAACAATATTCATTCTATGTAATTTTATTAGCGTTAGAACTGTAGGTCTGCCTATACTGTTTGAGTGCAAGTCAAATAAAAGCTTATATAAATATTTCTTAACCTTTGGAATTATAAATAAAAGTAGATATTGAAGTATATTTAGTAAATAATATTTACCCTATATTAGGAAAAAAATATCGTACTTCATTGTACGCTTACGCTTTACTGTTTGCAAGCATCCACGAATACTAGTGTTTGAATGGGGTCTTTATCTTGGATATTATGAGAGCTTGTCGCCGACCGACTAATGCAGTATCGGTTTTTAACACAGATAAAAGAGTGTTTACGGCAAGCGCTGGCGATATGCTTACGCTTTGGCGTGTTTTCAGTTTTTCGTGTCGGGATATACTAGTTGTATATGTATATAGGAATGTGTTGTCTATTCTATAGATGATAAATTTTATAATGCCGTCTGAGTCTGCAGTCTGTGTGTTCGTTATCTGTGGCTAATGTTGACGTAAGGAAAGGTTGATATTAATTATTGTTATCATTTAATGAGACCTTTTCAAGGGTAAATTATTATAATTAGAACTTCAATCCTTTTCAGATTTGCAATGTGTCATTTAAATTCCAGATGTAAAATAGTGATTAACAATATTTAACTTAAGCCATGACGTTGTGTAGAGACATTATATTTTATAATAAATGTGTTGTTTTAATTAATAATTGTTAGTATAAAATAATGCTACACTAGTTAGTTAATAAAAACAACAAGACAGACAACTAGAAATAGTTCTTATAAAGTTTCGTTTCATTTTTGTCTTAAGAAGATTGTTGAAATAATTCAAATGAAATGCAATATTCGTGAACTTGCTCTTTTGAGCGATAAACCCTGTGTGTTTGAAGGAAGATTAAACTATAAAAAGTTATCTAATGGAAGCTACCGACATCAGTCAGGTAACTAGAGATCTTTTTTTAAAATTTTAATATAAAAATACTTTTGAGATGACGAGATATTATTTATACCGTTTTCAGTTTTTAAAGGGAGGTGGTTTCGACTTATCAACAATTATTTATTCTACTTTAAAATTAGTGAAATGGGAAAGTTTGATACTAAAAACCCAGCTGGAGTATTTGTAATGGAAAATTCATCTATACAAATGGAGCATGATCAAACCATATCTTTTTCATTTTCTATATCATTCATGTAAGTATGTTTGTTTTATTTTCACATTAATTATATTGTTTTTTAATAATAGCTAATTATTTATACTATCATAAGAAAAAAAGTATTTTAAAGCAGGACCTGGCACTTGTGACTCATGTGTATGTTTAAGGATTCCCTTAAAGAGCTATCAAAAAGCCCTTTGTCCAGTTAAACATTTTTATGACTGGAAGGAAAACCAGAAAAGCTTGTTCACGTCACATCAGATCACATTGCCATCATTGTATTGGTTTTGGTCTTGTTACATTCCAATATGATATATTCCAAAAAATGTTTCATTGAACTGACATTAGATTATCACCATTTGTATCCATAGTGTAATGACCAAGCTCCTTGCTTTGTCAAACCAGATTTAAAATCAACCTGCTAATGCCCTCTTTAATATACATTTTAGAAATTAATTATTTATACTAGCCACTTTGAGATCTTTCAATATATTATATTTCAGAGATGAACCTGAAAAGAAACATGTTTTTGCAGCCCGTAGTGAAGATAATGTAGTACAATGGGTCATGAAGCTTCGACAATGTTCCTATGAGTATTTAAGAAGTCAGCTTCACACATTACAATCTAAAATATTTTCTATTACTGGGAAAGTAAGTCCAAGTTTATTATATAAATATCACATTAAGATGTTCAAAAAAACTAGGCATGGCTTAAATACTTATTTAATTTTAGGATCCTCTCCTACTGGTGCCTCGAAATGATGGCGCTTGCTTGTGGGCTCCTGCTGTGCCTTTCTCCACAGTTCCAGCCTGCACTTTAAACACTACCTCATTTAGTTGTCATTTACATACAAATGGATTTACATTAGAGAGAAGTAAATCTGATGTTCAAGCTCATAAAAAACTACAAGCAGAATATTGTAACAAAACAACTTTTTATGTAAATGACCATGTTGAAAAACATAATGAAACTAAAATAGAAAGCCAAGGCTATATTTTAGAAAAAAGTAAAACATCAACAGTTTTTACAACAAGTTTAAATCCAATAGATATTTCTATCTTTGATAATCGGCCACAATTTTCAAGAGCTGCACCTAGCCCCCCAGTTAGAAAGAAATTGTCACCAGGGACTAGACGAGTGGAGCTCAGTGCTGACCTTAGGACATTCACTAATCAAGGAAGAGTTTTAGGTCAATTAGGTATAATGGACACAACCCCAGTGCCTCCTAAGCGAAAAATATCACCTAAGCCCTTAGACAATAATGGTGATTTGAAGAATGATGCTAACTCTGAAAAACCCCTACTAGAAGATAATGTAGCAGAAGATCTAATAAAATTTTAAGGTTTTGTAAAAGAAGAAACTCCTGCTCATAACTTTATGTGAATTTAAATATTTAATTTAAAAATAATATGTATTTAATGTAAATTTGTAAATCTTTAAAGAAACAGAAAACAAACATAAATATACCATCTTTAAGCGTATAAGCTACCTCAGTAACTGGTATTTCTATATACATTCAAACATTTTTGTACGATTTATTAATAAACATACAAAAATATTTTTAGAGGCCAGTCGTGGTGCAGGGGCACAACGTGACTAAGTTAAGCACTAAGCGCGACTGGTTGTGGGTTCCATCCTCACTCGAGGAAATGAAATATTTATTTGAATTTACATATATTTTCATTTCTTAGTTCTGGTGTCGAGATAAAGCGCGGCGTTGAGTTCCGCCACTCAATACGTAACGCGGAAAATGGGAAATGGAGTGTCTTTACTCTAGGTTCCTTCTGCCTACCCTGCTATGTGCTGGCAAGAACAGCAAGAAGCGGTTTTCATTTTTTATCTAAATATTTACTGTAATATTATTACTAGTTAAAAAATAATATCCCACCAAATATGATAATTTTCTAATATCTTTCGAGATATTTATATACATACATAATACAAGTATATATGTATAAAAAAAATTAAACAGATTTTGACGGGACTAAATATTTATAGATGCAAAATCTATTAGATAACACTGTAATTATCTAACAGACTAGAATGGAAGAACTAATTAATTGTATTTGGAAGCCATGAAGGGCTTCCAAATACAATCATGGCCTAATAACATTTCTACAACTCTTTCATAATTTTTCATTTGTATTTATTTTTTAATACTTAATTATGTTTTTAAAAGCCTCTATTGCCTATTTCAACTTTAATTTTAATTGTAGATAAATGTTACCGATTGCTTTATAAATTTATTCCTATGAAGATTCCAAGCTATGCCTACACAGCAAACAAGATTTGTTTTTTTTTTGTTTCATTAATGTACAGTTCAGTTCAGTTCTTACTTTAGTTGAGTAATAATGTATAAATCACTATAGGAGCTTTAATGACAATGCATTTTGTATTTATTGATAAATTTTACGTATTATTTAAATTCGTGGTAATTAAGAACTAAATATGACTAGTCAAGTGATATATTATATACTATACCAGTCGTGGCACAGGGGCTCAAGCGTGTGACGGTAAACGCGACCGGTTGTGGGTTCGATTACCACTCTGCGTTGAGTTTCGCCATTTAACACGAAATCCCCTTCTTATCCTGCTATCTGCAGGATACAGTATTAAACCTGATATACACTTAAATTATTAATTATTTCTAAGAACGAAATATTTAATATTGAGCCTAGTCCAACAGAATAAAGCAATCTCAATCTCTTGTATCATTACTTGTAAATTGTAATATTGCCTTTTTTACTAATTCATAATTTTAAATTATATTTTTATATTCAAATGTATATGTATTTTAATTATAATTCTTTATAGCTCTCGTCCAACTATAACGTTGAATAATAATAAACTGCTGAAACAATATCCTTTGTTTTATTGATAAGAATAATGAATTGTCATAAAGAGCACATGAGTGACCCTTACGTGAAGAAGCCACTAAAGCCAAAAAATATTATAAAGCCATTTTATGTAGGCATTTAGAGTATTATTTTTAGACGTTTTGGTGTGACAATAATTTATATAGAAGTTATATTTCTTGCCAAATGTCCTGAATTGGCGGGACGTCCCGATTTTCAACTCAAAAAAATTAAATGCCCCGATTGGGACAGGCGTTGTTCCGCTTTTCACGGATAGTTCCATGTAGTGTGAAAAATATTTATTTGTTACGTTAAGATTTTAATTAGTTATTAATAATTTCAAAGAAATAGATTTCTAATTCTATGAAATTAGAGTATTAGTCAATTACGTTTATTTCTTCTGAATACTTAACTGCCTTACATATTATGGTAAACCAAAACAATATTGTTTAAGTATTTTATATTGATATCTCCATTGGAACCTTTATTTGAAACTCAAAAAATGGATAAATAATAAATTAACTCATTATTTTATTTTTATGTCCCGCATTTGGCGAAAGAATCCCGCTTTTTTACTTAAAATGTTCGAAAATCCCGCTTATCTCCTAGAAAACATCTGGCAACGCTGATTTCCAGCCTCTACAATACTCAAAAAATGTAAATTTAAAGAATTCTTGGTAGATGTTAAATTACAATCGATGGTAATAATTTAACTAAATAATTTTTTATCCTTAATATCATAATTAAAAAAAAAATACTGTCTACGTGACGATTTACTATAAAGAAATATATATTAGTAGATATTGCTAATATTGTGAAAAAACATTTTTTTATGAGTTTCCCAGATCTAGATGCATTTTTTTAAATTTATATCAGGATATGCTCGTACATGAATAAATAAACACAATAATATTCAGAATTTATTTATTATTATTATAAAGGTTTTATTCATTATTTTTAACATTATTTTCTTGACGCTTTCTTTTTTTAGGTTTCGGTCGGGCAGCTCTTTTTAGTTCCACTGATTTTTGTACTTTAGAATTTGTTTCATTATTAATATAACACTTGGTTTCTTGTATGGCCATCTCATATCCTTCAAGTAAATGATCTAAAATGTTTTTCTGTAGTTCGAACTGACGAATATCATCACCTTTACAGCCAGAGGCCAATATTTCCTACAAAAAGTAATAATGTATGATAAAAAGTTTATAATCAATTCTTCACCTTTGATCTTTATATGCACGTATCCGTTCCCAACTTTCCGCCGAATTCTGGAGGCATTGTGTTGAGTGTCAGAACTCAACGCTGCGCTTTACCTCGACAGCAGAACGAAGAAAAGAAAATATACATTTCATTTCTTCAAGTGGGGATCGAACCCACAACCAGTCTTTGGCCGACTGGCCTCGCAATACGTTATTATATAATGTTTAAAAATTTATATAACAGATATCGTAAGAACGGAAGCGGAAGAACGGCAGCGAAAGTCAACGCCGCACTTTGTATTGTTAGCTGAACGGGAAAATGAAAGAAATTATTTTTCCTTGAGTGAGAATAGAATCTACATCTATTGCTTTTACGGTGAGATGGTGTGCCGTTCCACGACGGTGTTAACGAACGTTCATTTATTTTATACCTTAAACATTTGCATTTGATTATGGAGCAATATGGTAACCGCGGTCCCTTTCCGCCCAGCGCGCCCCGTACGTCCCACTCTATGCACATATGTTTTTATATTTCGAGGTGGATCATATGAGATAACATAATTACAATCCGGAATATCTATGCCTCTAGCTAAAGCGTCAGTGCTTATTATTCTGCAACAAAAACATTTTTAAAAAAATAATAATATATATAATTTAGGCATTATGATATAACTTTTAGTTGGTGTCAATATAGCAATGTTTTGTTTAAGTATTCATTGGTCGGTGTTCAAGTGAAAACTGTTGCACATTCAAATTCCATTTAAAGGCTAGTTATTTTTAAAATGTCTAAAAACATAACGAACATGGTTGAAATTTACTTAGCGACTTAGGAGAATAAAAGTTTATAAATCCAAAAAAACTTGATTAAAAAGGGTTGCTAACTCTTGCAACCAACTTTAGTTGGTGGTTTACCACAATTGTAAAAAAAATGAAGAATTGAACATTGAACAACTGTAACATTTTAAAATAATAGTTGAACACCCTTTAAGTGTTTGTGTCCAGTAATCGACCTCCAACAATCTATTGCACCATATTACAATGGTTCACAATACACAAGACGTCTAGAGTGTCGGAAAACAAAACAGAAACCGTATGTTTTGTCTACTAAATAGGAAACAGGCATACTTACACATCTATTTCACCTTGCTTGAATTTCTTCAAAACGGATTCTCTATTTGATCTATCTAAAGCCGCCGACAGTTCTGCCACCTTGAACTTTCCTTTACCCCAGATGTCCAAAAGTACAGCTAATCTGTGTGCAGACTGGGACGAGTTTGCAAAACACAATGTTTTGTCCCATTTTAATTCAGATATAAAATGATACAAAATTAAAGGCTTTTCTTCTGGTGAACAATTCACATATTGTTCCTCTAATTCGTCAGGTGTTGTGAACTTTTTAATATTATTTTTATTTGTAACATCATTTATGGGAGCGGCTGAAAACAGTTTTGGTTGGTACAAGCCCCACTGCTCTAACAATTCAGGGTCTGGAGACAATGTTGCCGAGAATAAAAGTTTGTGAATTGGTGATTTCCCATTACTGATAGTGTTCCAATTCAAATGTGGCACTTTATTAGAAATTTGACTTTCACTTTTTATGTGTTTATCCAAGTGGTAAAACCAATCATTTTGAATATTATCCATTATTCTATCTGCTTCATCAATTACTAGAAATTTAAGATGTTTTAATGAAAAGCCTTCTGTATTATGTAAATGTTCCACAAGTCGCCCTGCTGTACATACAATTATGTCTATTTCACATATCCATCCCATGGTTTCTGCTATTAAAAAAGATTCTCATTAGTTATTTGTTACTAGCAAATATTTTAAATTAAAATATTTCTCTTAAAATACTTTTTACTACTAAAAAATATATATTTACCATACATAGAAGCAAAAAGCTTCCATTAAAATTCCATTTTTCTGTGCTACTTATAGCGTTAAAAAATGTATTTTTCTTAACCTTAAATCTACACACAATAAATTTAAACTTACTATATTTCATTATTTGCTGTTGCTCCTTTTGTAATGGTGCCGATCCACTCAACAATGCTACCTTTAACCCAGTATTGGTACAATATTTCTTAAACACTTTTGCTACTTGGGAAGCTAATTCTTGTACTGGTAGAACAACTAAAGCTCTTATTTGATGTCCAAGTTGATTCATTAGAACCTAAAACCATATGTACTTTTGAATTGATTTTAGGAAAAACTGAAGTAAAAACATTGTAATAGCTTCTTTTCAGTCTAAAGACTGGAAGACAACACTGGAAGACTACTTAGCCATATGACCACCTATACTAGTACATTTTTTTTATATATGTAGGTCTCAAGTATTTCAATTGTATGTCATGTATAAATTAGGTATAAATAAAAATAAGAAAATAAATAATAATAAAATTGATGTAAAGAATATTTTACTTACTTGTACAATAGGTAAAACAAATGACAAAGTTTTTCCACTTCCTGTAGGTGCAGATACACATATGTCATGTGGTCTAAATGGTTGTGGTTGTTGATGTTCTCTTATAATAAAAGGAATAACTTGTTCTTGCACAGGAAATAGGTGTGTAAGACCTTCACTTGCCAAAGTAGATTTAAGAACTTTACAAAGCCATTGCTGTTCTTCTACACAACAAGTTAATGTTTGAAGATTTTTAGATACACTGTATGCATGAGAAAGCCAGTATGGAAGAACCCTTTCAATCTATAAATAAATAAATAAAACATAAAAAAACTTTTCACAAAATAAAAATACTCAAAACAATTGAATCATCTAAATTAATAAAAATAAACTTACCTGAGATTTTTTTTCAAAGTCAATTGTGCCCAAAACCTTAAACTCACTTTTTAGTTTATTTTTTTTGTCAGAATTACTTTTATTAACACCAGACAAATCTGCTTCTATATTTTCAGTATGAAGCAAATTTTGTTTATTTTCTTCGGCATTGGTTTTATCATTAAGTTCCTTTATTAATTCAGGTTCTTTTAATGTTATTACTTCTGGAGTTTTTTTAGTTGATTTATAAGCTTTCTTCCTCTCCTCAATTTTTTGTTTTAGTCGTTGCAAATGTAAACTCTCTTGATTTACAATATCTTCTTCTTCATTTTTGCCCGTATATCTGAAATTTATAAATTACTAAATAATAATCATTTTAAAATTTACAGTGCATAAGGATTAATTGATAACTTAGTACTGTGCATGAAAATATCGCATTTTGCGATACAGTAGTTTCAAATTGCATACCTATTAATAACGAACAAATCCATTTTCACTAAAGTTTATCTTATAATTTCAATCAATAAAAATTATTAGTATTAAAATTTTCAATGTATTCACATTTTTACACACACTGCTCACATCAAAAAAATCCTAACCTCAATAAATATATAAAAAAACAATATGTTAAATTTATATTCAGAATACGATGTCAACGTGATAATGACATTGACACACGTATTCACAGATAAAAACTAAACTAAACTAACTTCACGCTTTATCCCTAGCGGGGAGTCAGAGAGAACGGAATGCCGAACGCTACGGTCTCTACATATCTCTTTCGCCTCGTCCACTGTCATCAACCTCTTCATACATGCCCTCCGGGGGTCCTCATGCTTTTTACGTGACCTTTCTCCAGTATCTTTGATACTGTGTTTTCGAAGGTCAACCGAGGTCTCCCCCTACCTCTCTTACCGCTCATTTTTCCATCATAAATCTTTTTTGCCATTCTTTCATCACTCATTCGTTCGACGTGCCCAAACCAGCTGAGCACGTTCTTCTTCATTCTAACCGTGACATCTTCGCTAGTACCTGCCATTCTGTGTACCTCTTCATTGCGGATTCGATCAGTTAAGATGACTCCGCATATCCTACGAAGAGATGGCATCTCCACAGCATTCATGTTTCTTTCATTCTTCTTCTGTATTACCCACGTTTCGCTGCCGTATAACAGAGACGGTATCAAAACTGCATTGTGTACGTCCAAACGCGCAGCTGTGCTAACGTTTTGCCGTATCATCAATGTAGCTAAGGCTCCGTTAACCTTGTTACCGGCAGCAATACGCCTTTCCACATCCATCTCTACTGAACATACTTCCCAAGTATATCATTTCATTCACTTGTTCTAATATCTTACCATTCACACTGATCTTGCATTCCATCCTTTCTTCATCGTACGCGTAAAAGCCACATAAAAAGGTAGCGTAAATATGTACGGTAGGTCAATATTACTCAATTACAAAAAAATCAAACATGTCGAATATTTAAACACTATGAGGCGGGCATTTCATGGAATGCCACTCGTGGCGCAAGCGTACGACGGTAAACGGCAAATATTTAATATTTTCATTTCTTCCTTCTGGTAACGAAGCAAAGCGCAGCATTGACTTACGCCACCTAACACACAATGTCTCCAGAATTTGAACAAGAGGATATTCTTAATGGGAACGGAGTGTAAATAATTTTGTCCTTCACTTTCGTCCCAGTTTGAAAACTTAGGTTAGGTTAGGTGGCGAACCACTCAGTAACTCAGAGTTACTGAGTGGCGAAACCTAACGTAGCTTTCGTCTACTATAGTGGAGAAATAAAAATACTTTGAACATAATAACTTATTAAATTAAATAAAAATTAGCTTCACGCTATATCCCGTATACAGCAGGGTAGGCAGAGGGAACCTAGTGTTAAGACACTCCATTCCCCACTTTCTGCCGAATTCTGGAGGCATTGCGTGTTGAGTGGCAGAACTCAACGCCGCGCTTTGCCTCGACACTAGAGCGAAGAAATGGAAATATAAATTTAAGTAAATATTTCATCTCTTCGAGTGAGAATTGAACGCACAACCAATCGGTTTTACAGTCACATTTTGTGCCACTGCGCCACGACTGTCCTCAAATAATAACTTTTCACACAATATTTGTATGTATTGTAACTCTAGAGAATATTTTTGGGTAAATATCTGAACAATCAGTTTTACAGTAAACAATTCCTGCAATTACAATAATCAATTTTACTGTGATTATTCTACACGAATATTAGTAGTTTTTAAAATTAATTGTGTAAAGAAATCACAAGTAGTCACAAATTTCTTTCTCTACAGGTCCTGAAAAATATTTTGTGAAATTTTTCTCTTAAGAAAGTCTATGGATGAAAAATCTTTTCCTTTTGAGTGAAAATAAATAAAAAATAAAATTATTTAATAATATTTTTATTTGTATTACAAATTCAATTATAAAAATGCATATATTATCACTCGACACTCACACATTTTAGTTACAAATGCAAATATATCCGATAATGCCAAAAACTAATTGTGCAGCCTAATAACATAGGATCGTATATAGTATTCATTCTATCTATCATTTGATACAATAATCATAAAAAATTTAATATTTCTTTAATATTATTTGAAAATCTTAAATTTAATTTCCAACTTTTTAAACCTTGATTTTTTTATGTTGACAATTATATTTAGGCTGTATATTGTCAGGTCATATTCTTTTTATAATTTGTATAAAAAAATTAAACAGACAGATTTGGTAGCATTATTTTCCGATTATTTCGCTGGCAATAGGTTGTTTTCCGATTAATTCAAATGTCTACAATTCACTGTTTAATTCGTGTAAAATAGTGCCTCACATGTTTTTTATTTGTTAGAAATATAATATACAGTTTTAAAGACGTTCAAAATGGCTAGTGTTTCGTATCAAATTGCAAATCTTCTTGAAAAGGTAACCGGTGCTTAGGATAACAAATTGTCAAGAAATATAGAATATTAAATTGTTTTTGCAGTTTTGGTTTATCTTAAATAATATAATTTATTAAATTATTATTTTTAATTACAGATGACATCGAATGATAAAGATTTCAGATTTATGGCTACAAACGATCTAATGACTGAATTACAAAAAGATAGTATAAAACTTGATGATGATTCAGAAAGAAAAGTTGTGAAGATGCTCCTCCGCTTGCTCGAGGATAAGAATGGAGAAGTTCAAAATTTGGCAGTGAAATGGTAAAATAATTCTTCTATCTTATATCATACCTAGAACAAGGATATCATATTGTTGTACATTAAATTTATTCTTACAGTCTCGGTCCATTGGTTAATAAAGTTAAAGAATATCAAGTGGAAGGAATTGTTGAAACTCTTTGTGCAAATATGCTTTCTGATACCGAACAATTGAGAGATATTAGCAGCATTGGTCTAAAGACAGTTATATCGGAACTACCCTTAGGATCAAATACTCTTGCAGCAAATGTATGTAAAAAAATTACTGGAAGATTAAGTAGTGCAATTGAAAAGGTAAATAGTTTAGTTTTATGTCATTATAGTTGATATAAATATGTGTGTATTTTTGTGCAAAACATATAATTTAAGAGGCTAGTTGTAGCGCAGGGGCATAAAGTGTAAACATGGCTGGCTGTGGGTTTGATCCCCAATCAAGGAAATGAAATATTTATTTAAATTAATACTTCTATTTCTTTGCTCTGGTGTTGAGGCAAAGTACAGCATTGAGTTCTGCTCAAAACACAATGCTTCTAGAATTCGGGTGAAAGTGTAAATGGAATGGAGTGTCTTAACAATAGGTTCCCTCTAACTACACTGCTGTGTATGGAATACAGCATAAGGCTAATTTGATTTTTTTTTTTTTAATTATTTAATTACTATGGCGTTGTGGCCACAGGGAACTGTATGATATAGAATTGGGCAGAACTGCCTACCCTAGGTAATCTATAATAGTATAGTTGCTATTTGTGTTATGGAATGAAAAACTTTAAAACTTACGTAATGTTAAAAATTTTCTTTTCATATGTTAATAAAATTATGTGTAATACATAATTGAATTATAATATTACCTTGCAGCAAGAAGATGTATCTGTCCAATTAGAGGCTTTAGATATTTTGGCTGACTTGCTCAGTCGATTTGGAGGATTGTTGATCTCTTTTCATCCAATGCTACTCAACTCTTTACTTCCTCAGTTGGCTTCTCCTCGTCAGGCAAGTACCATGTTACATAAAATACACTTTAATTTGAAAACTATTTAAGCAGATATCTTTTCTAACTTTACTTAACTGATGCTTATATAAGATAATAACAAAAAAGTTCTATTTAATTTTGTTTAAATATTTATATAATTTATTTTTTAGGCAGTACGCAAACGCACAATAGTAGCATTATCTCATTTGGTAATGTCATGTAATGCGGCACTCTACAATAAACTTATTGATCATCTGTTAGAAGGTTTGAGTTCATCCACATCTTCCAGTGTTAGTCGTACTCATATACAATGCATTGCTTCTGTTTGGTAAGTGTAAAATCGTTTTTTCTCAAATTGTGTATCATTTATAAATAATATAACAATAATATATAATTTTAAACAATTCTATATAAGTATATTTGTGATTTAAATTAAAAAAGCATAAAAAGGAAGTCACCGTGCAGCAGTGCACCAACTAACATGTCGGGGGTTGGTTTCATTCACACTTGTGATAAATTATTTCAATTTCCTGCTGTGATAATGAAACAAAGTTCTTCGTCGTCTACGTCTTTGAGTTCCGCCACTCGATGATGATGAATTTAAAATTGAGACTAGAGTATTAAATACTAGACCTTTGCCTATCCTCCATTGTGCTGGATATAGAGTGAGGCTAAAAAAATAAAGATCAGCTTCACGCTGTATCCCGCACACAGCAGGGTAGGCAGAGGGAACCTAGTGTTAAGACACTCCGTTCCCCACTTTCTGCCGAATTCTGGAGGCATTGCGTGTTGAGGGGCAGAACTCAACGCCGCGCTTAACCTCGACACCAGAGCGAAGAAATGGAAATATAAATTTAAGTAATCATCTCCTCGAGTGGGGATCGAACCCACAACCAGTCGATTTTGCAGTCACACCTCGTGCCGCTGCGCCACGACCGGCCTCAATGACGAAAGGCCTCAAAAATAAAGATGTATTTTATATTTGCAATTTAGCCGACAAGCTGGTCACAGATTTGGAGAGCAGCTATGGAGAGTAGCACCTGAAGTTTTGAAGTATTCTACTGATACTGATGAAGAATTGCGTGAACATTGTTTACAGGCATTAGAAGCATTTATACTTAAGTGCCCTAAAGAAGTTCAGCCTCATATTCCGACAGTAAGTCAAGGAAATCTAATAAGAATATTGTTTTGTATGTTGTTTAAAATTTGGGAAACTCAGTTTGTATATCATAAAATTTTACGTAAATTTTTATTTAGCTTCAGGCAGGGAACTGTGTTGAGACACCATTATCAATGCATGACATTGTGTTGATTGGGGGAATGCAATGCCACACTTTGTCTTTTTACCAGAGCAAGGAAATAAAAATTATTTGTTCCGTAAGTGGGTATTGAACCCACAACCCTCGCGCTTACATTCAAACTTTAGACTTGACCTTCTATTGCTTCGCCATGGTGGTCTTAAATATTTTTTGTGCAATACGTAATTTTACATTAATAATTTACATAAAATAATTTTGCATATTTATTGCAAATTGGTTACTTTATTGAAAAATTCTTATTCTTGTGTAAAATCTCTAATAGATATCAATATTGATAGATAACATAAATGAATAAAATTAATACCCTATTGTAGCTTATTTTGTTCTTACAAAATTATAAAAAATATCTACTGTTATATTACTATGTTTTAAAGTAAAGACAGGGGCAAAGACAGGTGTTAAAATAAAGACAGGGGCACAAGCATGCAACTGTGAACGTAACGGTTGTGGGTACGATTCACACTCGATTAAATGAAATATTTAGCATTTCCATTAACACAGTAAGCACAGGAAAAACACAGCAACCACAGTTTTCTCTCTGATTTGACCTGACCCTCTACCACTCAACACGCAATGTCTAGAAAATTTGGTGGAATGTGCGGAATGTAACTGTCTTAATAGGAATGGAGACAAAAACTAGCTTCTCAGGTTCTCTTCTTGTCTATCCTGCGACGTATGGGAGATAGTATGAGCTTAAAAAAAAATAATAAATTTTTAAAGTAGCATTTATGAAATGTTTTTTTATTTTAGATTATTGAACTGTGTTTAAAAATGATCACATATGATCCAAATTACAACTATGAAGATGATGATGAAAGCCTAGGTGAAGATGAGGAGATGGAAGATGAATCTTTTGAACCAGAAGTAGACCCTGAGTCCGACTCTGAAGAATACTCTGATGATGATGACATGTCTTGGAAGGTAAAGCTGACAAGAACTTTACAATTTGAATATGAAACGGAGGGACGCGGGCTGATAGATTTCCACTTGTGCAGACTGCATGTTTTAGATACCTATATAGGTACATCCTACACGGCGCCACGCCACCGCGCTACCCCGCGAGCCACCACCTATCCCTAGAGACGCTAAGTGTCATAGTAAACCACGATATTTTTTTTTCGATCTTGAGGTTAATACTGGTGTCACGACACCGGGTGGATAGAGAAGAGGGTTCTCTGTACCTGAAAAATAGCAAACTGCTATTTTGGGTGCTATTCTGCTATGGTGGGTGCTTATAAAACGACATCGACGACGTCAGTTCTTTATATATGACACACGCGACTGCGAGTTTCACTAAAGCCTGTCCTCACATGTTTTGTGGTCTTATTTAATATTCATATATAGTTTTTGTTTCTTAAAATCTTTTGTATAACACTCTTTTATTACTTTCTGAATGAGTGGCTAACAATGTAAAGCTAAAACTATGCAATGTATAAAGTTTAAAAAAACATGTAAAGTGACGGTTCTTAGTTTGAGTCAACATGATGCGGCGTTAAGCTCCACCGCCTAACACACATGGTTTAAATTTTTTTAATATTTACTTTGTAGGTAAGACGGGCGGCAGCTAAATGCTTAGAGTCTGTCATTGCTACTCGTCACGAATTGTTAGCTGAAATGTACAAAACAGTATCTCCAGCTTTAATTGCAAGATTTAAAGGTAAGTAAATTATCTTATATTCACTTAAACCACGATGGTCTCATAAAATTAAGTCAAATCAGCTTCACGCTGTATCCCGCACACAGCAGGGTAGGCAGAGGGAACCTAATGTTTAGACACTCTGTTCCCCACTTTCTGCCGAATTCTGGAGACATTGCGTGTTGGGTGGCAGAACTCAACGCCGCGCTTTGATACCAGAGCGAAGAAATGGAAATATAAATTTAAATAAATATTTCATCTCCTCGAGTGGGGATCGAACCCACAACCAGCCGGTTTTACAGTCACACTTTGTGCCACTGCGCCACGACTGGCCTCATAAAATTAAGTGAGTTATCTAAATAAATTATCTAGTTGATAACTTTATTTTTAATACTAATTTTTTTTTTCTTAAACATGTTATGCTTAAGAAAAAAATTTTAGACTAATTTGTTGGTGTCAATAAAAATGTCTAGTTCAAAAATAATAAGCAAACACTAAAAGAATAAACATATTCATGATTTATTTACCTGTATAAACTTTACTGATTTTTACACACACCAATACTCCATATTGCGTACCTCATAAAGTCATATTGCTCATCTGTTAAAATATCTATACTATAATAGTTTCACGCTGTATCCCTGCAGCGCCCCTTCACGTTATAACAGCGGGGTAGTCAGAGAGAACGGAGCGCCAAACGCTACGGTCTCTGCATGCCTCTTTCTCCTTGTCCACTGTCATCAACCTCTTCATACATGCCCTTCGGGGAATCCTTATGTTTTTTACTTGACCTTCCTCCAGTATTTTTGATACTGTGTTTTCGAAGGTCTACTGACCTCTCTTTCCGCTCGCTTTTCCCTCATAAATCACTTTTGCCATTCTTTCATCACTCATTCTTTCATCACACAGTTGTTCGACGTGCCCAAACCAGCTCAGCTCGTGCTCCTTCATTCTCATCGTGACATTCTCGCTAGTCCCTGCCATTCAGTGTATCTCTTCATTGCGGATTCGATCAGCTAAACTGACTCCGCATATCCTACGAAGAGATCGCATATTCACAGCATTCATATTTCTTTTATTCTTCTTCTGTAATACCCACATTTCACTTCTATATCTTACCATTACACTGATTTTACCATTTACACTGATCTTGTATCCCGTCTTTTTTCATTTCTTTGAAATACTAGAACCTTTGTCTTACTCCCATTCAGGACTAAAATCATTATTTTCACACTCATCTTTCAGAGTGGATTGAACAACCAAGTTGACATGGCGCATCCTTGTTTAACACTCGATTGGATGTTAAAACAGGGCGACACGCCAGCTCCTACTCGCACGCAGACTGAGTGATCTCTGTAAAGAGACTTTACAGTCTGCAGCAAGGTTCCGCTCATATTGTACCGGCGTAGTATATCCCATAATTTCGTTTGCCCATAAAAGCTCAGAAAACTTTTTGGTTAACGATTAAAAATTTTTCTGTGATCTTGGGGAAGGAAAAGATTTGATCAATACACCCTCTTCTAGGTATAAAGCATCCATGGACCTGCCACAAGAGCCTTTCGGATCTCTCTTGCATTATTTTCACTAATACTTTAGCATAAACTTTACTACACAATCTAATCAAACTGATAGCTCTATGGCTTTCGCAGTCTATCTATGAACCTTTGCCTTTTTACAAAAACACGATGACTGCACCTCGTCTGGGACCTTCCCTGATTTCCAGCATAAATTGCACAAAAACCAGAACAAGTCTAAGATGCGTGACCCACCATATTTGATCAACTCGGCATTAACTCCATCTGCTCCCGCTGCCCCCCACATTTCAGATTTCGTATTGCATTTTCAAGACTCAGCGTTTCGCTGTTACTTGAGACTGAGGCGTCATCACACTCTTACATCTCCTTGTAAAATTTCGCCCATCGCTGCAAATCGTGTGGTTGTTCTGTTAAAATTTCACGCACAATTTTGAAAACACTCCTTTCACTCTATAGGTTAGCGAGCAACTTCGTGAAACACTGACTTCTCGCCAGAAAAGCATCGTGTTATCTCTGAAGTTCGTTATCCTTTCATCACTTTTATTCTCTGATTATTCACGCTTCATCTTTATCTGTACTTTCATTGGAAGGTTTTGCAGCTTATACTCTTTTTTTTTATCTCTCTCATACTTTTATCCTTATGTCCGTCTCCGGTTGGTCGTCTTGTATTCTACCGCTGCTAAGCAACCGAGAGGACAATAATACATCTTGGCAGCCCCGCTCACTCTGGTACGCCGGCCCAGAAATCGACCTGACTGCTCGGTAAATCGGTCGTGTCCTTGCGCTATCTCAGTCACACAAATAACATCTAAATCTCTATCATCCATCTCATCTATTAATTCATTTATCTTTTCTTCTACCCCTCCTCTTACATTCCATGTAGATATTCGTAGCTCCGTCCTCCACCTATCTCCGTTACGGCCATGGCGGATGGAACGTTGCAATCCTCGCAAGGGCTGGCAGGGGTCCCCGCGGGCAAGTCTTCCATTGTGGACCCCCGTTCAAGAGCATGCAATAAAGTACGACGCTTAGCGAAGTCTGGCGGACAGTAGATAACGATATGTTTCGACATTTTCGTCTCTGTGCTTACTCTGCTATATGCGGGATAAAAGCGGAAACTAAAAAAAACTACAATGATTATCTTGCAGAACGTGAAGAGAATGTAAAGTGTGATATACTAAGCGCGTATACGGCGTTGCTGCGTGCCACGCGGCCGCCGCCCGCGCTGCACTCGCTCATGCCCGCCGACAGCGAGCCGCAGGCGTTGTTACTGCAACGGGTAATTTGATCTTTTATGTCTTTATATTTTGTATGAAAAATAAGATTATATTTTAATGTGAAATGGGTAAAGAAAAATCAAGCTAAGCTAATATTGCTATATCGATTATAGTTTTAGTTATTTCTTTTATTGTAAAGTTGTTACGTGGATGTAGGAATGCTTGCAGAGAGGTTTTAAATGTTGAATGCTCGAAGGTTTTGAATCGTAATATGTAACAGGTGCCGGGCGTGGTGCGCGGCGCGCTGCGCGTGATCCGCGGGCGCAGCGTGCGCGCGCGCGCCTGCGCACTGGCGCTGCTGCGCGAGCTGCTGGTGGCGGCGCCGGGCTGCCTGGCCGACTACGCCGCGCGCGTCGTGCGCACGCTCACGCCCGCGCTCACGGACAAGGGCACGTCGTCGTCCATGAAGATCGAGACGCTGGTGTTCGTGGTGTGGCTGGTGCGCGGGCACGGCCGCGGCATGCGCGCGCACGCCGCCGCGCTGCTGCCCGCCGTGCTGGCCTGCGTGCACGACCCCTTCTACAAGGTCACGGCCGAGGCGCTGCGCGTGCTGCAGACGCTCGTCAAGGTCATGCGCCCGCTAGGTACGTACGCACCATTTGATAGAAATATACTTAAAGTAATCATTTAACAAAAGAAAAAACTTTTTACTAAAAATGACAGTTACAAGGTCTCGCAACGACGCCGACGATAATAACAAAATAGGCTGTAAAAGCTGATGTAATATGAAATATCGTTTTCAGAAAGCATAGGCACCGAGGAACCAGCGGAGGAGCTCCAACGGTTCGTGCCGGCGATGTACGAGTGCGCGCTGGTGCGCCTGCGCGCCGCCGACATGGACCAGGAGGTCAAGGAGCGCGCCATCGCCGCCTGCGGACAGCTCATATGCCACTTCGGAGATTATTTAGAGGTGTTTTGTTTTATTATTATTTTTCTATTAATTATCGTTATTTTTTTTTAATATTTTATAACCTTAACTTTTGACCTTTTTATAAATATTATTATTTTTAGAAATTATGTATGAGGCCGGTCGTAGCGCAGCGGCACGAGGTGTGACTGTAAAACCGACTGGTTGTGGGTTCGATCCCCACTCGACGAGATGAAATATTTACTTAAATTTATATTTCCATTTCTTCGCTCTGGTGTCGAGGTTAAGCGCGGCGTTGAGTTCTGCCACTCAACACGCAATGCCTCCAGAATTCGGCAGAAAGTGGGGAATGGGAGTGTCTTAACACTAGGTTCCCTCTGCCTACCCTGCTGTGTGCGGGATACAGCGTGAAGCTGATTTTTAGAAATTATATATATATTGTGGAACTTTATAAATTTTTTATGTATTTATTATGTGTGAAATTGGGTAGAAATAACTAGCCACAATTAGACAAAATATCTTTTTATTTAATTTCTAATCCACTAATTTCTAATCCAAAATTGTTTTTTTACAGAATGAGCTTCCAATTTGCCTACCGATATTTTTAGAAAGACTACGTAATGAAATTACACGTTTAACTACCGTGAAAGCTCTCACTAAAATTGCCTCCTCACCTCTGCATATCGATTTACGGCCTATTTTGGTAAGTTTACTTAAAAATATATATAACTCGTACATAGCAGAGTAGGCAGAGGAAACATGGGAACCTATCGATCGATATACGTCCATCGCATTCCACCAGTACGGCTTCTTCATTTTTATTTTATTTTGTAAAATTCTATTTAATTTTTGAGGCTGTCTTGGTGCATTAGACTGTTTGTTTCACGTTTGGCAATAAGACACTTCCGTTACTCATTTTCCGCCGAATTCATAAGGCATATAATATTGAGTGGTGGAACTCAATGCCGCGCTTTATCTGATTAGTAGAGAGAGGAAATGAAAATATTATACAGGTGGAAGCGTCTGCGTCTTTACGGAAGCAGCATATAGGAAGAAATATTTCAAACCCATACCTAAAAAAAATAATTTAGACGCCTCAACAATTTAGACGTAGGATTTTTTTTTTCATTTCACGATGGTTATCCATACTGTATTTCGTGTGACGCAGTTACAAATAGATACCAATAACCTAAACACATACTACTACAAAAATACTACTGATCGTTGCCGATCTGCCACTTTTCATTCTCATAAAAACATACTAGAAGGAGAAAGGGATATCTCTCCTATTATACGCTGTTTAACATCGCCGCCATTACCTACGACTCGATTTTTTTGAATGAGGCGTGTGCGGCGTTATCGCTTTAGTAAGTTTGTGTCTGTGTGCGTCATTCTTGACAAATGGCGTATAATTTTACAACGATTATTTTATTAATTGTTTTGTTTTAAAAAAATCATTTTTTCATTTTTGGAAATATCTCTTTTTTTAATTTTATTAGGTTTTCATAGAGTGCTTAAAACTGTGATTTCATTTAAAGTGGTGATGACAAAAACACTGTAAATCTTAAATTCCCCCGAGTGGGAATCGAACCCACAAATGTCGCATTATTAGTCGCACACTTGTGCCACCTCACCATGACGGCCTCAAAAAAAATAGAAAGTTCAAAAGAAATTAAATATGCTTTTATTGTACTTGCTCATTTATAGCTAATAAATTATATTGTAGTTTATATTATTTTATAAGCTTTTATATTTCAATTTACAGTGTGATGTCGTCCCTATATTGGGTTCGTTCTTGAGAAAAAATCAGAGAGCTTTAAAATTGTCTACCCTGGTGTTGTTGGATACTCTGGTACAAAATTACAGCAATGCTATTAGCATAGAGCTACTAAGTAAGGTAAGAAACATTTATTTAATAGACAAAGTATATAAGCAGAGGGAGTCTAGTGTTAGAACATTTCTTTTCGCACTTTACATTGCGTGTAAAGAATCAGAATCTAATGCCGCACTTTGTATTATTACAAGGACAGGTGAAAATAGTTAATTCTTTTGATTGGCTATCGATTCTACAAATATCGGTTTTACAGTCAGAGTGGGCCGCTGCGGCCCGATGATTTCAATTGGCATCGG
This sequence comes from Heliconius hermathena, assembly GCA_013403705.1. NCBI lineage: Eukaryota > Metazoa > Arthropoda > Insecta > Lepidoptera > Nymphalidae > Heliconius > Heliconius hermathena. The sequence continues at coordinate 200,168 of JAAIXJ010000044.1, read as the reverse complement.
CCATTATATTTTATTTTTCCTATAATAAATATGTAGCAATGTTTATAATTTTTATTGGATTTATAAGTTCCTATATACATATACATATTTAATGCGTACACTTTCCTTTGTTTTCGCTGTTTTACATATTTTAAACGGTCCGCGCTGGCAGGTGCTGACGGAGGTGCCGGCGCTGGTGTGCGAGGCGGACCTGCACTGCGCGCAGACGGCGCTGGCGCTGGTGCGCGGCGCGTGCGCGCGCTGCCCCGCCGCGCTCACGGCCGACGCGCGCGCCGCGCTCACGCCCAACATCCTGGCGCTGGCGCGCTCGCCGCTGCTGCAGGGCGGCGCGCTGCGGGCCATGGTGGGCGTGCTGTCGGCGCTGGTGGCGGCCGACGTGGCGGGCTGCTCCCGCCGCGAGCTGCTGGCGCTGCTGGTGGCGCCCGTGCACGCCAACGCCGACCACGCTGCCACCGCGCATCATATCAAACAGGTTACTTTTGTGTATATTCTTGTTTTGCAGTTTTATTTGTCCGCTCCGCTCACACTGCATTTGTTTGTATAGTAGTAAAGCGTCAACTTTGACTGCTTTGTCACCAAATTCTCTTTGGCTAGTCTATTAATACTTTTTTCTCAAGAATACGTAGCTACGTAAAATCAATATTAATTATATTGGTTTATAGAAATTATGAGCGGCTATGCTACGTTTTGCTTTTACAATATAGGTTACTCGCTGTGTTATTAAAACCTATAAGGGACCAATAAAAATTTAAAATATTGAAAAAAAATATAAGAAAAAAATGAATGTATACGACCGCAAATGAATAATGAAGTTTAGTAAGTAGTAGTCGGTGTGTGCAGGCCTACCACTCGCTGGCGAAGTGCGTGGCGGCGGTGGTGGTGTCGGGCGGCACGGACGCGCTGGACATCACGCGCGGCTTCCTGCGCGACGCCGCGCAGCCGCCCGCCGACACGCAGCACATGTTCGCGCTGCTGGCGCTGGCCGAGATCGGCAGGCACCTGTATGTATCCTCCACATTGCAGGATGGGCAGAGGAAGATCTACGTCCATCGCAGCACCCACCAATACAGCCTCTTGATTTTTATTTTATTTTGTAACATTCTATTTCATTTTTGAGGCTGTCTTGGTGCACTAGTCTGTTTGTTTGACTGTAATTTAACATTAGAAAATGAATATTCAATTTCCTCTGCCTTTTAATGTATTATAACTCAACATTGAAATATTTGAAGTCATTTTATAAGTTAAGATTATCATTCATACATGTGTATATTTTGTTTTATTTTGGTTAAGCAGGTTGTATAAAATTAAAGTAGTACATATAAATCACCCTGCCTAAGAGAACTGTTAGTGTTTATAGAAATAAACACAAAATTTACGTGGTTTGTATTGTTAACACAGAGACCTCAGTTCAATTTCCAATTTAAAAGAGGTGCTACTGAATTCCTTCGCGCCATCCTCCGAAGAAGTGAAGTCGGCAGCCAGTTACGCACTTGGTTCAGTGGCAGTCGGTAATCTACCGGAGTTTTTGCCTTTTATACTCAATGAAATTGAAGCTCAGCCTAAAAGACAATATTTGCTGCTACATTCTCTTAGAGAGGTAAGGACTTTGTTTTTGTACCTTTTCAATGTTATTTTTTGGTTTACCCCTGAATCTCATATGTATCGGGTAATAGGCAGAAGGTACTTAGTGTTAAGACACTTCATTGCCCACTTTCCGCCTCAATTCGTGACATCGCATGTTGACATTGCGTAAAGATGAAGATAATAAAAAATGTAATTTAAGATTAACAGTTTTTTGTATATGTACATATTTTAAATGTGTGACATAAAATAACCTTGATGAGTTTTTTAAATTATGATTTACATACATAGATATTATGGTATTTTTAAACTCTTAATTTAAATTTATAAATATATGCTAAGTTATTTATAGCTTTAAATGTAATAAAAAGCAAATTTAATTATTTGATCATTATTAAAATAAAAATTAATAATAATTCTTTAACATTGTTGTTTTTATATAGATAATCGTCTGCGAATCTTGTACTCCAGAAGGAGTTGAAGCGCTGAGGCCTTTCATACCTCAAATATGGGTACAGCTCTCCAAGCACTGCCAATGTACGGAGGAAGGATCTCGCAATGTTGTAAGTTTACATTTGTTAATGTTTATAAAATTAAAAAGTTATCAAGAAAATAAGTGTGTCTGTAATGCGACGTTTGTGGGTTCGATCCCCACTCAATGGAATAAATTATTATTTATGAATGTTTCATTTCTTCGCTCTGGCATCAACAAGCAATGCCTCCAAAAATTCGGCGGAAAGTGAGGAACGTAGTGTCTTAACACTACGTTTCCTCTGGCTACCCTGATGCTTGAAGCTGATTTTTTGTCTACCAGAGCGTAAATTGTACCAACTTATTACTGATATTTTTAATATTATTTCCTTTATAGGTCGCTGAATGTTTAGGTAAATTGTGTCTACTAGAACCTCAAGACCTACTGCCTCATCTGAAAGAATTCCTCAAGTCACCTGAACCGCTCACTAGGACCACTGCTGTTACTGCTGTCAAATTTACTATTTCTGATCAGGTTTGTGTTGTTATTATATAATTAAGAGATTAATTTCTAGGTTTTATTGAGATTATATCAAGCTGTAAGCCGCACATAGCAGAGTAGGCAGAGGAATCCTGGCGTCAAAACACCCCTTAACTATGGGTTAGTTAGCAATATGCGTAAACAGTGTGAAAATAAAAGTATATATTTAATATGTAAACAGTGTGAAAATAATATATTTAATATTTTCATTTCCTTTGGCTTGGTAACGAATAAATAAGCGCGGCGTCGAGTTCCGTCACTCAACTAGAAAATACAAAGAAAAGTGAGAAACTGATGTGTCTGAACACTAGGTTCAATCTACTCCGCTATGCCCAGAATACACCGTAAAGATAAAAAAATGTGTGGTATACAATAACATACACTATACAGATTTATTTACAATCAATAACTTATATCTTCCAGCCGCAAGCCATAGACGGTATGTTACGCGCATGCATGGCGGAACTTTTAGTGCCTCTCCGCGACTCGGAGCTGGGCGTGCGGCGCGTAGCTCTCGTGGCGTTTAACTCCGCCGCCCATAATAAGCCGTCGCTGGTACGCGATCTGCTGCCCGCGGTGCTGCCTAGTATATACGCTGAGACTAAAGTTAAGGTATTGTGGATTTTGTTGTTATTATTTTGCTGTAGTATTAATGTATTTAAGCCAGTGTAGTGGTTTATCAGATATTTTCCGCCACGTTAAGTAATACATTGAATGATGTAACAGAAAGAGCTGATAAGAGAGGTGGAGATGGGCCCCTTCAAGCACTCGGTGGACGACGGGCTGGACCTGCGCAAGGCGGCGTTCGAGTGCATGTACACGCTGCTGGGCACGTGCCTGGACCGCGTGGACGTGTTCGAGTTCCTGCGCCACGTGGAGGACGGCCTGCGCGACCACTACGACATCAAGATGCTCACGCACCTCATGTGCGCGCGCCTGGCGCAGCTGTGCCCCACCGTCGTGCTGCAGAGTGAGTCGCCTGTGCGCTGCTTTCAAATTCGTTCCATATTGTCAAAATTCAAAATAAAACTGACAAACTATGTCAAAATTGCTTGACCGTAACTCGAGTACGGGCCCGAGCATTTTTGGAAAATTATTGGAATGAGACATTATAGACTAATTGTTGAAATTAAGTATCGAGGTTCTTTTGGAGCAGTGCGCACAATAACTTTGAATTGCTTTAGTTTCCTTGTTCTAGTAGACGAAGCGCAGCATTGAATACCCCTCAACACGCAATGTTTAAAAAATTTGGCGATATATGGGGAACGGAGAGAGACAAGACAAAACCTAATGTTAAAAACACTATTTTCCGTCTGCGTAACTGATATGTGAACACCGTGAATGTTATATCTGTTTTATTAAGCACCTGAATACAAAAACTAAGCATAAATTAATTATATTAATTTTCTTATTTGTGCAGGATTGGAAAGCTTGGTAGAACCATTACGTGCCACATGCACTATGAAAGTGAAGGCGAACTCTGTTAAGCAAGAGTATGAGAAACAGGACGAGCTGAAGCGTTCTGCTTTACGCGCCGCGGCTGCCTTACTCCAAATTCCTGATGCAGGTAATGCAAACATTTTATATATTTTTGGATAAATTATTTTTATTTTACTAGAGAGAGTGTTTGTTTTCGGCACTAATGTTGTCTAATTTAATATATCTGATGATTTATTTTAACTTAATGAAGAAAAATTCTATAAATAAAATACCAACATTCTGGGTGCGATGTGACACTCAACATCTACACAGTCAATGAAATTTGTTACTTCTACTATGGTGTATAGAAAAAAATCTGTTCACATGAATCTTTTTACTTATTGCCTTTATACTGAATAGAGACCAAGTTAATCTTTGTACACATCCAATTCATTTACGTTAGTTTCAAAATTCAAACTTTAATACTTCAAATTCATTTTTTTTATCTTCTATGCAACTTTTTAAACAGAAGAGCATAATATTTAGAGAAAAGTCGTATATTTCTCAAGGAATTCCCCTATTTAGCTTGGTATAAATATATATCATTCGATTGATTTTATTTTTTATAAATATATACAAGTTGGAAGCGACTGCGCTCCTTTCAGGGGAACAGCATATAGGGTAAAATATTTAAAATCCATACCTAAAAAAATTAATCAACATTCCTTAACAGTTTCGACGAAGGATTAATATGTTCATTTCATGTCTTTTACCCATACTATATTAGGTTTGACGCAGTTACGAAAAGATACGACGAAGAACGAGAAAGAGATATCTCTCGTTCTATTTTACGCAATTACCAATTTTCTATAATAAACCTAAACAACGTTCAACTTCACCGCCAATACCAAGGACTCTATTTCGTGAATGAGGCGATCTTGTCGCTCTGATAAATTAATGTCCATGTGCGTCATTCTTTATAAATGTTGTTTTATTTTACAACGGCAATTTTATTTTTTATTTAAAAAAAAACACTTTCTACCAAAATCTCTTTTGTTTTAATTATATTATGCCGTTATAGAGTTGATAAAACTGCGCTTTCATTAAATGGTGAAGATAAAAACATTGTATATGATATCATGTGTGTTTTTTAAACTACAGTTTAATGTTATGTATTTACTTTATAATATAAGTCAGCCCATACATTACTCAATGTGTTGACGCTGCGCTGCAGGTTTAAATAGTTGTCAACATATTCTTTGCTTTTATGCTATTTTCTATTTTTGTTCCAAATAAGTTTTATTATTATATTTTGTTTTGTTTCAGATAAAAACCCCCACATAATGGACTTTGTGACTCAGATCAAATCGTTCCCGGACTTACAGCCGATATTCGAATCCATACTCAAGGACTCTACCGGTTCTGGCGTCGAATCCAATCTTATGGACCAAAGCTAGCCATTACAACTGCAACTGGCTCCAAGAAGTACTTTTCGTTTTTTCTAAGTTCACGTTTTTATATCACTCTGTAAAAATTATACCCGGTGTGGAATGAGACATTGCTATTTTATTCAACAGTTTATAATTATAATTTATATTTCTTTTTGTTACAATCATTGCGAGGAAGTTAGCAAGGAGCGAAGAAGCATAGTCTGTTAGTTTTCATCATAGTTCTATCTGATATGTATGTGATATTATAAGCTATGTGGAATATTCATAGGAGGTTGGAAAAATGTAATAAAAAAAAAACGCTAAACACTAATATATTGATTATTTTCCTTTCCTCTTCGCGCCGGGTGTTGTGCTCGCCGCTCTTGCGGGGGACTCGCTCTGTAATATGAATATAAATTTAATTATAAAACGTAAATGTATAAATGAGTTAGTAAATAGAGATGACAGTAAACGCGACGGTTGTCAGTTCGATCCCTACTCAGGGGAATGAATTATTTGCATTTTCTCGCTCTGGTAAGAAGATCAAGCGTGGCGTTGAGGATCGCAACTCAACACGCTTTGTCTTGAAAATGGATACAAGAATCTAAAAAAATATATGATAATACTAACCGATTTGGTGGTGGCTCGTGACAGAGTATTCGCACTGGCGTTACGCAGTATTGGCTTCGTGGGCGCGAGGCCGGTAGTACTGCTGGTCGCGCTGCCGGGACGCTCGGGACTGTGATCCTTACTAATGAAACAATATAAATAAATTGGTTATATTATTAGAGAGTAGTAGAAGAGTTTAAATAAATTGCTACATACCAATTAATGTATAAGCTCACTAACTCACACACTCACTGTATATCAGAGTCAAGTTCAATTTTGAATGATACGTCACCCGAAATTTATTTTCCATAGGATATCATTACTTTTTGTAAAGAAATTCATTAATATTATACATTGCTATTATTAAAATTACTTAATTTTCCTATATTCTGTGATCTAACTTTCATACCTGTCATTATTAATGAAAGTATTTCTTAATACGGCCTGTATTAAGATTAATGATGTTATTAATATACCTGCTCGTACGACTAAGTTGTCCCTTCCTACTAAACATGCCGGACAGTCTTCCCCTTAAATCTCTCTTGCTGCCCGCTGCACTCATATCTGAATCTGAACCCTGTATAAAAAATATATGTTCTCGTTAATAAGTTTTTATTGTATTGCTTACTCCAGAAATTAAGGCTTAGAAAGTTTAGAAGTGAATATATTAATATTCGCTTTCTCTATATTATAGAAGACTTTAAAAATATTAAATAATTTCTGTAGTTTGATAATTTTGCCACTGTAGAAGATTGAAAGTGATTAAAAAACTTTAATCATTCGGTTTGGATTTTTTTTTTCAATTTATAAATTAGTGAAACTGTTATCGGTAATTATTTAAGTAAAAACAAGAGGAAGCTTACTTGTGAAACAGTGCCAATTGGTCTAAAATCTGCAACGTCGGACCCAACGTGATCGTCGATAGAGCGGGACTTGGTGAACTCCTTTAATTTACCGAATAAGCCCTTCTTTTTCTTCTTTTTGTCTGACGGCAGTACATCACTTTGAGCTGATCCACCAGATAATCGACTGTGAAGTAAGTACATGTTTAATTGATATTATTTTATGAAAATATACCTACAACATTGTCTAAATCTCAAGTAGATTTTTAAAATTTAAATTTCATTTTATTAGATAAAACAATCGATAAATTTTACAGAACTGTTTGCATATCTGAAAAAAAGTACAAGAGAACAAGTGTTTTTTACACTTACGAATGTACCTAAAAATAAAATATACTCTAACTACACTTAAGATTTTCATAAGCCTTCTTTCGGAATCATCATCACCTTTCATAGTTTACAAATTAAAACATTAGCAGTTAATTATTATGAAATAATTCAGATTTAATAATTATATAATATAATTGAAAATTTCTTTAGATACCTATCCAAGCTTGTATCACGTTGCATGGTAAAGGATCGAATATCTGCATCGCCATCTAATGATGACATACTGCTCCCGTCCACTGTCTTCCAAATAGCACTCTAAACAAAAGTTAAGTACTTTCAATATTTTTTTTTTCAGTTTCACGCTACATTGTTTAATCGTGGAAGGGAAGGTATAATAAAAATACGATAACCAAAAAAGCTTTATTTGAGCGATTCTTTATAAAATCTTGTTTTTTTTTGTTAATTTGTTTGTTTTTCTTGGATAATCTTTTGAGAAATCATACGTAGCCGGGATGGTTTTCAGACATTTGGAAAACTTTTTATATTATTTGTTAAACATGGTCGTGGCCATGGTTTGTACCAACGAAATAAGTATGGCTTTTTTGCTTACCGGGAAGAAGGCAGACGCCTTCTTCAGCACATCAGTAAATCCAAATTTTCCTAGTCCTCTTTATTAGTCTCAGTGTAGTCGGATTTCAAAAGTTTGTTACATTTTTAGAATTTCTCATTGGAAACTTCCGAAATCGAAAAATTGTACATAAAAATATAATACTGTAATTGTATAATAATGTTAGGCCCATGGCTCGGTACCATAATCTGTATTTACCTGTTCTTTAGTGGTTTGTTCCAAAGATACTGAACGTTTTTTGAGTGATGGTGCGCGCGAGGGAGTCCTGGAGACCGGTGTGACTGATAATGTGTCACGTGGTTCAGTTGACATCGCTCTAGGATATAAAATAAGTATAAACAAAAACAATTTTATATAAATGAAATGATAGCAAATTGTTTGTATAGTAAATTATTCAGTTGCAGTTATTAGGCTTGCAGCCATTTAAAGGTTATACCGTCTGGCAGTAGTGGCCTGCTGGCGCCGCTGCCGCTCCGCGATGCGCGAGGCGCGCAGCTCGTCGGTGAGGCGGCGCAGGCGCGCGGCCGTGCCGGCGGCGTCGCTGGCCGCGCGCGCCTCCGCGCTCTCCGGCGTCGCCGAGCGCGACCGCGACTTGGAGGACTAGCATTTAATCATACATTGTAAACTTGCTAATATAAAATAGGTATGTATATTTTTTGTCTAGCATATATATTAGTGATTTTAATTGTGTAAAAATATTTATTTGTACATAGTAAAATTCAAATAAATTACCCTGTTTCTCCTTGGAGGTGTAGGAGTCATCAAAGTTTTTTCAGGCTTGACAGAAGGCTCACGGAATAAATCTGGGCTCTGCTTCATAAGATCGTCTATTGTTTCTACGAGTTGCGTTATTACTCGGTCGTCTTCCTGTAAAACATACAAAGGTTTATTCAATCGCTTTAATATGTGCTTTTGTTGATTTTGATGATTTTGTTTAATATTATATTTATTTGTTATTTTATTTAGTTGTTGCATGTTTAAGTACCTGCTGCGCTCGCTTCAGAGATGCAACAAGTAGTTTGTTCTGGTCACGGTCTCGGTCGTGACGTTCCTTATCACGTCGCAGTTTCTCATTAGCCGTGCGTAATTTTGCATGTGCGTCTCGCAGCTCTAACAGATCACATTGCAATTCGGATACCTGAAAAAAGTATTATTGTTAAATTAAATTCCTTTTAAATTGACAGATATTAATCAAGTTTGTAAAAATCAAAATGTATTTACTACCACAAAACATTGTAAAAATTACCTTTTTCTTTGCTTCTTCTGTTTCTTCTTCGGTAGTTCTCTTTAGTTGTTCTATTCTTCTTTTCATATCTAACCTTTCTTTTTCTCGTTCTCTTTCCAACTGTGCATAACATATATTTTTATTGTAAAAATCGATAAAAGTTGAAAATAAAATTTATGCAAGTGTAGCATTATTATACATAATACTATATTATATTATCATCATTTTATATCATTAGTATACATTATATTATACAGCAGAATCTATATATATGTACCTCGAATAGTGTTTGCCTAAGATCTCTGGCTAACGTGGACGTTTCGTGTAGTAACCTCTGCTGTTCGTCGCGCTCCTTGTGCCAAGCCAGCTCCATACGTGTCGCCAATCCAGCTACTCGTGCTCTACCGGATGATAATAGCCTCTCTTCCTCGTACTATAAAAAAATATCAATTTGCTTATAATTTTCTTTTTATTATGAGTCATCCTGTTTTGTCCGTACAACAGAGTAGGCAGAAGGAACCTAGTGTTACGGCAATCCCCACAATTTTAAAACTCAACGCTGTGTCTTGTTACCAGAGTGAGGAAATTAAAACAATTCACTCCCCTGACTGGAAGTTAAACCGACAACTGTCGGGCTTAATGTTAGACGTAGTGAGGGCACGTAGGGTAAAATTTGTTTCCATTACTATTGAAATGAATTGATTAAAGACTTGTCTTATAAATTCAATTTACAATTTATGTAATTAATCTAGTAAATTTGTTGCATATGTTTTTAACTTTATTATGAAAAAAACATACTTCGTTTAACCTTGATTGCATTTCTGCCAAGCGTACTTCGGCAGAGGAACGCTCACTAACAAGCTCGGTATTAAGCTTAGACGAAAGAAGGCGAGCTTCGCATAATTCATCTTCCGTACAGGCCAACTGCTGTTCCAGAATTGCCACTTTATTACGATATTCTTCCTGAAATAGTAATAATGCTTAATTATTTTGAAAGTATTTATTTTTATTTTTATTATAACTTTTTTTTGATTATGCAATATGTATAATATACATTTATATTGTTAGATTATCAGTACCTCGTCCGTGCTCGATATTGAATTACGTTGAGCTCTTTTGTCGCCGTTCTTTACGTCTGCCGCTGCTTTCTGAGCTGAATCTAACATTTGTTTGTAGTTATCGCGTTCTCTTCTAAATCTCGACACTTGATTATGCAACGACTTAAGTTCATCGCGCATTGTGTTCATTTGGGCTTCGTAGCGTGCTTTAGTTTCAGCAATTTCATTCTTTCTTGCTTTGTCTGCTTGTTCTAGACGAGAGTTGAGCGCTCCCAACTCTCGTTCTAATTCGGCATTATCTGATTTTAAAGTCCTTTGTACTTTTGTAACTTTTTCATAATCATCAAGTTTCTTTTTAGCTTCCTCTAACTGTAATTTGTATTAATTAAATATTTTATATTAGCATATTAGCAAGCATCACTATATAATATAGTAATGAAACCAATGAGTAGTGCTGCAGAAATAAACTTTAATATGATTTTTGATCTAGTACTTAGAAATCACAGGATTCATTTCTGTTTATGTTGATTTCGTAAATTTGTAAAGATTTTTCACTTTCCTTACGATAATTATACTTTTTAGTCTATATACATAAAAGTTTCGCCCAATGCTTTGCTCTCATAGTGTCTATTGTCACATGTGACAATAGACCTATACCTCATGAGGTATTCCGTCGCGGGAAAATGTGACTTGTATAATGACACTACCTATGACCATGTATAGTATACCATAAATTTGAAGAGTTCGAATCTCAGCAGATAATGATTGAAATTGATAGTCAATTTAAACTATAATAAAAGTCATCGCAGCGACCTGCAGGAGTATCTATCGATATATTGACATTAATTAAAACTAAAGTTAATAGACACAGTTTCCGTGTTTGTTAGAGAATCCAGTACTTTATAGTATTACATATGTTAATTACACATGTTAATACGTACTTCTTTCTTAGTGGCGTCATTATGGTGTGATAAAACATCATGTGCATCTTTGGTAGAGCGAAGTTCACGTTCACGTTGTTCAAGTTTTGCTGTTAGTCTTGCGCGTTCCACTTCCCAACCACCACCACATAATCTCTCTTGTAAAGATGAAATCTCTTTCTAAAAATATACAAAAAATGACTAATAAATTTCACTAACTTCGTGTTTCATGACGTAATTCAATTATTTTTTTTCTGTTATACCTGCAAATCGGATTTTTCTTTATTCCACTCTGTCAGTTGTTTTTCATAAGTATCTTGTATTGTTTTCAATTCTTCTAAAGTATTGTTTAGTTGTTTTTGTGCTAGTAATAACTCGCTGTAAGAAACAAAAAGTTAATTACGATCGTGTAATAAGTGCAATCGTTAAATTAAAATACACTTATTATATTGATTCATCTTTGGGAAATATAACAATACGTACCCTTGAGCTTTTTCCTTTTCAACAGTAAGGCGTGCTTTTGTAACGACGTGTTCTTCTTCTAACATTTCGTATTTACCAGTCAATTCTTCGTATTCGGCTTTTTCAACTGCCAGCGAATGTTCTAACTCTAGAAACGCAACAATTTACTAATTAATTATTTTCACAATTTACAAAATATTTGTAACTTAAAAGGATTACATACTTTTGACTGATTCTTCATATTCCTGCTTAAGTTCTGATAATCTTTTTGCGCCTGCCCCAGTATTTTGTTCCAAAATTTTTAATTTACCTTTAAGTGTTGCCAATTCTGCTTCTTTATTTTTGATATCTTTATCATGATTAGCTCGCATACGATCAACTTTTTTTCTTTCTGCCTATAAGGAAAACAATAGGTAATTTAAATAACTATTTAAAAAATACAAATGTTAACCTTATTATATGGGTGTAAATGCTCAAAAATGCTATACATTACTATTATTTATTGAATAATAATATAATTTTTCTTTACTTGTTAAATATTGTATATTAAAGAAACAAGAGAATCTCTGTGATTGTTTTATTTATTTAGATTTAGCTTTAAAATTTGTTACATACTTGCAAATCACTATCAAGTTCCGAAGCTTTATATTCCCAATAGTTAGCTTCTTTTTTCTCAGATTGCAATTTACTTTCAAGTTCATTCTTTTCTGATTCAAATTTAACAATACTGGACTTCAGATTAGCGACTTCTGCATGTAAGGTTGATAAATCTTTTTCAGTTGTATTTAGTTCACTTCTAGCTGTAGATAGTTCCTTTTCTTTTTCTTTAAGATCTTTGGAAGCCTTATCAAACTTTTCTTTCAACTGTGCCATTTCTACGTTCGACAGCGCTTCATCATACTTTTGGTTAGAGGTTTCCCTTAACGCATCCTCCTTAAATGTAATTAACAAAATTAAGTATTTTTACAGTTTTAGTAACATTTTATAAATCTGAAAAGGTACAAAATATTTATGATGGAATATATTAAAAAATAAACAAAAACAAAGTAAATACACAAAAAGAAAATTATCATTTAAGGTATCAAAACTACTAGGATTTAAGGGTCATGCGTGTATTGGTCTATAAGGGCATTCAAAATAAAACATCTCGTAGCTTTGTATTCAAATAGTGTCATCCGAGAAGTGACAAGGGGTGGGGCTTAGTGATATAATTTCATGCTATTGGGACTGGGGATTCAAATCAGAAAATACCAGTTGTCTTATATGAATATCTTTTGCCGATATACTGGATTCCAAATTTGTTATTTTGTTCTCATATTCTAATTTCATTTCTTTCATATCAGTTTCTAAATTAACTAATTTACTCTCAGTTTTAAATAATTTTGTTTGGATTTCATCTTTTTCTGTTGTGAGATCAACAGATATTCTTCTTTTAGCTGTTGCTAGTGCTTCTGATTGTTCTTTTTCTTCTGATAGCTAATATGCGAGAAAATAATTATTACATGATTAGGCGAAATAGCTATAAAAAAATATTTTTTATGAAGCTCAATTAGTTAAAATGATGGAAAGTTACAAAAATTAAATAACGATTATATATTGATAAGCTTTTAATAAGTGCCGGACCGTATACTAAAATAAAAAAGATTCTTTCCTTTTTAACCTAAAAATAAGTATTAATGTTAAAAAAAAACTAGTTAATTTGTAGAAACGTATCTGAACAAAGGATAATATTTAGAAATCAATCTACAATTATGTATTTCAAAAAATTATGTTTAAAAAGATACTCAATGGAACATTCCATATTTAGTAATAGTAGATAATTTTAAATTTGTTTTGCAAATTAACAATATTTATCATCTTTTTTAAGCAAATCAGTTTTTTCCATCCACTATTTTGTTCCCCTATATTTGAATTTATTAGGAAAAAAGATTTTATTATGTGGAATAACACTATATATCAATTTTTTTAGAACTTAAAATTTAAGCACATTTTTGTAACGATAATATATAATTTTTACCTCTTTTTCCAATTTTGCGACACGATCCTTGCGAGTAGTTAATACTTTTTCTGTTCTCTTGCATTTATCTTCTGCTTCTTTTAATTTTTTCTCAAATTCAATTAATTTCTTAGCTTTATCTCCGACCTGAAATACAGGCAACACGATACGTAAGTATAATATAAATACTGTTACATATATATTTAAATAAATAATATATGTTCTAGTCATACTTCTTTGAGCAATTTATTTTTGTCTTGTTCTAGCTTATTAATATTTTCTATTTGTTTCTTCAATTTGTCTATTTCTTTATCCTTGGTGTCCATCTCTTTTTTTAAATCTTCTATTTTTTTCATGCAGTCAGACATAGCTGTTTGTTGTGTACTATTTTTTTCTGTAAAAAAAGTCTTATAAATCTTTACAGTCAAATATAGTGTTAGAATATACATTGTCAAAATAAAAGTATGCATAAAGTAGTATAATTTAAAATTGTCTTACTAATGTCAGAATGAAGCTTTGCGATTTGAGATTCTAAATTTTTCTTTTCTTCTTTGAGTGATTTACATTCGTTTATTACATTATTACTATCTGTTTCCATTGTTTTGCACTTATCTACTATTGCTTTCTTTTCAGTTTCTAGTTTGCCGTTCATATCTTTTAATTTAGCTATTTCACTTTGTAAACGATTTTTCTCGTTGGTAAAATCAGTCTCAGTTTTACTTAATTTAGATTTTGCATTTTCAATATCTTTTTCTAACTGTCCTTTAGATTTTACTTCTTGAGATGTTACTCCAGCATTCTTCATTATCACATACATTTCACCTGTTAGAAATAGAAAATGTTTTAAGTTTTAAAGACATGTGCTTTAGTTTAAACGAGTACAATTTATATCGTTAATTAATTAATTACTTTACCAATTTCATTTTCTAGGTCTTCTACCATCTTTTTCATCTGTAACTTAGTTGTTATGTCAGTCAATTTTTTTGGTGTTCTAGCCTTAAACGATTTAATAGCATCTTCTTTTAATTCTTTTAATGTTGTTTGTAACTTGGCCTTCTCTTTTTCTATCTGAATAGAAAAAAGTATAATTTGTTTTAAAATATAATTAGTAAAAACATTTTTTCTCCAAAGAAACAATTTTATTTACTTACCTTATTGAGATTTAATTTTAATTTATCCAACTCTTCTTGTTTTAGTTTAAGAATATCTGAATCTTTTTTAGTTAGTTCACCAAAGCGAACTTTTTTTTCAGACTTTTCTTCTTTAATATTTTCTAAGTCTTTAATTTTTGCTAATGCATCTTTGAGTTCGGTTTCTAATTGGGTTATTTTGGAAGTATTGAGTTCTACAGATTTATCAGTCTTTAATGTTTTCGCGTTCTTCAATAACTGTAAATAATAATGAGAAAGCAGTTTTAATTGAGACAGCGCGAATTGTGAGGAGATTCCCCTTTCTGGAGCCCTAGCCACCGATGGCCTTACCCTTGTCCCACGCTCGAAAAGTTTGTATACCTACTGCATTTGAATATAAGTAAAATATTTCGATACTTTATTTCGCAAACCAGCCAACTCTATCTGCGTGAACTTAAAAAAAGATGCTAAAAATGCTGTTATTTTTCGCAAATCACTTATTAAAAGAATACAACGGTAGATAGTATATTTAAGGCAATCATATTTTTTTATTAAGTGGTCTGCAAAAAGTAATAACGTTTTTGGCGTCTATTGCGTTTCTCATACTCATTACAGTATCACAGTAAATCAAATTCAGGCAGTTACTTAAACGATCGTTTAATAAAGAGAATAGGCTGTTCATTGGCATTGACAGGGCTAACTACGATAGCTTTGGACTGTGATATAATTTATGCACATGTAATATAAAAGCAATAAGGTTTTTTTCATGTACGTAATTTTTTCTTATCGTAATGTAAGCGTATCATACCTGAAGTTTCTTGTTTTCAGCTTGTAATTTCTCATTATCGGATTCCAAACTTTGAGTTTTTGCTCTCAGAACACTAGCTTCTTGCTCTATGACTTGAAGTTGGCGTTTCAAGTCTACATTTTGTTGATCGCTTGTAGCATCTAATGACCTAAAATATTTAATATCGTTTCATTAAACATTGATTTATTACTAGAAATGTTGTACACAATATAAAAATACTTTATGGATACTTGTAACACTTACTTGCTCTTTATTAGTGAAGCTTTAGGTTTCTTCTGTGTGAGGCTTAGCTCTGCGTGTAATCTTTCGCAATCTCTTTCCTTTTCTATTAGTTTTTTTCTCAATTCAGCTATTTCATCTTCAAGAACCTGTTTTTAATAAGTTATATTAATAGTGATAAATACTATTTTAAAAGGCACTGATCTTAACAAACTCATGTGCTGTATTAAGTATAGCAAGTTTATTTACTTTCACTTTTTCTTCTGCTAAGTTTCCTGTTGGTGTAGTTCTTCGCAAAGTTACAGTTGATGTAGTATTTGGTTTAGTTTTAGTAAGAGCAATTTTATCTGTTAATTCTTTAACTTGTTTCTTTAAAGATTCTCTGTCTTGTTCTAAATCTTCTACTTTTTTTCTTAATACAGCTGCTTCCTAGAAATGAAGAAAGCATTGTTGTAATATAATTAGCACCTATATAAAAAATCATTTATTTATTGCACATTCTCAAATATACACATATATATTGATAATATTAGCGTTCATAACCTGTTCATTAAGTTCTAATAAAATTCTTAATTCAGCTGGATCTTCTTCATCTGAAATACCTTCATCTTTTTCATTGGGAGCTTCGATAGCCAAACGGTTTGCTGGAGGAGAAGGTGACAGTTTACGGCCTGCGACAATATGCATATATTATAGAAAAGGATTGTAAAACTAAAATGTTACAAAAATTATTTATATATATATTAGTAAAGTGCCATGATCGTGTTACATAGGTATCAATAAAAAGAAATATTAGGAAATATTAGTTATTTAATAAATTAAAAAATAAATGCAAACATAGGCTATTAACTAAATTGTATTCAGGTCTTAAACTGAACTGTAGAAAATGGCTACCTCTGAAAAATACGCCGGTATTGATTGCACTTGCTACGTAGACTTAAAGGAAGTCCCTATAGGCGAAAGCATGTTAGTAACAACGTCGAAGAGTTGCAGGTCCATAAGAATAGGTATCCTGTAGGCAGTTAAGGATTACAATTATGGTAATGATTTAATATTAGACAGGTGATGCAAGGAGGAATTGGGATTGCGGATACACAAAGTGAGAATTCTCAATTATAATTTGACGTACTTCTGGCCTTGGTAGCCATTTTCTTCAGCTGTAGAAGTAAGGACTCATTGTCATCCTCAACTCTTGATGCAGTTTTACGCAAGTTATTTGCCTGAAAATATTCGTTAGTTTATTATTAACTAATGCTGGAAATACAATTTCTAAGCTAGAATGAAGAGGTTTTGGTTATTGTTACATACAGAAACAATTTCTAAGGACATTCGTTATGGTTTCATTAAAATTATAATTATATACCTACAATAGGGACCCTTGCTGCCAACGGGTTGAATAGAGCAAAAGGAAATTGAATTCTACTTATTGAGCATGATGCATTTTTATCAGATGATAAAGGGGGACTTACAGATTTTTCTCTAGAATTTTCAGATGTATTTATATTATTTATAGAAATTTTGTTATCTAAATCAGTTTCAGCAACTACTTCATTCAACGTATTTTTATCACCAGAGATTGTATCGTCCGTTTGAGTTTGTAAAGAGTTCGAAGTAGTCGTTTGAAGACATATGTCGCTATAATTCTTAGGTGATGTTTGGACAGCAGTGCTAACGGTCTTTGATTTCTGAGTTTGCGAATGTGAGGTAGCTTGTAGATTGTCTGTTTGAATAAATTTATTTTTCATAAAAACATCATCTGTTTGGCTATACATATCTAACGAATATATATTAATTTGTAAACAAGAATCTAGCGTTACTTTTCTTGTATCACTTGCTACGTCATGACACAACATAATATCAGTTTGACAACCAACAGAAAAATAATTAACTATATCTTGTGGAATTTGAACATTCTTATTTACGCCAATGCATAAGTTAGTGATATCTAAGGAGGATAATTTGTTTTCTAAGCTATATTGCATTTCGAGAATTCGTTTAATATGTAAATTTTCATCTTCATTGGCAGCAAGGCTGGAAGCAAGGTGAAGCGATGTAGACTGAGGACGTTTTGGTGCTAGAGAGCTGTGTTTGCCTCCGAAGCGTTGTCGATATCGACTTGCCTGTTTGGAGATTAAAGCTTAGCTTACAACTTAATAATAAATTGCGTACGTAAATAGAACTATAGATTTATTTATGAAGACAGAATGTCTGTTGACTCATACACATATTGGCAACTAGCCAATTGACTGTGGCTTAAGCTAAGCTATTAAAAAAACTTTATATGAAATTAGAGAAAGTATTAAATTAGATGATTGTTACACAGCGGAAAATATATGTAAATTTATTTAGTATGTGAGAACCCAGAGAAATATTTCTGCAAAATTAAGTCGAGTCATTATTTTAAATTAAGTATAATTTAGCTTTGAAATATGTGATTATATTTTCTGTAAACATTGGAAAATCAATTTTTTAAATATGTGAACCAAGATTTTGATAATTCTTTAAATTATTAACATGCTGGATTACCTAAACAACGTAAATTTTTACGTTTTTTAGGTAATCCAGTTATGTTCAGATTCAGATGCGACATTAAAATAATAATATACTTCTAAGATATCTTTTTTGTGTTATTCATAGATTTTATACTATTTTATTATTTTACTATTCATTTGTTTTTTTCTAGAAACTTATGTTAATTTAATATTTTAAATTTTATGGTAAGTCTAATTCTAAAATTGTGTAAATTTATATTGTTTAAATAATGAAACCAGATCAAATAAAGTCATCATCATACCTCTTCTTCTGCATTGCGTAATTGTTCTCTTAAATCAGCTTCACGTTCTAGTGAATCTTGCAAATCCCGTAACAATTGGGCAGGGTCTTCTTGGCTGCCACCGCGCGTGAGCGATGACCGCGACACTTTCTAATTAGGGTAATTTGAACTATATATATATATATACACACACACACACATACACACATATATATATATATATATATATATATATATATATATATATATATATATATATATATATATGCAATTTTTTATTCTTGTTCTACATAAGTATCTTTACATTTAAGGGACTTTATTGATATCAAAGTTCAAGTAAACGCCGCACTTTGTTTAACAGAGAGCAAAGGAAAAAAAATCTCGAGAGGAGATCGAACCAAAAATTATCTTCGACTTCAATATAATATAAAAACATTAATAAAAAATATATAATATATATATTTATCACAAAAATATTCAGGCAAGCAAAAGATATTATAATATAGTAAATTATCTTACTCCATCCGTCAACTGGGTCTGCTTCTTGACATTGGCCGGTGCGCCTGACGCTGCAGACAATTTAGTATTTGCTTCAGACAACTCCCTTTGTAAGCGCAGCGCTACTTCATTGGATCGTGCAACTTCTTGCTCGAGCTCTTTTATCCGGTTCTCACGCTGTAGACCCTCAGCCCCACCTACTATCTAAATTTAAATCGTTTTTATTAGTTTCACGCTGTATCTCGCATATAGCAGAGTAGACAGAGGAAGCCTTGTGAAATATTGAATAATTTATTCCTCCTTGTGGGAATCGAACTCACAACCTTAGTAGCGTTTACAGTTACACAATTATTCTATCGTTAATATTATCAGCAGAGTAGGTTAAACACTCCCTTCCCCTCTTTCCGCCGAATTTTTCGAGGCACGGCGGTCTAACCCACAACTGCTACTATGCCACAATGGGTTCAATTAATGGGGATGTATATTTTGCAATTATAATTTATTAAAATGTCAGTTTAAAGGTCTCAAATTTGATTAGGAGGTGCAAAAACACAAACTCACTTCCAACAGTTTTTTCTCTTGATCAAGTTTTTCTTGTTCTAGTTGCTGGTTTTTACGTTCAGTTTTCTTTAATTTAAAAGATAAAACTCTGCAGTTCTTGATAGTCTGCTCTAGTTCTCTTCTTAAAGAAGAGTATTCATCTGCCTGATCTTCCCTGAAAATTTTGTTTTTTTTTTATATAGTAGGTATTGATTTCAGTAAATTTAAATAATAGAAAAAAAAACCTGAAGTTATCCTGCATTTCTTCTATTTCCTCCTCAAGATCTCTTAGCTCTTTTTTCATATCTTCATTTTCATCCATTAGCTCTTCACAAAGAGTTTCTGCTGCTAATAATTTTGATCGTAATTGTTCTATTTGACGTGTTTGTGATTCAACTGATGGTCGTGACTATAACCAAAATATAAGCATCAACATCATATAATAAAGTGAAAATAAATAAATAAGTAAAGTTATATTATTAAAAAATTATATAAGTATTGTAAGGCATTGTCAATTTAAAAAATCCTTACTTCAAGATCTGCTTCTATTTCTCTAATTCTCAAGTTAAGATGTTTTTTCTCATCTTTTAAATCCTCATTTTGTGAGGTGAGATCATTCACTTTCTGCTGTAATTTGAGAACTTCTGAAGATCTTCCACTTGAATACTTATTTGTTGTATCAATATTTGCCAAACGTCTTAGTAA
The DNA here is from genome assembly GCA_013403705.1 of Heliconius hermathena. Taxonomy (NCBI): domain Eukaryota; kingdom Metazoa; phylum Arthropoda; class Insecta; order Lepidoptera; family Nymphalidae; genus Heliconius; species Heliconius hermathena. Next base: position 179,983 of record JAAIXJ010000044.1, on the reverse strand, counting down.
AATATCACTTTTTTCTTTTTCTACTCGTTCACAGCGTTTTCGAAGTAGATCATTTTCTTGTTTTAAATTATCTATTTGGTCCTGAAATTATTATTTCAATTAATTAATTATTAATTACCAAGAGTGAATTAATATTTTTTGTATTTCTTTTTCTTAATTTGCTCTTTTAATGCAATGATAGCTAGCTATCCTGTATGTATTCCACAGATTTTTATTCTCTAATTATTCTTGATAAGAATAGAATACTCTATAGTATGAAAGTGATACAATTATCATAGGTCTGTAAATTTGTGTAGTGAAGAAATTTGATTGAATTACAGATCTTTTTTATAAACGTATGTATTCAAGGCCATAAAATATTTATGTACTGTTTGGCAGTGTTAGTTAACTTTGGATAACAAATTGAACTTTTTTTCTCGTTATTACTCAGAAACTGTTCTAAGATTAGAACAGTTTCTGAGTGATGAAAAAAATAATGTTATTGCCTGAAATATAACTTACATAACTAAATTAAACAATTTGTACGCGTAACAGAAATATGAAACTGCATTGCGTTGTACAGGAAAAGTAAGTTTAGGTTTTTATTCTGTCCCATTATTAGTAAACGAGAAAAATTGCCCATAACTTGAAGGGATCTTTTGGCTTTAACATATTACTTTGTATGTAATGTGTATGTTTTTGGGAGCAATAAAATATATTGTTTTATTCTTTAAATGCACAACATTTCAGAGAAATTTTGTAATTTGAAAAAAATTGCTACATTTACGATAAATTTTAAAAAAGGCTTATTTGGTAAGTGGCAGTAATTATTTATGTCAACCTATTTGAATAGGCAACTTTGCTTTGCTTACATATTATATAATTTTTTGTTGCTTTCTTCACTCAATATCTGTTAACAACATAGAAAAAATACCTGATAGTCTTTTATATTTGGATCTATAAGAGTAGTTTCTGTATCAGTGGTAACAGTGCCCGCATTGCTTCCTTCGTCATCAGATGTTTCTTCTTTTTCACGAGTTGGACCACCGCGGATGGGAGGTTTGTTGATGGTACTGTTACGAGAGTTCTTCACCTTGATAAATGATTTAAAATGTACTCATGAAAATATACATAATATAAGTGAACTTTAGTAAATAGTTATCACAGAATGGCTAACATACTTGCATCATAAAGTTCACGTCCTCTTTGATATAACTTTTTTCTTCTTTATGACGAACCGGCTTTTCTTCTTCTTTACTCCTTGATGTACTTCTTCTTTCCCTCTCTTTTTCTACACTTGATTCCTTGTCAAAACTATTTTTTGCTTTCATCAATTGCATCTAAAATAAAAACATTAGAATTTCATTAACTCTATTATATATTTGTTTGAAAAATATTTTTTCCTTTTGTTTTAATAACCCTAATGTATATAACTATACCTAAATAGAATATGCCTAGAGTATAAGCTGTCTTGAGAGGAGAGTCTCTAAGCGTAGGTACTCCAGAGTTCAATGTATCGAAATAGTAACAGCATTAATAAGAGGGTTTCATATGTAATAGGTACTATGTATACAATTATTCGATTCGAGATATGCAAGATAGCATATGCAAGTGCTATTCTAAGTATACGTAATGTTCCATCGTTAATATTAAGCGTAACTTATTTCAATGGTAAGGCAACTGTATAACACAATTACATTAACGTAAGTTGGTATATTTTAATAAATACTTATGCAAGATTTATGAACATATGTTTATATATATATTTTTTAATAAATATATTCATTTTGTTCGGTTAATACAATTAATAGCTTATTTTATATGAAATAACGTATTTATATAAACATAATAATTCATAAAACTATTAATATCTACTAATGTTACTGTCTATTGCTCTGCCAAAAGATATGATGCGACTTATTTTCTGCATGGCAACAAAGTTTAAACCAGTTCAATAATACAACCCAGAATCAAAATTATACGGAATTCTCTTACTCCACTTACATGTGTGGTCTTGTGTTATATGAATTAATTCTATAAGAATTTACAATGTAAAGAATTATAAGGTTTATGGGAGAACAGAATAAAGATTCATTTTGCTCTTGAAAAAATAAAAATTATAAATATTATATATTGATAGTATACTCGCGTAAAAGAGGTTAGATATCTGTGAAAAAGACTATAAAAGCGATGGAATTGTGTCAATCGGGGGTCAATTTTAGGGGCGAGCTACTCTTGTCCCTCCCAGCCCGGTGACGCTGTCAAGACCAGTCCAGGTCAACAGCATTAAGCCAATTCGAAAAAAAAAATAGTCAATCGGGGGCAGTTGCTTGTATTCAACGTAAGGGACGATCGGAAGGAAACTCGTGTAAAGTATTGTTATTGGGTGATACATATCACTTATTGCAATTACGTAGAATCTCTTTCCGTATAAATTAGAAACAGACGATATATACTTTTATCTTATTTATTATTTTACTTTCGTTTTTTAAAGAGCAAGACGAACTTTTATTTTGTTTTCCCTTAAACCTTTTCTTTTGACATTTCCCTTTATGGGGACCATTTCAATTATTACATCGAAAATCAACATTATTTTTGAGACGTGAACGTATCATTTTGGTTATACTGAAAATGCGAACGGAGTCAAATCCATCAACTTTACTACTTTTTTGTATAATCAGTAAGTTACCTTTCGCACTCGTTCTGCCAGTGAGTCATTCTTGTTGATCGTGATTTGCGCTGTGGTAGTTGGTGGAGGAGACGGAGACGGTCGACGCACTGTCACTGTTTCTGAAGACAATGTAATAAATTTGTACCCAACACTAGATTTTATAAAATTATATTTATATTGCTGTCAATATGTAAATAGATAAATGATTCGCCTTAACAAAATATATACCTACTTGCAAGATTAACTAGTCTTTAGAACTAAGTAGACACGTATAAGTAAAGTATGGACATATTTGTTTTTTTTATAATAGATATATTTTAATTTCTTCATTCCGAAAAGGCTACCTGTATTCTGTGACGTATTCTGCCCCGTATCTATAGAGGGTAAAGGTCCAGTGGATCTTCGCTTAGGTAACTTGAGGCTGACTGTGACGGCAGTTGTTGTGTCATTTTCGTTAGTCCCCAAGTCCGGCGTCGACGTCCAAGACGAAGTTTTGCTAAACCCTGTTAATAGTATTATTTGGAAGGTAACTTAGTATTTTCTCGACTGATATAGCAAAGCTTTTATGTGATTTGCTATATCAGTCGAGTGTTCTTCATATTTATTTTTTTAACTATAGAAAAAGTGACCCGGATTTAACTCCAAGTTTAATATTTGGGTTCCCCATGTTCGCACGAAGAGAAGTTTCCACCTGTCCATGTTCTACTGTCATTACTTCCATAAACTAAATCATGCACTTCAACAGATTTTTTTTTTCTTTTTGATATTTACGCTCCAGCATTAAATTGGAATATGCACGAATTTCAATATTTATATTCAGACAAATGTGTATTTAACATTAAACAACACATTTATCTACATAAAATATAAATAAATAAAAAATAAATCAGCTTCACGCTGTATCCCGCACACAGCAGGGTAGGCAGAGGGAACCTAGTGTCATAAGACACTCCGTTCCCCACTTTCTGGAGGCATTGCGTGTTGAGTGGCAGAACTCAACGCCGCGCTTTTCCCTCGACACCAGAGCGAAGAAATGGAAATATAAATTTAAGTAAATATTTCATCTCCTCGAGTGGGGATAGAACCCACAACCAGTCGATTTTACAGTCACACTTTGTGCCACTGCTCCACGACTGGCCTCATAAAATATAAGCTCTTACTTATAGAGAGAAAACATACCCGTGGAGAGAACATCTTTCTTGGGAGCCTCTATAGTGCTGAGATTCGAACTAGAAGCCCAACCACGTGCTGTCTTCTCCGCTTCTGCACCATTATCTTCGTCACGACCTCTTTAAAAAGATCATCAAAATATAATGTAAGCAACATTATATTTGAATTTTGAATATATACAAAATATTGTTTTTAACATTTTTTAAAAAGGAAAGGAAAATATTTATTTAGGAAACGTATAAAAATTTGAACATAGCGGGACTTGAACCCGTGCCTTCTGGAATCCGACCAGGCGCACTGACCACTGAGCTATACGATTTTTACCCGCGCCTCCTGGTCGGTTTATAGAAGGCGCGGGTTCGAGTCCCGCTACGTTCAAATTTTTATGCGTTTTCTAAATAAATATTTTACATTATATTGCTTACATTATATTCATATTTGAATTTATTTTTTTATATCGTCACGCTGTTTCCCACACATGGCAACCGAGGAAGTATGAACTTTCGCGCTTACAGTCAATTTAACTATATAATCCATAAATATAATTAATAAATTACTAATTTAAAAGACTAAAAACACGCTTTATTCAACTCATAAATGTGTTATTTATAAGACGAGTGTAATGAGCGCAAATTCGATATGTTTACTAGTAGGCAGTCCCAGGTTCCAATAGCCATCTCCATCCAATTCCATCATCAGAGCAGCTCGATGGTACCATAATATCGTGCCTATTGTTATCTAATACATACGGTGTGTTTTTGTCACTACCACTTTAAATGAAACCACAGTTTTAACTACTCTATGAAAACCTAATACAATTAAATGAAAAAGTGACTTTTTTCGTTTTTTTTTGTCGTAAAATAAAACACCATTTATTTGTAATGACGTAAACATACACAAACCTATCAAAATGACAACATCGGACGCGTCTCATTCACGAAGTCTATTCGTAACTGCGTCGAACGTAATAAAGTATGTATAAAAACCATGAAATAAAAATAATAATCCTACGTCTAAACTGTTGACGAATATTGATGAATTTTCTTAGGTATGGGTTTAAAATATTTTACCCTATATGTTGCCCCCGTAAAAGGAGCGCAGTCGCCCTGTATATTTGCTAAGTTTTTGCTAAGTTTTATGTTACAACAATTAGAAATACGAGTTATTCAGATTCATAGATTTTATTACATAGTTACTTAGTTTGCTCGACTTAAAAAAAGGGGGGTTAATAAAACTGTAAAAGCGGTCAATTCTGTACCAACTTTAAATATAAACTAAAATAAATTGTTGTATCCCAGCTAAACCAAAAGAAATAAAGTTTTTGGAAACAATTTATATTCAATAAATTGTTTCCAAAAACTTTTTAAATGTGATGAGCATTTTCTGATGAGTTTAAAAAAATATGAACACCTGAGTGTATTCTAAATTTTTTTAAGGTCATCAGAAAACGGACTTTTTTATAGTTAAATATGGAAAATTTTAACTTAAAAAATTTACAATCCGATTGAGAAATAGAGGCCGCCCTGAAGTTATTAAGTATTGCACATTGGTTATTTGTAAAAAATTCAAAAGTAAAAAAATCTACGTCCTACGAAAAATATTTAAATTAAGTAAAATTTTATTTTGATCCAGCCAGTCCGATTGTAAAGGTGACATGAGTTCGAGTCCTACTCGATAATTTATTCATTTCCTTGCTCTGGGCCTTACCAGAGTGAAGAAATTAATATATTTAATTTTTACAAAGGCAAAACGCTGCGTTGAGTTCCGTCACTCAACACGCTGTGCTTACAGAACTCTAGGTTCACTCTGCCCACTCTGCTGTGTGCGGGATACAGCGTGAAGCAAACTTAAATTTGTCAACTTTTATTAATTGTACTTCCCGTTGACCCACAATCCTGAAATTAGTTCGAAACCCTCGTTGGGCGAGCACGACTCACACGCGACTATCCGATGCAGTATAAAAAAGTTACTGTGTATTTTATATTACTTAAGAGTAACATATATGTATATTCAAAGTAGGTAGGTCATTGTAAAATATAATAAGATCAATTTTATTTTTCTTAAAATAATTAGATTTTTATTAACTTTTGAAAGCTCAAATGTGAGCTCAATTTCATCCTGCTTATAGCTGAGTAGGCAGAGAGAACCTAGTCAATACACTCTTCTGAGTTCTTTGCTTTCTGTCTGAATTCGAGATATTGCGTGTTGGGCGGCGGAACTCAACGCCGCACTTTGTCTTTTACTGCGCCACAAGCGCTGGCATCAAGGACAAAATTATATTTATTTTCATAAATATAATTATAGTTTCTACAAAATAAATAAAAAATATATTACGGAAACTATAATTTCGCCAACATCTAAACGTTTAATGAATCGCCTTCTAATTTATGATTCTAGATCTAGACTTTATTAATTATAATGTCTTAATTTGACCATTAATTTTCTTACACTATGATATAAATGAGAGTTACCAAATGTTTTAGACTCTACAATATACATTTTCTGCAGTAATCAGAATTTATTAGAAGGTTTTGTAAAGATGTGGATTCGATTCCCATTCGAGGAGATGAAATATTTATTTAAATTTGTTTACATTTCTTCGCTCTGGTGTCGAAGCAGAGCGCAATGTTGAGTTTCGCCACTCAACACGCAATACCACCTGAATCCGGCGGAAAGTGGGGAACGGAGTGTCTGAACACTGGGTTTCCTCTGCCTCTGCTATGTGCGGGATCCAGCGTGAAGCTGATTTATTATAATTAAATTTTCATTTATGATATATACGTAAAACAAAACGTCATCACATAAAAGCTACTCGTCTAATTTAACATTTTAACCCCACTTGTGTTTTATTAGGTGCTTAAACTTTGTAAGTAAATGTCAGATCTATTCTAGTTTAATGTTATTGAGATCAATATTATGCACATTTTCTGAACAAATGAAATAGAAATAATATTGTACATAATTCCCATATTGTACTTAAATTGGTTAATTATTAAAAAAACCGGTCAAGTGCAAGTCACACTCACCGTCTGTGAGTTCCGTACCAATTTCAGAATTGTAAATTTGTCGTATTGATCAACGTGAAGTAAAACTTATACAACTTTACAAATCTAAGTTTGCAGGCAAATGCACTCATTTTGTATGAAATAAACTATGATTATAAGTTTGTATTTATTTCTTCTATGAAATAAATTAACCTATAAATTTTCACTTCTCATATTTTTTCCTTTATTTGAATTATAGGTTCTTACTTCATGCAAAATTTCGTAACTGTAGGTACACAAAAAGCATCCTATATGTTTTGATTAACCGCCGAATTTCTTACAAAATAAAGGAAAAACAATGCATTAAATTTAATATCGTTTTATTGAGTTGGCTTATAAGCTTGATTGTGTTTTGCGCTCTAAAAGATCGTAGATCTGATTATTTGATATTAATTTCAGCTTGATAATTTTCAGTCATCTCGAAATAAATGACAGAATCTTGACAGACGGATAGATGAACAACAATTGATGAATTTATAGATTCCACTTTTTCCGTATGGAACCCTAAAAATAAGTAATTGTTTCAAATGAGATTCATTTTCGGATTTTTATTTTCGGCAGAAGTTTAATTTTCGGTATTTTCAGTTATGGTATCTATTAGTGTAATAGATAGTTATACCAAAAAGGCAGAAACGTAAAAATGTAATAACTTAAAAATATTCAAACTGAAATAGGTCTTAGAAAGTTAATTTCCTATATACTCTTAAACGTAATAGTACGTATTAAGAATTATAACAATGTAATAATGTTGTGTGTCGTATTATGATGAAATAGAGGCAAAACATAATGACCACACTAGTAATGATAGTATTAACAATTTTAAATAATAATTTTATATTAACATTTTACCACCTAGAGGCCAGTCGTAGCGNGTTGTGGGTTCGATCCCCACTCGAGGAGATGAAATATTTACTTAAATTTATATTTCCATTTCTTCGCTCTGGTGTCGAGGTTAAGCGCGGCGTTGAGTTCTGCCACTCAACACGCAATGCCTCCAATATTCGGCAGAAAGTGGGGAACAGAGTGTCTTAACACTTAGTTCCCTCTGCCTACCCTACTGTGTGCGGGATACAGCGTGAAGCTGATTTTACCACCTACAAATTGAAAATGAAGTATTTTCGAAATTATCTAGATGTTGGCCACGATTGTTTTTTCCATTGGTTCACTTTGTGATAATGACGGTGACCTAGTTTTCTTAAAACAACAAAATTTAGGTCATTGCTGGCGAAAACTTCCAAACATAAAAATTAACATAATTATTTACTATACAGTACTGTAAGAAGGATGTTATAACTGCTATTTGCTATATATTTAATTAATTCTAATAAATTAGGTATACCTGTATACTTATAGGAATTTAACATGTCTATAATCAGTAGGTATGTAGTTGTCTAAAATTTATAGAGATGTTTTGATGAAAATATAACATTTTAAAGGGAAAATATCTTGGAACACAATTATTTAACAATTTATTTATATCTAAACAGAAAATAGTTTAGTTCTCAGAGCCAATAAAACATATAATTAAAGAAAAATATAGACGAAGTAAACTAATTAAAGCTAGCTTTTTGTATCGATAGAGCTATAAAAATTCTCTTACACTAATAATTTTGATAATTATCCTCAAATTGTAATCTTAACATATAATTAGAAAGAAAGAAAGAGATCATTAACTGCACCTTAGCTTTAATAAATTGGGGATTTCTAAACGCCGACATATTTAATATTGTTCTGTAGTTCATTGCGTCAATCGGTCAGCATTTGTAGGAGAATGCGAATGTTTAGTAATTTGGAATACTGCCATGATCATTTTTATGATTTCAGCACTGTTTTGTTATCTGTTTGTTCATGCATGTTTGAATACGTTTTGAGAATAGTTTTTGCAAATATTCATTTAAGGTGAGTCAATGTTTTCTGTATACCTCTATCTACTACTGACTATTTAAACTATAGGGGCTCATGATAAAATAAAACAAAAAAAAATATGTGGGGCTATCGTTGAACAAAGTCGAGGAATTTTTCCTAAATTTAAAAAAGTGAATTAATCGATATATATTTGATTTAAAATTTCAAACGCAAAATTTTTAAACGCGCATCAGCTGTTAAGCTGTTAAGTGTTAGGTTTTTTTTACATAAACAGCCAATATCGAATTGTTTTTTTAAGCTGACACGACTGATATGTTGCTGGTATGAATTTTGGTTTTAAATACGAATAGCCGTTACTCATATATTAAATCAGTTATCAATAAACCTTCTACTGCAGTTCACTACATTTACTCATATGCCTTTTCCTAAAGAATTGCTTAATTACTTACTTATATAAAAAAATATAATTTTATGCATTTTCCTTATTTTGTTAATGAATACTTTGTTAAGCTTTACGCTAGCTGCTAAATACCATGATAAACAGAGGGAATCTAGTATAAGTATTCCATTTCCATTTAGACACTTCCATTCTACACTTTCCGCGGAATTCTGGAGGCATTGCGCGTTGTGTGGCGGAACTCAACGCCACGCTTTGCCTCGTTACCAGAACAAGGAAATGAAATTATTAAATATTTTAATCGTAAGATCGTTAATGATATATAAGTAATAATAAGAAGACAATTGTAGTGTACCCATATAATGTAATTTTATGATTGGTGACATGTACCTACATTATTACGCTGTTTACAATAACTAACTTTTAACAATGATCTCAAATTTGCCTATGACTTTTTAAGGGATAGAAGCAAACATATGCTAATATACTACCTAATACTAATCAATAAATATATTGCAGACGATAGATATATTTAAATAAATTTCCTTTTTTAACAAAAGTGTCAAAAAATCCAACTCGATTATCATCATTTGACGTACGCAGGTAACAGCATATGTACCTTTCAATTTTCAAACTGACTAAGTACGCTCAAACTTTATATATATCATATATATTAACTTCGACAGTTGCTTCTAAACCCACCGTGATGATGGTGAGTTCCAAGTGGAGAGAGTAGGCGTAGATGCTGTAAAGTCGTCTTCCTTTTTCCGCCCACCATGTTCCTTGTAGTCGCGAAAGCAACGTTTGCAGCGTGTGGGCCACCGAACTTGCGGATGGAAGCCCAGCGGGCACATAGGATCGCCCTTCGCCAATGGATACAAATGATGCATTTTAAAAATCCACACTCACTGCTATAAAATGCAATTCACAAATGTCAACGATTCCACGTTAAATGCCAATATTACGATATCAATTTTAACACACATCAGCTCTTCATCATCATAAATTTAGTCGGAAAAGGCCAATATTGTTGAGCACACTATCCGGTATTGTTTATGGAATGAGTTTACGGTTCTACGCTATAAATAATAATTCATGAAACTAGCAACGTGACCAAGGAGCGTAAGTGTGCACCGCACGCCGACCATATAAATATCTTGCTGCTCTGTTCGGACCGGGCGACCTACATCGATAATCGACAAAAGCTACAGGGTAAACGAAGCACGAAAAGTTTACAGTCTCTTAAATAATCTGTTTTATGAGTAAAATAATATATCGGAACCGTTGCGGGCGTAAAATTATAATGGGTATTTAGTGGATGCACTGGAGGCGGGATGTTCGTTCGCGCGGCGCAGGCGGTAGTCGAGCCGGCACTCCGGGGACTGGCGGCGGCGCGGGCACCTTGCCAAAGCTCGCCTGCGTCACTTATCCTCTATGTGAACACTTGTATATACCGAGTGACCCAACTTCCCCCGGGTACAGGTACAGATCGGACGTGCCCGTCTGCCGTCGTGATGATCATTAATGCGATCAGTGATTTTAAATCGAACGAATATGATACAGCAGATAATATAAATAGATAGTTTTGTTGACTTAATGTGCAATATATTACGTTTAGTTGTTATTTATAGCTACATCAACTTAATGTCCGATACACAGGCAAGCCAAATATTAAGTCGTATTTTGCTTCAAGTATGTACGAGTACGAACGCCCGCGCATACGTTCCTGGTATGTCTTAATAAAAATAAAACTAACGCCAATCAAGCGCTTCTTGGTGCTCAATCGTGGGCCGACGGCCACTTTCGTACAATAATTGGGCTATTCTTGATCGTTTCTGCCGAAATAGATATGAATTGCCAATTTAATATTTAAATGCCGTCACAATACTTTAACACGTCACGTGTTCCTGAATGACCGTCGACGTCAACGCGTGTGGAAATGGAAATTTCTGTTAATAATTTCTGCAATGTAGGTACAGCATATATATTATACAGCCCACAGAGACTCCTGATAATATTTACATAGACCGTTGCCAACAGTTACACCCACGGATTATCATTCCTTCGAATTATTTAGAAACTAATATGCAAATGTGCATTTACAACAAAAACAACAAACTACTTATACAATATCGACGCCCTCGTGGCGCAGGGCCACAAGCGTGTGACGGTGACGATTGTAGATTCAATTCCCTCTCGGAGGGAATGAAATATTTAATACTTTCATTTCCTCGCTCTGGTAACAAGGCAAAGTACGGGGTTGAATTCCACAATTTGCCCCATGCGATGTCTCAAGGATTGGGTGGAAAGTTGGGAACGGAAGTGTTTTAATGGGAACGAAGTATCATAACACTAGGTTCTTAGTTTCTTTATGCCTGCCTCCTATGCGTATGAATCAAAAAAAAGAATTGTATATTACTTAATTAGAAAACATATAAAAATTTTTGAACGTAGCGGAACTCGAACCCGCGCCTCCTGGAAACCGACCAGGCGCTCTGACCACTAAGCCATACGTTTTCGCCAAGCTACGTCGAAATTTTTATACGCTTGTTACAACTTATTTATGCTATTATATTTATACTAATTTCTGCTCCCCAAAGATAATTACTAAAAATTATCGTTTGGCAAGAGAGAATATTATTTTTTTTTAAATATGGGTTCGAGTCCCGCTACGTTCAAAATTTTTATATGTTTTCTAATTAAGTATTTTTCTTTCCTTAGTGTGGAATTACACTTTAAAAATGTTTAAAAAATATTAAAAAAAAATAGTATTCTTTCGTGCCAAAAGATAATTCTTAGTAATTATCTTTGGGTAGCGGAAATTTGTAAAAATCCCCCTACAGAGATACTAACAACATAAGATATAGACATTCAGATTATCTATATATATAAAAGGACTTGTGCTGACTGACTGAGGTAAGACGCACGCAGAGCCGTAACCACTGATGGTAGAAACGTGAAATTTGGGCAGATGTTTATTTTCATATTCTGGACATCCACTAAGAAGGGAATTTGAAAAATTTTAACCCTAAAGGGATGAAATAGGGGTTGAAAGTTTGTNGTTAGTGCTTCTGAAGCGTTTACTTGCTTAGATATTGCCTTGCGCTGGTTTGAAACACAGGCCGAGAGCGACCAGTATCAAATATCTGTTCTCAAAAAAGTACGTGATCTAGCCGCTCGTAAGCGGGTAGGCTTGCTTCGGCAGACGAAGATTCAAGATTTTTTTAAGCGTTAATTGTAATTAGTAAACACTAGTTTGACTACAAGATGTCTGCGCTTTTTTTGTTTATTTCCTATTTGTCATTAAAGGTATTTATAAATGTAAATAATATGGTTTTCATTTACCTGTACATAAATTTGTATGGCTGAATCAATATATGTACATTAGTTCGATTATCCGAAAATACCGGTTTTCCGAACACCCACGTCCCCCAATTAGTTCGGATAATCGACGCTCTACTGTATTGAAATTCAAATTAATTAATGGTAATTTTGCTATACTTTGAAATTGGTGCAAATAAAAACGACACTTCTGAACATAATGCCTTTTGCGGTTTTATTTATCTTTTCAGACTTGCACATAAATTCGAATGGTTACCTATTTGTGTCATCATTTTACTTATCTTACCAACTTACACTAAACCAATATAAAGTTTGTTTACAAAATATATTATACGATAAAGCATTTTATATCAATAACGTTATAAATTTACAAACATCATTTTTACAATAATATTTTTTTTTCTTAAAATTACTTTTTATATTATAATATAATTGAACGGAAACATAAACAAATGTATACCTACTATAGTAGGTATACATTTGTTTATGCTTCCGTTCAATTTATAGATATTATTAAAATCACAAATTGTAAATAAACTAAATTAAAAAAATAATTGAACACCCAACTACATTGCCGTCTGTTAAAATTAATTTATTAATCAGGTTTGTGTTTGATATAAATTTTTTGTCAATTCAATGTAATAAGAAAAAGACGACTTGGTAATATATCAGCGTCGTCATGCGTGTTGTGGGATTAATTTTATTACTTTTTTGATATTTGCTTCTATTTTCTGTCAAAATCCCATAATTTGATTGATCACATACTCAATAGTTAAACTTAAATAATTGTGGAGTTATGCTGCTTTAGTAATTGTATTATTTGCGTTATATAAAATGATAATATTAATATCTTCTATATGGAATCCCACAAACTTGGAAGTTAATATATTAAGATTATGTTAACTTGTGGTCAATATTTGAAAGCATGTTTATTTAGCAAAAGTCGCCTTCGTTTAAAGGTTCATCTTCTCTCTTGTCATACACCAGCGTTTTGTAAATAACCTTCTCGAAGTACAAAGCATTCAATCCCTTAGGTTCAGCCACCTTTATTTTCACATCGCCAGGATATAAAATTTCACCCTTGTTTTTCGTACAACCCATCACTAGGGACTTTTGTAATTTGTCAATGCATGGGATTTCTGAAACAACAAGATAATTTTTCATAAAGGGTTTTTTTAAATTTCTTTTATAATTCCGAAAAAAAGTAGAGTTAAAATCCAACCTATATATTTTTTTGTATTGACAGAGTTATATCGTGATCTGCCGTAAAAAATATTATACTACAGCACAGAAACCCAGGTTGCATATCCCCGATAAAAATATTGGCATCACTAATTTGAAAGAAATATTTAATTTATTAATTTACCTGAAGTTACAACTTTCTTAATGGGAGTTCCAAGGGAGGCCTCAATCACTCTTACGTCTCTCACAAGTTGCTGGAATTCCAGAGGAGTCAAAGAACAAATATGATCTGTTCCTTTCATAGTTTTATCTAATGTTATATGCTTCTCTAGTACCTAAAAATAATATGTGGAGAAACATTGTATCTTTTTTCCAATAATGAATTGATAAAAATATTAAAATAAAGAAGAAGATGAATGAAAATGCCTATAAATGTAATACATTTTATCGGTTATATTTTTATGTCAGTTAAAGGGTTATTATTAACATACATCACCGCAAAAATTGAATATTAGGTAGGTATATCAATTTTGGATAATCTATGGATTTATGTAATATTTTTAAATCATTTTTATTGGCACGGATGACATTTTATTTTCATTTTACTGATAAAAATATTATTATTAGAATAAAAAAAATAAAATGATTGAAAAATTTAAATTACAAAATGACAAAAGAAATGTCTAATCTAAAGAATTTAAATTAAGATAATTTTCTTGATTACCTTAGCTCCCAACGCAACTGCACCTAAAGCCACTGCAGTACCAACTTCCTGCCCAGAATACCCTACAGGGATATCGAATGTGTTTTTATAGTCTTGTAATACAGTAAGATTGCAGTCTTCAAAAGGCACAGGATACGCCGATATACAGTGCAATAAACAAAATTGTTTGTGATGAGCCGATATTATGTCATAAATAGTTTTTACTGCTTCCTTGTCAACCATCCCGGTCGATATGATTAGAGGTACGTTCTTCGACGCGGCATATTTCAAGAATAATAAATTGTTTGAATCCCCGGAACCAATCTTAATAAATGGCACTTTTATGTTCACCAAGAAGTCAAAGGAAACCTGTATCGAGAGATAAATAGAAAATAAAAATATGTTGTTTTAAACACTGATTTGCTAATATACAGATATATAAAAAAACAAAATAGTATTTATTTCTTGCGTATTAGAAATACGTACTTAGATAGGTAGTATAAGAATAAATTAATTTATCATTAAACTAACTTTATATATATATATATATATATATATATATATATATATATATATATATATATATATATATATATATATATATATATATATATATATATATATATATATATATATATATATATATATATATATATATANAGCTAATTTATTTTTATATATATATATATATATATATATATATATATATATATATATATATATATATATATATAGTCTACGTCAGTTTACGTACCATATCCATGGCCGATGCAGTGAAAAGAATGCCAACTTCTTGTGCATATTTGAAAAGTTCTCTATATTGGCTCTCACTAAATTCTAAATGCTTCTTGTGATCGCCATACGTTTCACCCCAAGAGTTTAGATTGTTATATGGCCGTTCCAAATATTTCTTTGTGAATTTCTCTTTTAGGCATGTCTTTTGAAATTTAACACAACTCGCGCCGGCTTCCTGAAAATTGTATATTTAAAAGTCGCCATTAAAAATATCTCTTTGTTCATACTCTTTTGTTTCGTGATAAGCGACAATGAATATCACAATCATAAAGCATTTAGGTACGTTTTTATCGCAATAATGCTAAAAGTTGTAAAGATTTTCCATTAACTTCATGTATCTGATGAATTATGTGTTCTAATTTACATTTCTTATGGTGTTGTTGTAAATTGTTTGTTGGTATATATATATAAAATATTAATTATGTTGTAAACGTACGTAGTTTATTTTGGAAGTATTAAATTAAGTAGTATAGATTGGCTAACTTTTAGGAATGAGAGGACGAATATTTTAAAGTATATGACAAGTGAGTTGCACAACGCATACTTGCTCATTCACAAGTACCATGACGAAGTATACACGTAAATAATTATTATTTGACCACTGAATGATTTAAATAAATATTGAATTCAATATTTTTACAAGAAAGTAAATTTTTTTTAAGACCATTTTAGTAATAGAACTGTTAAAATTTATTTCGCTGTAAACACGCGTCCAAGGCATTCGCGGCGCGAGACGTCAGCCGACATTGTTTTGTTTCCGTCTCACAAGTCACAACAAAGCACTTACTTATAACCTTTAAATCGAGTTAACTACAAATACATGAAACATCACAAACCTTAGCAGCCCGGATCAACTTTTTTGCTATTCCAATGTCACCTTGATGATTTTGCCCAACTTCAGCTATGATAAAGCAGGGATTGTTGCCGCCAACCTTAACGTCTTCCGTTATCTTCACTTCGACCATTGTCACGGGTGTAGGAGTCAGTGTATCGCCATAAACACAAACGAGCCGGGGCCGTCTCTCGGTGCGAACTGATATGTAAAACCTAAGTAACTAATAAGCGAAAGGTTATCGACCTCACTTGAACAGCGGATTGAGTAAATAAGGTCAATTCAATATAAAAGCGAGCTGCTCGCGGCGCGCCCGACGCACTAGTGCGCCGGCCCCGCGGCCCGCCTGCGCCCGCGCCGCCTCGTAATTGATAAAAACCTGTATGTTGGGTGTCCGCGACCACGCTGACATAACACCTTATCTATACAAACGCTAGCAATACATTTTAGTTGCATCGGTTGTTGGTATTAGGTATATTTTGAAACTTTGAATTTAATTATTTATCATTACAAATGCTTGAAATATTGCAGATAAGTATGCTGTGGCTAATGGGTAAATAATAAACGGATTATATGAGAATATTAAATTTATTTATACATAGACGTGTCCATATTTACATATAATTATCACATTGTTTGGTGTCTTTGTTTAAAGTGAGCACGCGGCCATTTTAATGATGTCACGGGGATCCTTTACCCTGTCTCCGATAGCTCTGTTCACCTTGGAGTCGGTGGGTTTGGCTAGGAAGTTCGATATATAGCGGCCGGCCTCGATCAGTTTCACGAGGTCCACGTTAGTATTGACTCCGAGGCCGTAGAGGAAGTATACGAGGTCTTCAGTAGCGAGGTTCCCGCTCGCGCCTCGCGCGTACGGACACCCGCCCAGTCCAGAGATAGATGAATCGACAGTCCTTATACCGAACTGCAAAAACAAGAATGGTTAAATTTATCCGAGTGACGTCATTCGGTGGGTGTGCTTACGTACTACGCACGCATTCTGTAGTTGCCTACTCAGTTCTTTATGACCTTTCACTATTTACATAGAAACAAAGCGTCAGGCACATTTAAATATATTTTTACTTTTATCAAGTTTTGTAAATATAATCTTGTGTGTTCTTCAAAATAGTTATCATATGATGTGATAAAAGAAGTTATATTTTTGGTTGGTAACCGATCTAAACTGTAGTTTCTAAATAAATAAACATTATTTACTGCAAAATTTTTAAAACGATGAACAGTGGCGAAATAAAAGTACCTATCTATTAAAGACGTAAATCGTCGGTTTAGAATAAACCTGCTAAGTCCGTTTTAATTGGTTAAAATAATTAATAATTACGTAATTTTTTATTATGTTCTTTCTTATATCTTTCGAAAGTCCAAAAAAATACTTTTATTTTATTTCACAAATCAATTTTCGAAATTATAAAAACCCATTCCCTCGGTGGGCGAGCCCGTCTCGCGCTTGTCCGGTTTCTTTTTGGGTTTGTCATTTAATAATTAACTAAATAACAATTCTGTTGATTTTTATTTTGCTGGACTGGCAGACAAGATTTAGGCAGACAATTTAGTTATTTTCTCTATTTAGTTAATTTTAAAATAATTATTTTAAATAAAGTTAAATATCAAAATAGATAGTGTTAAAAATATTTATATTAAGCATAATTCTCAAAAGTCGGTATAAATATTGCTCTAAATAAAATTGATATCTTTACACTATAATAATATGTTTATATTGAAAGAATGATGCAACCATCACAGCTCATGTTTTTGATAAAACATATCGTTGACCCTCCGATATAAACAAGATATAGATAGAGATATGTGAATGTAAGTATGTACAATTGAACATAATTAATTCGTTAAAATTTTCGATTTTTGTTTTGAATTGTTACAATAAGTGTCTCATGCTCTTATTGTATATTGTTAGTCTTTCTGCTTTCTTATCCACTATTTGGTGTGTATATTATATGGATGTTAATTAGTTTTTAGATTTTTTTTATATATCTTAACTCTTGTGGTTAACCTTTAATAGAAAATTCAACATCGAAAACCGTTCACTCATCTACTAATTGTTGTATGTCCCACTTTCTTTTATAATTACGGTACATTCTTTTATGATTTTTTTAAAGTAAATTAAAATAACTCGAGCGTGTATTTATATTGTTTAAAGAACGCACAATATTTCGCTAAAAACTTATTTCTTGTTGTTTATCAAAAAGTTTTTACTCTTTTTATAGTGTTTTTTCAAACAAATCATTGATCAGATTCTTATTTACTTCCTGAGTTCCGTTTCCGGTAAGTAATTTATTGTTCTGATTTCTTTTGTGTACACGGATAATCAGAATTAAACTGAAAAAAGATATTATAAAATAATGTGATGCTGTAGATTTTATTTCTTAGACTTCATATTGTTATGTTGACTCAGAATGTTGTTATAATAAATTACTACTACTTTTATTGATTTTCACTGCTTTGTTTAGCATAAACAAAAATACGTGTATAAGTAAATAAAAGTTTTAAAAAACATAGCAACAATAAACAGTGAACAGAGGTCATGCCTAAATAAAGTTACGGTTTATCTCACAAGCAATAAATCTATGTTATCATGTCAACTTGAGGTAATCTTTATTAAAATTTACGAGAACTAAAGTATGGCTAGTTCGACGCATTATTTTAATATTGCAAATACACAATCACTTTTCTTGTGGTTTCAGCCAATTTCAACCAGTTTTTTCCATTATAACAAATGAATGAACGTTTAATACAATAATATTATTATATAAGATTCAGTTTTTTGTCCAAATCAGATATATAGTTTGCTAATTTAAAAAAATAACAAAAATAAAGACATATGAAACAATAACTAAGGCACAGGCTTAGTGATTTGATATTGTAGTAAGGTTACTGTAGCATTAACTTGACACCGATTTCAAAATTATTAAATACTTATTTTATGATTTTTGTTTAAGTAAATTAAATTACGTATTATTTTATAATATGTTAAGTAAATTTATTTTTTACTTTTTAGTTTGAAGTCGGTTATTTTCGTTACAAAATATGTTATTTTACTATTTTAAGTGATGGGTA
Organism: Heliconius hermathena; assembly: GCA_013403705.1. Lineage (NCBI taxonomy): Eukaryota > Metazoa > Arthropoda > Insecta > Lepidoptera > Nymphalidae > Heliconius > Heliconius hermathena. The sequence continues at coordinate 160,915 of JAAIXJ010000044.1, read as the reverse complement.
AATCTAACAAGGAGTAATCTCGTATGAGCAGGTATGATCGTCCTACGTAAAACTTCAATCTTAATAAGGTAATTTTTGTATAATTTGAACATTTTGGCATATTGAACAGTATGAAATAAGCCCAACCAACTGCTGTAAATTGTTGAGGAATTCCATCGACTGCCTATGGTCACCATCATAAAGCTTGTAAAGGCACTCAAAACCCATATGGATGCAAAGTTCTCATCAATCTAAATTAATTAAGTCCAAATGTCAACCATTGAAGCGTATCTTTTAGTGACTTTAGTCTTCATTATCGGATCTTTAATGATCGTCTGGAAGTAAAGTTCTCATCTGGAAGTAAAGTTCTCATTATAATGTTCTCAAATTGATCATCATCATGTTCGACTACGACAAATACTCTTAAAGTACACCTTCTATTCCAATAAAAAAAGAATAATCGAAATCGGTTGACGTGATATTGAGTTATTCGCCCACTTATCGCACACGTACTTAATGCAAGTTTAAAACTTGTATGGTTTTCAAGGACCATCAGAACTGGACAAAATTACAATGGTGAAATGGGATTACACAGGAAGCATCAACTTAAAAAAATATAATCAAAATGGGTCCCCCAGCTAAAAGTTATGAGGTAACAAACAAAAGTTATGAGGTAACAAATAAAAAAAATATGGTCGAATTGAGAACTAAAAGGAGGCTTTTATTGTCTTATATAAAATAAGTCAAAAATTTAACTACCCTAGAGTACTGCACGATACAGTGAAAACTCAATCAATTACACAAGTCAATTACACTAATACGGTGTTATTCCGACTACTAACTATATTTATTCTATGATATTTGATTGAATGTTAAATTTGTAAAAGGTAAGGAATATTAAGGTTAAATATTTAAAAATATACGTACCTAAATATTTAAAAAAATATATATACACACAGATCTGTATATACAGGTTTTATTTCATGATTGAAGACTTTTCGTAGCTTAATACATTAGACTATACATAAATATATACATTGATGAGGGTTAGAAGTGCCCTCATCAGTTTGTTTGTTTGTTTAAACGCTAAGATCTCAGGAACTATTGGTCGGATTTATATTTTTTTTATTTTGTATGAAAGCTGCATTTCCCCGAGGGCTATAGGCTATATAATATCAGAGTGTAATTCTTAGTTAGCTTTAAAAAACGAAACAACAATAATAATGAACAAGATCGAATTGTTTTAAGCGCGTGCGCTGCAAAAATAGTTGAATATATGTAAGTACATTGTACTACAAAAACATTCAATTTCATTAGTTCTAAAATAAATTCCTCGACACCGTATATCTGTCTTTTATAAATAAATGACAATAAGGCAATTTGTGACAAAAAATAAAGGCAAATTCCAAGGTGATATTTCACTGATTTTTATTTGAAACTTACGAGTGAAAGTTATTCCAACATCAAGGAAATTTTATGAAGATAACCTTTGGCTTTTAGCATGTAATTTAGACGTATACTTTTCGAGAAAATGTAAAATTAAAATAATTCAACACTCTGTTTACGGCCGCAAGCATAGGCTCGAGTTCGAGGGAGGCACCCTTGCTGCCGGTTGAATCCTCGCATGCAGCACATAGGTGCACTTTTTCAAATTTTTGAAAATACATTAATACATTACAAATACAGAAATACATTCAATCACGATAAACTTTATCGTGATTGAATGTATTTCTTCAGCTTCACGCTGTATCCCGCACACAGCAGGGAAGGCAGATGGGTTTTAAGACACTCCGTTTCCCACTTTCTGCCAAATTTTGCTAGCTAACAAAAATTATGGTAAGAATAGAGTACGACGAAAATTCCGACAAATGTCTGACGTTAATGTATATACTAGTCTACTTTTAAGTTCTATCTAATGCAATATTCTATATGTTAATTTACATATTAATGATAGAAAAAAGGAATAATTTAAATTAGAAAAAAAAAGAATAAAAGGGTTTCTTTACCCTATAATTTTCACAAATATATACCTCTAATCCAGCAAGTAAATTAGACAATCCCTGTCCGTAAGTATCATGGAAATGAAGGGCTAGTTTATCAGGTGATGTTACAGATAATACTTCTTTCATTAATTTTCGTACTGAGCCAGCGGTGCCTACGCCGATTGTGTCACCAAGTGATACTTCGTAGCAACCCATTGAAAATAATTCTTCCGTTATCTAAAATGGTACAATTTAAATTATTTTTAATCTCTGTTCCTTGTGCACTGTCTAATTTTCCACTCATTGTGCTTAATAACAGTGTCTAATAACAGAACTGACCTCACTTTGTCTTCTTACCAGAGAGGGGAAACAGAAATAATTCATTCCTGCAAGTAAGGGCCAAATTCACAACCAGCATCAATATATATGTATGTTAATGAAAAAAAGCAGAATAATTAAACTATTATATATATATATATATACAGAAACCAAGTTATTAAGTTATAGGCCATTGTGGCACAGTGATTGATTGTGAACACAATGCTTGCAGATTCAATAATCACAGAGAACGAATTATTTTCATTTCAACACAATATATTGAAAATTTTGCTGAATTTCATATGTGAGAATGGAGAGTCTTAACACTAGATTCCTTTAACCTCTGGCTATATATAAAAAAAATAAAATTATGTTTACCTTAGCTATTTTTTTAGGTTCAATTGCTCCATCGTATGGGCATCCTAAAACACATGAGACATATCCTCTTACTCTCATACCATCTTTGACAGCTTCATCAGCTACTAATTTAAATCTTCTAAGACCCTCTTCTACTGAACAATTTAAATTCTTTTGTGAAAATCCTTCTGAACCAGCAGGGAATATTGCTATTTCTTCGATATTACATTGTTTCTGTATAAAATAATCAAATTAATATAATATACAATAAAAACTACACATTAAAATAATATACAGTAAATTTACAAATTGTATGATTTTACTTAGGCTTCACACTCTATCAGGATACACTGTAGCAGAGAAGGAAGGGGTAACCCATTGTTAAGACATTCCATTCCCCCACTCTCTGCTCAATTTTTGAAACATTGTTAAATGGTGGAATTTATTGACTCTTGTTACATTACCATAGGGAGATAATGAAAATAGTTCATTTTCTGAGTGGGAATGAAGCCCACAATTGTCATATTTGTAGTCAAAAGCTGTGCTACTGCACCATGTTCTCAAAATATAATATTCATGGTTACAATTATGTATAATATATATATTAACTTACAGCAGTTTCATATCCTTTTAAGTTTGGTATTAGTACTGGGTAATTTACATCAGGTTTTCTTTTGAGATTCTTCATAACTTCACTTCCATCACTCATTTGTTTTACCCATTTAGGGCTCACAAAACTGTTAAATGACAAATAAAAATTATAGAAAAAGTAATAGAAAATACTAGCTAATTTAGCTACTTTCAAATTTTTATGTTTTCTAAATAACAATTTTTCTTTCCTAAGTGTGGAATAACACTTTAAAAATGTTAAAAATAACTTATTTTCGTTAATCCTACCTTGCAGATTCAATATCCTTAATACCTGCTTCGGCAATCTTGTGTATCAGTTCTATTTTTATTTCAGTGGGTACAAATTTTGCTTCATTCTGAAGACCATCTCTGGGACCAACTTCATAAATTCGTAATTCTGTTGGTAGATTACTCTGTAATAATTTTTATTACGAAAACATATATTATGATTCATAAACATGGGCAAAAATATAAATTTATAAAAACTTATTAAATAATAGCAAAACTTACGGTTGTACGATATAATAGCGCGTTGGCGTTTTTTAAACAAAAATTATTTAAGACTCGTGTTCTGGTTAACATTATTATTTTATTTGCGTTATTTCAGATTAAAAATAATATACAACGATGAAGTGCGTACTCATTATACACTTATCAGTTATCACTTTGTAAATGTTTTCAGGACTCTGATCAAATGTTGATAACGAATTCATCTTTAATTTTAATGTCAAATGTTGCTTATTAATGTTCAATTATATTTTTCTGCTATTTATAATTTTCCACATCCTAATAGATTATTTTGGGCGCATTTTATATTCTTGCAGACTGTTCCATTTATAAAATATATCATGTAAGTACATTATAGTCTTTAGCAAGATTTCTAAAATATTAAATACATACATATATAGTACATGATACAATAAATCATTAATTATAAAATTTATAATTCAAGTATAATAGATAATACACCGGTACATATTCCTAATTATGTCAAAATTGACAGGCAAAGTTTGAAAATTGAAATTTTAAAAATGAAACTTATACGGATGTATAATATAGAAGTACTCAATTTTACTTCTTAACTACCACATCTTCCGTAAGCGTAACTAATACTTTTCATATTGTTTACGCAGTACATTTTTTTTATTATGTCAATTACATTTTAATTTGCACTAAACTAATTATTAAGTGAATATTTATAAAATGTCAAACAATAATTTTGCAGTAAATATAAAAAAATTAAGCTTTGTTTTATTTTAAAGTCAAAGTAGTGTTAAGTCATTTCACTCTTTAATTTTTTTATTAATTTTATTTTTGATAAATTATTTGCAAAAAATACGTATTGTCTTTTAACCATTAGCCTTTCGAAGTTCCTCGAAGTCCGACACCTAAAGTGACCTACTTTCTGCGCGTCGCCGTCTCACGTCTCTAGTCTTACATTGTAATACTCCATCACCACCGTGAAATAAGTTTTTAAGGCGTGTATGTATTAGACCCTAATGATGTTCTCATACATAGTTTCAGCCTCTTCGTCTGGGTATGACGATTTCGTCGCATATAACTGTATGACCTTCACAGTGAATACCGTTTCGATATTCTATCATAATATGGTTGTTGCCATAGTCACTGCGCTTGGCACTGTGTGTTGCAGTAGATGTTATATTGCACAGGAAGATACTGCTGTCCACCTCTTAAAATTTGTGTCTTGATCGCCTCTTACCATCTCTGAAGGAAGAATAGACGGCACAATTTTTAAAATAATATATCCGATTATTAAGTAAAAACTGTTGAAACAGCAAGTTATTAGACTACTTAAACATTACTTAAAAATGTCAATCAAGAAATTGGTGTTTTGTCGACTAACGGGCAAAGAAAGAAGCAAAATTTGAATAAAAATTAATAAATCAGCTTCACGCTGTATCCCGCACACAGCAGGGTAGGCAGAGGGAACCTAGTGTTAAGACACTCCGATCCCCACTTTCTGCCGAATGCTGGAGGCATTGCGTGTAGAGTGGCAGAACTCAACGCCGCGCTTAACCTCGACACTAGAGCGAAGAAATGGAAATATAAATTTAAGTAAATATCTCATCTCCTCGAGTGGGGATCGAACCTACAACCAGTCGGTTTTACAGTCACACTTCGTGCGGCTGCGCCACGACTGCCCTCAACATTTTAATAACTAGGTAAAAATTAGATGTAAAAAGAAAACTTATAGTACGCCTACCCTATGAAGTTAGCTGTAGCCGGATGACGATCTGATTTTAGGTTTTTCTTTTACATCTGTCTATTTTCTTAACACTAATCTTCGAACGTTTTGTTTAATCTGTGATAATTATTCTTTGACAGTGACAGCTTTGTGAATGATAAGTAACGCCCCCTATCTATTGTTGCCGAGATTCAAGTTTTTAGAAATACCGGCTTGCAGTATATTTTATTATAGAAGTTTTTGATATTAACTAACAGAAAATCATTGTTTTGAAAATGGGTATGTAAAACACAATAACATATATTTGATAAAAAACAATAAATTAAAGATTTTTTTTATTTTCAGCGGTAAACAGTGCCACGTCTTTCGTGCTATCATCGATTTTAACCTTGTTGATATTTTCTGGAATGCAGATGTACAAACCACTTTTAATTAGATCGCCAATTACAATTATATTTGGAGGATATTTAGGTTCTGTTATGTTTATGTTCTTTGTTACCGTATCCTTTTTAAATACAATTACAACAAAAAAAAATGTTTTATTAAGAAATAAATAAAAAAAAGTGTGGTGTTTTGATGGTAAACATTTACTGTACATACTATTAATATTAATTCATATATAATCCTTAATTAAAAAACAGGCAATAGGAAATTTAGAAGCAACACTATTTGGAAAGAATTTCCAGTTGAAATTGCCAGAGATAGTGATATCAATGCTGATATCTACGATTGCATCAGGAATGGTTCACAGGATTTGTTTCACTACATGGTAAGAATTATATAGATATTTAATATTCATGCAGTATCCTGCATAAGCAGGCAGAAAGAACCTAGTGTTAAGACCTACTGTTCTCCATTTTCCACTTTCCATTTAATATTAAGATGGAATTCTTTCAATGGGAAGATGAAAATAGTTTGACTGTCGCTATGATAGTCTTGATTAATGTTTATTATATCACATGTTTATAACAATATATTTATTTTTTTGTCTGCACAACTTCTTTAAAAAAATATATAATATGTATATATCATGTTTCATTACAAAAACTATTAGATTTACTAAAAACTAAGAGAAGGTAGTACATTTGTATTACACAAGTAACAGAATAAAAATGCTTAAAAAAGTTCATTTTTTGATAAATAAGTTTTTATTAAATAATGAGTACAAATATTTTTTATCATATTAGATTTTTTATTTATACAGCTTTGTACTGTATCCTATATAGCAAGGTAGGAAAGAGATATTGTGCAATAAAGGAGATGGTCACTGCTACACTTTGTTGCAGAGGGACTCAGACAATTTATCTTATTTTACTGTCTAATATTTTGTTCTTAACACAATATTATTATATTTATATTTTCTTTGCAGCTTAATTTTCTCAATTATAACTATTTACTACATGAATAAGCTGTCTCAGAAAACATATGCATTTGCACCTGTTGCCCCAGTTCCAGTGAAGGGCCGTCGTCACAAATAATATTTATATAATTTTTTATAATTTTAAATACAAATATTCAATTATACTTGCTGTCTTTTAATTATTAAAAATCCAAGTAATATTTTTTTCATTTGCACTGTATACTGTAGAGTAGTCAGAAAGTACCCAGTGCAACAATCTATTTCCCTAGCCCTACCCAATTTTTGAGACATTACAGAGTACTTAAATAACATGAATAACATTCTTTTGCATTTTGTTTTTAATATAAATATTTCTATGTTTATTCGATATATTGTGGTGTCTTCTTACTAGGGCGAGGAGATGTAAATACTTTGTTCACTTGAAGGTGAATCAAACCTATAACCCTCACATTTACTTGCAGATGTATTCGCCTCTGATAAACTATTTATTTTCAACAAATATTGTGTTATAATATTTCACAAAATTTAGTAAAGTAATTAATTTAAAAAATATGTAATTAAACATCAATGGTTAGTATTAAAAAAAAGTTTATTAATTTCTATGGACACAATATTGCTTAATACAGTACAGTAGTTCTATAACAATAATGTAAAACATATTTTAAAACATGTTTTTTAAACATACTTTTCTCTTAACATATTTAGAATAATACTAAAGTGACTTAAGAGTAAGTAGTTTTTAGTAATAGCAAACAATGAATCTTAATGTTAGAATAAAATAAGTTAAATAGTTCATGCAAAATGAATATGTTTAATATTAATTAGTTTCTTCTTGTGTATAACAATAATTTAAACAGACAGGAAAATTAATAATTTTTAATTAGCAAAATGTATCTAACAAATATTTTAAAAACAGTATTTTTATTTTATACTTATATTTTAGATAATTAACTGGGAAAATATGTTACAGCATAAATATATTTATGATTCATAAAACAATTTTAAATACTTAAGACTAAAGTTCTTAATTTAATAATGACTTAATATTTATTAATATTACATACTTTCTATTTTTAATGTAATTATATATATGCACACAGTTACTTGTTATTGCACAAAGGCTATACATAAAATTTATTTGCACTTTAACATCAAATATTTAGAACAGTGTATATAATATATTTAAGTGGTACTTAATATAATAATAAGTAATATTTATGAAGAGTATTTTTTGCTAAAACAAAATATAGTATAGATTTATTTATATTGACAGAAAATTGTTTTAAATTATAACTATAACATACTGTCCTCAAATTTTGGCACAATATATTAAAAGTATTGCAATAATGTTGTAATGTTGTAATCTATTTTTTCATCTAATCAATGATATATAAGATAAAGCTATTTTATCAATTCTATATGTTAAATTTGATTCCACTGTGATATCACAGATTTTGTAAACAGTTAAGGCACAATTAAAGACACTATTTTCCAATTTAAAAATAAGTAATCAATAATTATTTGTTATTGAAAGTCATTCATATATGAAAATGAAGTGAAATTCAACAAAGTTTAACAATATTCCATATTATAAAAAGACATCTTTTACTTGTTTCTAATATGCATACTTTTATTTCTAACATAAGGGTTTTGAAGGATCCTTGGTGTGGTCTCCATTACTCTTAGCAATAAATCATCTAGATAGTTTTCGAGATCCTTATTTTTCTTCTTTTCAGATTCTACATCTTTTTGTAAATTATATATCATGACTATAAGATCTTCCCTTGTCATATCATTAAATTGTTGTAACACAGTTTTAGGTATATTATTGAAAGCAGGATTTATAGTGTCCTCCTCTACAATGTTTTCTTCTCCAACTATAATTCGTTCTTCAAGAAGTTTTTTTGGTTTACTACTACCAAACTTTTTGAAAAATTTTGGACTAGGCTTTTCCTTCAATGAACTAGGACTATCCAATTTCTTATTTCTTTCAAGACTTGATGACTTTTCTTTGTCTATCATAGTTTGACTAATAGATTTTCTGGGATATAATTTTTGGGACCACTCATCATCCTTGTCAAGAATCTGCACTGGTAATTGTGGGGCTGTAAATGTGTCAAGACTTAAACGAACAGGTTTGAGAGGTGCAGATTTTTCTGCAATAGCCAAATTGCTACTTGTAGATCGTCGTAAAAATTCCCCACCACCTAAATTTTCCAGTGATGCATTAACTGGGGATGGTGTATATTTAACACCTCTGGGTGCAAATGAATTTTGAACATTGAGAGAACTTCCAGAACTTTTATGTGACAAATCATCAAAAGCAAATTCATCTTCATCTTCACTTATAACACCAGGGTCTGCTTCACCTGATGATCTCTTGGGAGTAGATGTATCTGGAGTAGATATTACAGGAGTACGTAGATTACCAACACTGCCACCTAATGATAATGACTCACTTTTTTTGTCTTTTTTTGTTAGGTTCATTTTAGATCCCAAATTTTTTGCTAATTTCTTAATTCCTTTCCTCTTTTCAATGCTTCCTATACTCATAAGGCTACCTCCCACGTTTTGAGCAATACTTGATAGAGATGACTTATGCTTCTCTTTCTTGCTGAGGTCTGTTAAACTTCCTTCTTTAACTGTAAAACCAATTTTCACTTCCAATTCACCCCTATTTTTATCATTTTCTTTCCCTGCTTTTCCTTGCAACGTATACCATCGGTTTCTTGGTCGTTCGTAAACATCGAGGTCTTTTAACGGAATCGATACCTGACCTAATAAGTGATCCTTAACAAAATCTTCGTCGTAAACTTTTAAAGCAATTTCAGCAGTGTTTCCTTGACTTGGTATTCGTAATTCGCATTCTTCATACCATTCGACATTCTCCGTAGCTTTATGTTTTACAGAAGTTTGAAATTTTTCTTTGGCCAGAGAGATTGTAACGAAACAGTTATTTGTACCGTTTTTGCCTTTAATAAGTAAGCCTTTCGCTCGTTGCACTGTAACTTGGACATGAGTTGGGTCCCACATCTCTTCTAATAAGATGTAATAATTAGCACTGTATTATTTGAAGTTTCTAATGTTATTTGCACTATAAATTTAGGAAGATGAGTTGTCGAGCGGATCGTCCGTCACGAATTGTGATTGGTATCTTGAATGTATACAATCACAATCCGTCATTCCTCATTCATTACTCATTGTCAGTCATTTTCATTCCGCATTCGTGATTTGGTTTGCCTTTGCCCCTCCTCTGACATTCCATTCGCATTTAGTTTATGGTTTCGTCTATGGCTGGCTTTTTTGTAGGATGTTTGTATTGAGATGAAAATGTGGAATAATATTGTGTTTACATAAATATTATATAATATTACACTTTACTTGTTTTTAATGTTAATACACTTAGTATATGATTCGAGAAAAAAACAGTAATTTTGTAAGAAAATTAATGTTGCTAGAAGAAAAATGTTATGCTATACATTATTAACTTGCCCGTGCCCTATTCCTTTTGCAGCCGTTATGCTTATAAAATTTGTATTCTGTTTTCAATATAAAAATATTTAACTAAACACCTTTATGTTTACTGTTTTTTACTTACCTACTATATTGAGTTTTATATAATGTAAGCATATATTTATTTGTTTTGTTCTATGTGAACGCCTTTTTTACTGGATCTCTTTAAGATATTAAAGCTATCTTTTTATTACTTACAGACTACGCTCTAGAAGCTAGCTCTAAATTTTTGGGCGGACTTGATTTCAGGATTGTTTCTTACTCTTGATTTTTTTCTTGAATGCACAATGTGTTAAAATTGTGAAAACTCAAATTAAGAGCGGTAGTAAATTGATTAATGCGTACATTGGCTAATTATGTAATACTAGGAACAATTACAAAAAATATTAATATTAAAAACAACAAATGAGAAAAGAATAAAGTAGAGAAAAGAAAAAACATATTTACCTTTGTAATGTATTCAGAAAATTATTAGCTTGTTTTTGACAATTATTGACTCTTAAGGGCCATTAAAATGCTTATTTATAATGTGCACATAGAGTTATGGAATCTTAAATACACAATGCATTTATAATATGCGTTACTTTTAACTACTAAGGTATTTTCTAAAGAATCTATACAATCTAGGTATCGATTGTATTTGCATGTAGTTTCTTCTTATTGGATTATATTGTCATGCGTACATCGTAAACATTTTTACATTTGAAAAGAATCTATTACATAATACATACAGTTACTGAGAGACGGTAGCTACATAATTGGGGAAACCCAATTCTATGGCGTTTTTAACAAAGATTGTATAAAATTTAGAGGTTGAATGCTGACAAAATCTTTTTATATCGTGAAAGATATCTAAATTATAAATGAAGATCCCAAATATAAAATCCATAGACGAATGTATTTCATTTTGTTTGACAATTTACATTTTAGCCTTAAGTGTCTGCGGTTCTTCGGTTCATAAATCAAATCAAATCAGATTAGCTTCACATTGTATCCCGCATACAGCAGAGTAGGCAGAGGGAACCTAGTGTTAAGACACTCTGTTCCCGACTTCCTGCAGAATTTTTATATCTTTCTTTTTATTAACTAGTCCTGTATTATAATAAAAACATTGTACATGCCTAAGTTATTTTTAATAACATTCCATCAATTAAGTAATTATGCTGCGAGATATTAATAGGCATAAACGTGAAATTAAGTAAATAATGATAATGTTTTGAAATTTTAATTAATTTATTTTGAGGCAGAGTGAAAGATGAAAAATCGTATGCAAAAGTGTGTTGACCCAACATTTTCCTTTGGTCATAAAAAATGTGTAACATGCGAACCGGTGACAGGTTAAAGTTGATTGATAGAACAGCTCGCTTTTGCTTGTTAATTTATTAACGTAAAATATTTATTTAAAGAAGTAACTTTAATAAATATAATTTTTTAAATTTAATATGAACATAATTTTATGTAATTACGTTTTTTTAGGTTCACATTGTAACTTGCATTTACATATAATGGTAGTCAGAGAGAAACCTAATAATAAGACATCCTATCATCCTTTTACCTTCCAAGTTGCGTGTTGAGTGGGGGAACCTTGTTTTGGCTTGTAAAATAATTAAATCTCCAGAGTAGGAATCGGATCAACAACCGTCGCGGTTACAATCAGACACTGTGCCATTGCGCCACGATGGTCCCAATAGAAATAAGCACAAGAATTTTTTTATGCAAGCTGGTCCTCCGTGAGCTAATTTCTAATAATTTAAAAAAGCTAAAAAAGCTAAAATTGTAGAGCTGAAATTTTTTTTTTGGCTTTTGGCCCCCATACCAAATTCTCAAATTAATATTTTATAATAATGGTCAAAGCAATAAATCATAAAATATAAGTTTTATTAAGATATACATATACTATATGTTGGTATGCCTATAAATAATTAAGTATTTAGAGTGTTCATAAATATCATATAGCATTTTGAATATTTTGAAGTGTTAAGGTGTTACCATATGTCAGAGGAGTTTTAAACATTGTAATTATTTTGAAGTAGCTATAATAAAGTCTACTAATTTGCAAATTGTTATAGCAAGGCTGGCGTGCAGTTTGCAGGCTCGTGAATGAGTGACGCATAGGGAGTTTGTGAATGAGGTCATAACCTAATTTGATATTACTAGTCCAGGAACGACCGATAAAATATTGATGTGAAAAAATTGTATAATGTCAAGGAGTCGTCATTATCGATTGCATACAGTGGTATAAGAGTTGAATTACGACGAGTCTAATGTAATGCACTTATGTCGGACGCTATAAACTACTCATAAGGATTCTTAAATGCTTACCTTTTTAGTCTTCTTAATTTTTTAAATTACTTTTAAAAAATGTTTTTTTATGTCTTAAGTAATACGAATATTATCTATCATTACCAACTGACAAAACACATACATACCTACTTAAAATGCTGATGCTATTCAACTACTAAATTCAACTACTCTAGCTAAGCAAAAAATCAAATCAAATGAGCTTCACGCTGTATCCCGCACACAGCAGGATAGGCAGAGGGAAACTAGTGTTAAGACACTACGTTCCCCACTTTCTGCCGAATTCTGGAGGCATTGCGTGTTGAGTGGCAGAATTCAACGCCGCGCTTTGACTCGACACCAGAGCGAAGAAATGGAAATATAAATTTCAGTTAATATTTTATCTCCTCGAGTGGGAATCGAACTCACAACCAGTGGGTTTTACAATCACACTTTATGCCCCTGCGCCACGACTGGCCTCACTCACTGGCCTAGCTAAACGAAAATGGCAAATGTATGTATGGGTCTTACATGCAAAATTTAAATATCAAGAAATATTTATTGAGATAACACATCGTTGTAGTATCGTCCATTAATTTACAAATAGCTATTACGAGCTTCGCTTCTACTCTACAGGGAGTCCAGTGTGAATTAATAGGCCAGTTTACTGTTGCATAATTGTGTGGTGCTTAGCTTTGTGTTACTAAGATTTAATAACATATAACAATAAAATGTAAATTATGTATGTGAGTCCTTTGTGGCACAGTGAGAAAAGCGTGTGATTGTGCGAGATGGTAGTGGGTTCGGATAAATATTTTTATTTTTTAAAGACGTTAAGACATTCCGTTCCCTACTTTCCGTCGAATATTTGAGGTATTGTCGTATTGAGTCTTGGAACTCAATGCTGCGCTTTGCCTCGTTACCAAAGTAATGAAAATGAATGATAATATTTCATCACCCCGAGTGGGAATCGAACGAGAACTGTCGCGTGTACAGTCACAAGATTGTGCCCCTCCGCCACGACGGCCATAATTATTATTATTTTATTTTTTTCTAATTCTTTGGTATGTCTTTGCTGTTCAAAGTTTTATTGGTATTGAGTTTTGTCTGTATAAACGCTCTATTCTGTATCGTGAGATTCAAATAAGATGATACTTAAATTATCTATATCAAAATGATCAAGTTATGACAGTTAAAGTTCAACTAACGTCTTCAAATGTAGGTATAGCTGATCCAAATATTGATACTATGGGGGCTAGCAAAATTTTAATAACTTAATTGTTATTCTTAGTTATTAATTAAATAATATTAATTATTTGTATCTATAATCTAAATATTTCTATATCCCTACTTCAAATACATAAAAGATAAAAGTAAATACATAAAAGATAATCATCATAAAACTATCTTTCGATTGAAAATTCGAACTCACAACATACAATTAATTATTTTGTTAAAAATAAAAAAAAAATGTTATTTTATAATTTTGAACACTGTCTATAAACGTGTTGGGTTACGATGTGGCTTAATTTATTCAAGATAATATTCTAATTTACAGAAGCCCATCGCCTGTCTTATCGGCTAGTAACTTGTTGTGGAGAAAATACATTAGCGTATCGTTAAATCACCGTCGCTGTGAAGTTTGGCTAAGTTAATATTTTGCTTGGGCTCAACACTCTGCCAACTTTACGAACAAAATTTAGTATGGAGTTGTGTACACTGTGAATATTATAGGAGCAAGCCGTTGTGTAACTTGGCAAAAATTGTTTAAATTTTTAATTTTTTATTAAAAAATCTAAATTTTTATTCTCATTTTATTCTCAGTACATATATATTATAAGCTGTGTTGTGTAAGTGGAGTATAGACACTAGTTTAGCATTACACTGCATCCCGCATACAGTAAGGAAGGCAGATGGAACTTAGTGTTAAGACACTCTGAATTCTGGAGTTATTCCGTATTGAGTGGTGGAACTCAACGCCGCCATCGTTTCATTCCCTCGAGTGGCAAATCGAACCCACAACCTGTCGCGTGTACAGTCACAACTTGTGCCTCTGCGCTACGACGGCCTAGCGCACATAATTAGTTAGTAAACCTTAAAGTGACACTAAAATCCGATTAAGTTATCTCTGTATAAATCCTTCTGTACGTGTGTAAACAATTTAATAGATGATTGGTGTGTATGAATTAACTTATGACACAAAATTTTGCCTCTATCTCAGAGTTTTATTTAATACTTCTAATTAACCAGCTATGGTCGAATTAAATAGCACTTGAAGCAACATAACAGAACTTTGTTTGAAATATTAATCGTCAGTTACATAGAATTGATTCAAACCAAAAGAAACATAAAATTGAAAAAGAACCGAATTAATTCGGAGTAGCAAAATAATAACAGGATAAGAATTTTAATTGCCAGCTTTATCAACTCACAATGCTTCATAATGTGATGGCGTTAGTCGCTTAATCTTTAAGATTCTTGTAAATTTTCATTAAATATTTTTCAGAGAAAGTTTGGTCTTAAACGTTTACTATCTCGATTGTTCAGTTTGCAAAATAGTTGACAAAGTTGTCAAGTTAAACTTTATCAATATTGATATTGTTTACGAGTTTAAAATTCCATAAATTACTTCCATGTTTTGTAATTGATAGTTAGTAAACCGTAAATTACAAGGTTTTAGTTGTCAAAGTAATGTTTAGTGCAGAAGTCACTCAGAAGCTTTCCGGGGAAGTTACAAATATATGGCTTCTAAATTTTGGAATGATCTTCCTCCGCCGTTACGCGGATTGAAGTTCATTACCAATTTTAAAATAAAATTAAGACACAATCTATTAAATAAACAGAAATCCATGTATGGAATAATGTTTACTCTATTTTTTTCCAATCTTTATTTTTATTGATTTATGATTAAGCCTAATACTGTATTATAAAAAATACGTATACATATATATATATGTTGATAATATATTTATTTATATTATACTTTGTTTATATTATATCTAAATAACTAAAATTGTTCGTTACTTGTAGATATAATTATTATATCTAATACGACAAACACTTATTATACATACTGGAGTAATGACTGAATGAATGAACTGAATATGAGAAGATGTTCATATTAGATGAACATCTTTACATATAATGAAATTGTAACTGATCGCTCTCTGTACGTGGAATTTAATATAAAAAACTGTATTATGAGGATATTTATAAATGTAATATAACCAAAACAAAAGGATTTTTAAAAAATATGATTTTTTAAAATGTGTTTGTCGGTTTGTCTGTGCAATCTCAGGATCGGCTTAACCGATTGAAGTGCAGTTTTCACTATTATATTTTAACAAATTTCTCTTAACATTTAGTGTTGTATTATTCATATTGGTTCATAAATAAAAAAGATTACAATTTTAAACATATTTAGTTCGTAAATAATAATATTATTAGAACACGACAGTCATTTCAGTAATTTAAACATGACTTATTAAAGTAGCAACAAAATCTATTAATTTTTTATTTAAATTTTACAAATATTTCTTATAATCTGCTTAAATCTGTTTCGAATCGAATTTTAAATGAAGCTTAATATTAAATATTTAAATAATTAAAAACTCGCTCTTTGGTTACAAAGGAATTGTTTATTTATTCAGTGATTGCTTAACCTGGATGCAAGTGCAATTATAAATTCATGTATGTTGTACACACACACATGCAACATGCATAAATTACACATCTACAAACAAAGAACTATTTACTCCGGTATACGCAGCAGTATTATTAAATACTATATATATAAATCTATATAAAGCATATTTTAATATATTGCATAATGTCATGAATCGAACAGTTAAAATCTCTATTATATGATAAGTAAGGAAATCATGAGGCCACTCGTGGCGCAGGGGCACAAAGTGTGAATTTAAAACCGACTGTTTGTTGGTTCGATTTCCACTCGAAGAGATGAAATATTTACTTAAATTTATATTTCCATTTCTTCGCTTTGCTGTCGAGGACAAGCGCGGCGTTGAGTTCTGCCACTCAACACGCAATGCCTCCAGAATTCGGCGGAAAGTGGGGACCGGAGTGTCTTAACACTAGGTTCCCTCTGCCTACCCTGCAGTGTGCGGGATACAGCGTGAAGCAGATTTTTTAAATTTTCATTTATTCATCATTCAGTTAAAAATAATATAATATTTAGGTAAATATAAGTTATATTTAGTTGTTAACTAAACAAATAAAATGGATAAATAAAACAACAACCTTCACAGTAATATATGAAGTTATGAACAAAACAAAAGAGGTATGTAGGTAACAGAATTTTTGGAGCGGTCATTAGTAGTGTAACGAGAAACAAAAGATTCCATCTTTACACCCGCTTATTATGATGGCTCATCATAACGAGCCTACGTTCGTCACCTACAAGGAGCACGCTTTTACGTGAAACAACTTTTTTCTTCCAAAAAAAATAGCACATACATAACATTATAATTATGCAAAGAAACATAATTCTTAATGAATAATAGCAACCCGTTCGCGGCTTCGCGCGCTAGAAAGACACAATTATTACCCGTACCGTACCGTATGGAGAAAAAAAAGGAATAATTTTTGTTGTACCTACTTTGTCTCTTTAATCAATTATGATTTATTTTTTAAAATACTGCACGGAAAACCATCAATGCTCTGAATTGGAAGAGCGCTATTCGTATATTGCGGGCTTAATTTTACCAACATGCCAGTGTCCAGAACCAGTTACGAACGCTGCTTCGTAAATAAATTGATTTCATTCGGAAATTAGTTCCATATATATCTGTCGTATGTGTCACTTCGTTTCGAGCTTCATTTACTTACTTCTCCTCTTCGTTTGCATTAACATTCATTAGATTAAGAAATCGTTGTGTTCAAACTGTCATTTTTATTTTTTTTATTTAGTTGGACGTTGTGTCGCGCATTGCAATCAGAACGAACCTAAAACAAATTGTTTTCCGCTTCCCGCCAAAATTGAGCATGCATGTTAAATGGCGTAACACATCGCCATTATCTTTTCAGAAGGTCTAAATAAAAATAAATTCTCCCGAGATGGATCCCCACAACCATTGCACCTTCAGACGCTATCTAGCTGCGTCACAATGGAATCATTTATTTTTGAACAAACTTTGCAGACTAATGCTGGCCTGAAAAGAAAAAAGTCATAATGAAATACTTTTCAAAATTTGACTGTTGTTCGTTCATAAACATTTCACCTTATGTTAGGTTTTCATAACTTATACATTTACTATGTACGAGTACAGGCCGTATTTATTATTTATCTAAACAATTTAATCTTCTCAAGTATTCAAATTCCAATAAAATTCCACCCCTTGTTTACCGTTGAAATTGTAAGCTTTGAATGCTTAATAATTAAAGAACCTAATACAAGTACCTCAACTACAGGAGAGATGAGGTAAGTGCTTCGTATTTTGTTTTCCAAAATCTACATTATATTAGTCTTATTAGCGAGGCCAGTCGCGGCGCAGTGTGACAGGCATATGACTGTAAACGCAACTATAACGCGACCGCAATCATAGTTTTAACTACTCCATAAAACCCTAATACAATTATTTTTTTTCCCAAAAATGAAAAAGTGATTTTTTCAAACAAAATAAGTAATAAAATTGTCGTTTTAAAATAAAACGCCATTAATAATATTGATAAGTTTGTAATTAAGTCGTTTCAGCATCATTAATTAAGGTAAGAAAAAGTACGTATAAGCAGCTCATTACAGTGGGGTTTCCTTCTAGCCGCGAGAATTGTGATTCAAAAGTAGGTCAACGACCAAAACATTTTTTCTATTTAAGATACAACTGTGTACAATAGTGCACATGTTATTGTGGCTTTCCCTTTTCAACTACTATATTGTTATTTAATAAAACTATAACTATAACTAGCTTCACGCTTTATCCCTAGCGGGATAGTCAGAGAGAACGGAGCGCCAAACGCTATGGTCTCTACATACCTCTTTCGCCACGTCATCAACCTCTTCATACATGCCCTTCGGGGGTCCTCATGCTTTTTACGTGACCTTCCTCCAGTATCTTTGATACTGTGTTTTCGAAGGTCAACCGAGGTCTACCTCTAACTCTCTTACCGCTCACTTTTCCATCAAAAATCTTTTTTGCCATTCTTTCAACACTCATTCGTTCGACGTGCCCAAATTTTGTTGTTATTTAATAAGAAATATTATTTGTACACTTTTTAAACTTATAAATTAAATGTCATTAGTTGTATATCTTATTTAACTGTGATACGATTTAGACGAGGGTATTGCTAGTTGTCGTCTGTAATTTTGATTCCTTGGACTTTATGATCTTTGTCATGTTACTTCATTTACTATAATACCATAATTATAATATTGATAGGAAATTGACGAGAACTTTGTGTCAAGACGCGTTCTCCGGCTTCCATCAGAATTGAAGACTTTGAATGGCGAAACTCAATGAAATATTGAAAATATTCAAATTGTGAACGAATTCACAATCGTTACGTTTACAGTGAGACCATACGTCATTGAACAACTTTTGTCAACGCGGAACATCTTTATTTCTTACTGTTTAACTGGTCCGTTATGATTATCTACATGATGACTCATAGCAGTCTAAATAAGTATATTCTAGATTTTTAGATTTCCTTATTATTTTTTTTATCAGCTTCACGTTGTATCCCGCATACAGCAGAGTAGGCAGAGGGAACCTAATGTTAAGACACTCCGTTGCCCACTTTCCACCGAGTTCTGGAGGCATTGCATGTTGAGTGGCGGAACTCAACGCCACGTTTTGCCTCGACACCAGAGTGAAGAAATAAAAATATAAATGACAATAAATATTTCACTCCCTCAAGTGGGGATCGCATCAGTCGATTTTACAGTCACACTTTGTGCCTCTGCGCCACGACCGGCCTCAGATATAGATATCCTTATATTTACACATTTAAATGAAAAAGAGTAAATTAAGGTCTTGGCACTGGTACTGTTGAATATTTAAGTTCGAAATATCTTTTTAAGCTTCATTTAAATGACTATCTTCAATTTGCATTCCCAAATGTCAGAAGCGCTATATTTTTTTAAAAATCTAGATAATATAATAAAGAGGTCACGGGTCATGATTAAAAGAAATAGTTTTGTATTTTAGAGTCTTATTAAAATTGAATTCATGAATTACAAATTATATTTAAAATTTAGTTAAACTATATATAATATTTTTTAACATTTTTAAAGTGTCTTTCCATACTAAAAAGATATTAAACTGTATTACTATATTTGGTTATCGTTTAAATGGCCATTTTTAAAGAACCACACAATTAAAGAAATTTTAATTAGTTCCAAATTGTTATGTTGGGTTCCTAGCTGACGGAAATGTTGTTTAGTTGCTTTCTTTTTAAGAATAAATTGCCCTTTTCAGTACGTTCAGTTACCTAAATAGTTTTTAGGCGTAAACATTCCGTGTAATAATGTAAGTTGTAGATCCACATGGTTGAAGGCTATGTGGAGTGTAAAACCAAACACCACTTGGCCGCAGGCCAATGTGAATGTGTATTTTTCGAAGCGTGATTTGGCTTTGTATATAACCCTTATATTATTTTAAACAATAAAAAATAAATCAGCTTCACGCTGTATCCCGCACACAGCAGGGTAGGCAGAGGGAACCTAATGTTAAGACACTCCGTCCCCCACTTTCTGCCGAATTCTGGAGGCATTGCGTGTTGAGTGGCAGAACTCAACGCCGCGCTTAACCTCAGACACCAGAGCGAAGAAATGGAAATATAAATTTAAGTAAATATTTCATCTCCTCGAGTGGGGATATATTATTTTAGTATTACAATTTACAAATTTTAATTTTGATATAATAAAAAAACTGTATGCGAATTATTAAAATTTATTAAAAAGTAGTTATTTTTTCCAAAAAACAAAAAAATTAAAAAAATAGTTTAAAAAAAATAAAAAAAAATGGATTTCAACTGGAATATTCCAATTAGATTTTAGAGAACACGAGAAAAATAATTTTAAATTTATAGCTTAAACTTATTATTAAAAAGTCATATATAAAAGAAGCTTCTACTCCAATTACCTTTCTGGAGCCATAATTTCATCATATAAATGAGAGCCTTTACATTTTTCACATACCACTATAAAGTTCTGAAAACAATAGAAATAAATTTCATTATTATATTATAATCTTAGGAAACACTAAATTGTATACAAAAAGTTTAAATATATTTAATAATTTTGGCTATGGCTTAATATTTTCTCAATCAATATGAAAAAAATGTGTTAATATAGTTAAAAATAAATAAATATTGTTATAACTGATAAGTGAAGTGTGAGTAAATAAAATGTATTTACATTAATGGTGGTTATTATATATAAATTGAAGTTATGTCGCAGACTAGAAACGTACCATATTATACTGTTGTCGTAGAAGATCCATTGTAACGTCAAAGTTGCGATCAGTTACGGATCCATATTTCTCCATTAATTCTACCGATCTTTGTGCACGTTCTTCTAATTGGCTTAGAGTTGCAGGTTCCTCCCTGAATTCCTCACGACGTCGTCCAAGTCGCTCACCCCAGTTGCGGTGGCTTCTGGCCCGCCTCAATGGATGTGTATTGCCAGGCTCTCCTCCAGCCCGTGCTTCTATTGATCTTGAAGGTAAATTCACCATGTTACTCTCAACACAGGCTATAGCTAAGTGACAGATTTATATAAATTCATGGACATTTAACAATTTTTTTTTCAATAGACGAGTCACTAATGCACCGTATGGTCGTAAATATTTTTATTACCCTTATTAGTAAACAATTATACTTTAATCACCTGTATTGTTGTCAACCAAAAAAATGAAAATCCTTAAGGATTTAAAAGAATAGCCGTTACTGTAATGATAATATTCATTAAGTTAAAGACGCAGTAAAGGGATTACTTAAACAAAAGATTTCCAGGGATTTCATTAGTTAGTTAGTTAGGCGGCGTAGACAATGACATTCGCTTCTTTCATATTCGACTTATAATAAAAAAAAATTCACCACTTTTAAAGAGGTAATTAAATTGTAAAAACTGAATTGGAAGTTGATACATAACATTTCTATGTAAAATGGTGAAATTAAAGAAAAAAGTGGTTGTCTGTGAAGTGAGTGGGTTTACGGACTATAATTTTACGTCATATAATAGACAACGTTATTAGAAAACATTAATGAAAAATTGCGTAGTTTTATGAATTGAATTAAATTATTAGCACTGAACTACATTTTTAGAGTTCTGTATCTCAAAAGGTAAATACAGAACCCTTATAGGATCACTTTGTTGCCCGTTTGTCTGTCTGTCCATTTATCTAGAAATTACGTGGACGTCCACGTAATCTGCTGAAATTAAAATCAATTTTTTAGGTCTATAGTAAATTTTTTAGGTCTGCAGTGTGCGGGATACAGCGAGAAGCTGATTTATTTATAGTCCCTTGAAGCACAAAAATCAAGTTCTTAAGTCAACGTAATCAAAAGATACGAGAATTTACGCATCGATTTTGCTGCTTTTTGTATAAAAGTCGCCGTGTGATCACAATCTATACCTACCTGCCTGCTTCCCGTGGAACTACAGTTATGAATTTTGGCACGAAGTGAGAACTTACAATACAAATAAAAGTCGGACGCAAGCAAGTGACAGTAAACGTAATGGTAGTGACTTCGATTCCCACTGAGGAAATTAATTATTATTCGTTAATATTTTCATTTTCGTTTTTAGTTCCGCCACTCAGCGCGCAACGCCTCAAAAAAATCGGTGGAAAATGTCTAACGGAGAGTTTTAACACTAGGTTCGCGCTGGCGCTTTAAATTTTAATAGTTCTTCTTACACAGAAGCTCATGATTTATCAGATCTAAGGCGATCTAAGATGAGTCCAAGAACCACGCGTATACCGGCGTTTTCTTCTTAGTACTTGACAATATGCTTAAGACTGACTGGCGTCGTAAAGTTTCACACATTTCTCTCATTTCTCTGATACTCTTGCCGTTTTGCCTATAATTAAATATAAAAATGATTATTTTTTATAGGTAATTTTATAAGAAAAGAAAATTTTGTGTGTACTAAATTAAAGAAAAATGTGCTACCGGGACGTTACAATCAATAAAATAAGAAATATCGAAAACTAAAGCCCGTATTTATAAATATTTATAAATCATCTTCAAGTTTGAGAACAATCTTGTAGTGTCGATTTCATTCATAGATATATAATTTATGAATGAAAACGGTATCTTAAAATTGGTCTCAGACATGAGAACGGTTTACAAATACGAGCATAAAAATATATTTTCCGTAACTTTTGGCTTTGCTTCTTCAACACACAATCATTATATAGCACTTGAGATTTTATTTTTAGCTTCACATTGTATCTTGCACATAGTAGGGAAGGCAGAAGAAACCGGGGAACCTAGTCTTAGGGCACTCCGTTTCCATTAAGACACTTCCTTTCCCCAATGTCTGCTGAATTCTGGAGGCATTGCGTGTTAAGAGGCGGAACTCAACACCGTGCTCTATCTCAGAGTGAGAAAATTAAAATATTAAATATTTAATTCCCCCGAGTGGTACTCGAACCCACAACCCCAGCGCAGCGATTACCTTCATTTATCTCGAATAGTAAGAATAGTAAATACGTGATAATAAAAAAAAAAACAGTAACTAAATAATATACAGAAAATGTGAATTAGATTAAATTGTCATACGAAATAAATGCTATAGTATATAGTATATAGGTAACTTTGTATCTTTATAATTTGAGGCTGGAGTATTTATTGTAATTGGTTTTATAGGTGGAATGGTCTCTAGAGCGTGTCGTCCGGAATTAAACGTAGGAAATTAACTGAAACCTTGGTGTTAATCTGAGAGGAACTCAGAATAAATTGCGGGAGAAACGTTACTGCGCTTCGTGAAAATGTTTTATTGGTAGGTACTAGATCTCATTCATTTGTTTGTTCATATTTGAAATAAAATTTATATAAATAACGGAATCCAATAGAATGAATAAATACTTACAACAACGTTCATACAACATTTTAGGTGTTGCTACTATATATATATATATTTACAATAATATATTTTTTGCATAACGCTGCCTACCCTGCTATGTACAGCGTAAAGAGAGAACATGGAGACCTAGTGTTGAAACACTCCGTTTCCCATTTTCTGCTGAATTCTTAAAGCATTGGCTGTTGATTGGCAGATCTCAACGACGCGCTTTGCCTCTTTGCTACATAATATATTATACTCTTTACTAGATAAAATATTTCTTTCCCTCCAGTAAGAATCCAATCCAATCCAAGCGTCACGACGGCTTCTGTTATTGAATACTACTTTCATTTAATTTTTTTAACAATCAAATCGGCTCCGACGACAACTATCCTTTGTATGCTGCTGCCGCAGTTTTCAAACTCAGTTTATGTTCTCGAGTATTGTCTGGGTAAATATGTGAGTAAATACTGTCTGTTGTACGTATTACGTACGTATTGCTTATGAAATTTTAAGAAGCTTTAGCCATCTCTCCTCTTTAATCGACTTCTGCAAAAGGAAAAGGTTCTCAATTCGACTGTTATTTTTACCGTTTGTACCTCAGGACTTTCGGCTGGGTGGACCGATTTTGATGATTCATGATGATGATTTTGGTCGAGTTCTAACAATGCTATCCATGAGAAAAGCATCTAAGTCTTTAAATTGCAAGATTTACTGTTTGAAGTCGTCTTTTTTATTTAAAATTATTGTCATAATATTTTGGCTAGCACTTGGGTAGAGCCTTAAATGGAATAACAATATACAATAAGAATATCAAAATAAATTTTTTTTATGTTTATGGATTATGTAAAATATCTGTAAACCACATTTACGCGACTCGATTGGTGTTTCTTTAATTACTATAAATCTAACGACGCTATAAATTAAACGAATAAAATAGAGAGCTCCTCGAATCTAAAAGAAAGATGATTTTTGTTATTATCAATTTGAACAGAAAAGGTTTACATAAAATTATTTACTTTATTAATATTTTTTTATCATATTTTTTATAAATAATTTGAAGCTATCGTATGCTACATACAAAGCAGTGAAAAAAAATCCATACGCTTGAGTTCAAACTACAGCCAAACCGCAAGTGTTGGTCACTCCAATATGGAAATTATTTAATTAAAAGTTGCGAAGGATTAAAGCTATCAGACTTAATCCAATATCCGGAAGCCCAATTAAAACTTGTCAATTTCGAATTGAACGCCTTTAAAGATTTATATTTTTCAACACTCGATATAGTATTTGTGAAGCAGTAATCAGGGCCCGACATTTGTTCTTACACAAAATACCTTACCTTACCAATTGTAGATTTTTTTATTTATTTTAATATTATATAAATTTAGTAATTAAGTTTCAGTTTGAATATTTTGTTTTCTAAAGAGCCAGAAAACGAAAAACGTTGAAAAAAGGTATATAATTTATCGATAAATTTTAGGAGATACCCTGACCATGACTAGGATGCATAAAATGGAAACAAAAATAAAGAAAACATATTTTTTTATTTAATTTACTTATAATAAATAATCTGCAAAATAGATGAAGATTGAAAATAACGATATTATAGTTTTGAGTTAAATTATTCAGTTCTTTTTATCGTAAAAGTTAATTGCAAAACTTCAAATGACTCTCCTTTGTATAAAGTTCCTACTGGAACTTAAATGATCACAAATGGAAGTGGTGCGGCTAGTATCTACATCGAGACAGTAATTTCTCGTAGTTCTAAGCGTTTCGTTCCTTATTTTAATATATTTTTGAGACTAGTCGTGGCGCAAGGACAAGTGCCCTTGAAATAAACAAATGAAATATTTAATATTATATTTTCATTTTCTCGCTCCGGTAACGAGACAAAGGATGGCGTTGAGTTCCGCCACGCAACACGCAATGCCACCAGAATTCGGCAGAAGGTGGGAGACAGAAGTGTTTTAATAGAACCGGAGTGTAACACTAGGTTCCCAGGTTCCCTGTGCCTACCCTGCTTTGTGGGTATGGCATATATCGTTGGAATTGATTAAGAAATTTATACTATACATATTACAAACATAAGTGGACACATGTTCGTAATATAGTTGTCTTAGGATATGTCAGGTCCATTAGGCGCGAATTTGGGTCCCTGCTGAAAACAAATTTTTGGGCCCCCATATCTTTATTTTATTGATTTTCCAAGTCGAAGCCCATATAAATATAGTATGTTTATATTTTTTTACACCTAGATTGAGAAGTTGAAAAAACTTAACGGACAGGACTCTATTTAATAATGGAGTGGTTCAGTTAAGCAATATATTTTACAAATAAAATTATCTTCAAGTAAAGAGCGCTTTATTGCAACAGAAGAATTAAATTAATAGTAAGTAACTATTTGCTTCTAGCTTCTTTATGATATTGCTTTCCTTTTACCGTTATATGAAAAGGGATAAGAAACTGCCAAGTTACGTGACGTAAATGCGGAATAAAATGATATTTTGATATATTATATATTAGCGTAAAAGTAAGAAAATATAACAAAATATTTTTGTATATAAATAAATTTAATTTTCTTTTTTGAATAATTAAAACTTCAACATTTTAGGAATTTCAATATAAAATATTTGTTTAGTGACAATTTATTACATATATATACGAGACAATAGAGTATATATGAGACAATAGTTTAATTGGTTGTTCATAAAATATTGTTAAAAAATACTAGTTTATTTTCTAAAATAAAAAATAACAAATTGTGAATAATATTTATTGTATTGCAATTAATGGACATTTCTATAACAAACCGAAATGTGGAGTTTTAAAATTTCATTATTTTGTTTTAAATTAGGTGATATTGAGGCCAGGCGTGGTGCAGAGGCACAAGAGTGTGACTGTAAACGTGACAGATTGTGGGTTCAATTTCCGCTCGAGTAAATGTAATATAAAATATTATCATTTCTTTGTTCTGGTGTCGAGGCAAAGCGAGATGTTAAATTCCGCCACTCAACACGCTATACCTCCCAAACTCGGCGGAAAGTGGGGAGCGGAGTCTCTTAACATTAGGTTCACTCTGCCTACCCTGCTACATGCTGACAGCGTAAAACTAAAAAAAACTGGACAAACGTGTACTACCTGTAGATGCTAGCCGCCAAATTTTATAATATTAGTAGTAGATAAGCCGGAAGTATCCTGTTAATTTTTTATTTCTTTTATGGTGTCGAAATACGCATTTTTTGCCATATAAACGGCCATATCGTGTTTTAAAGTAAATATGGTGATACGATATCTCCAAACGTTCCTGAGATAAAGGCTTTTGACAAACCGACGGACAACAAAGTGATCTTATAAGGGTTCCCTTTTTTCCTTAAATGGTACGGAACCCTAAAAGAAAAAAAATTGGTTACAAACGTATAAGTTTTGTTCAGTTAAAGTAAAGATATAAATTATAAAATATTGTTATATCAATTTAAAACTCTTTCTATAAGTTTTCCTGAATCGTAAATCATAAACGCTACCACTATCCCTTGCAGGTAGCGCCTCTTAATTTACGACTGGGTTGTATAAGCCAGCTTAAGCAAAGGTAAAGTTAATATATTGTATAAATAATATTATTATTTTATTTTAAATATTTTATTAATTCTTTAGAATTAAGTTTTATTTGAATTAGGTTTAGGATTATAAAGTAGTATTTAGGATTATAAAAATTGCTAATGCCAATACAATGACAATTATATCAAAGAGAAATAAAGTCGGGCGGCACTGAGGCCGGTCGTAGCGCAGCGGCACGAGGTGTGACTACAAAACCGACTGGTTGTGGGTTCGATCCCCACTCGAGGAGATGAAATATTTACTTAAATTTATATTTCCATTTCTTCGCTCTGGTGTCGAGGTTAAGCGCGGCGTTGAGTTCTGCCACTCAACACGCAATGCCTCCAGAATTCGGCAGAAAGTGGGGAACGGAGTGTCTTAACACTAGGTTCCCTCTGCCTACCCTGCTGTGTGCAGGATACAGTGTGAAGCTAATTTATTTATTTTTTTTAGAAATAAAGTATAAAATCGTATTATCATTAAGCTTTGAAATTTTGATTTTGCTTTTAAGCTGCCGTACGTCGGATTACCCTCATTTAGGAAATGATCTATTAAAATAATATTTATTATTACGTATCAATAAATGTATCACCTACCTATAAAAAATTATTTAAATTTATATAAAGGCATTTTTTTTCTACATCTCGTGTACATTCAGTTTAATAAAATTATAAGTGGAGCGACCTATCATTAGGTTTCTACTTAGCAAGTCTTGATTTCGGTGGTGTTATTTATTTATTCATTTGTTTACATGTATTGTGTACGTGGATAAGTTTATTTAGTCTAGGTTTGTTATATAACTTGTTAACCAATTCTATAAATATATGATTTCACTATTAATTATGCAAATGATAAAAATCACCTCGCTGTATCCCGCACACAACAGGTAGGCGGGTGGAATCTAGTGTTAAGACACTCCGTTTTTCGCCGAATTCTGAAGGCATTGCGTGTTGACTGGCGAAACTCAACGCCGCGCTTATCCGCCTTACAATTATTATTACCAGATAATACGTATAATAAAGTTATAGTGAAAAGCATATTATGTAAATGGTATAATTTTATGCGTAGGTACCTACAACGGTCGTTATCCTTACTGAGATTATCAAGACTTCCACACCGCGAGATTTCAAGCTGCGAAGTTTTGTCGAAGATTCAAACTTGTTAATGACGCTTTAATGACGATGCTCGTGTTTCTCTTAATTACCTTACTGTGAAACACTATTATGTACATACTACAAATACTATTTGTTGTATATATAACAAAACAAAACTAAAAACCAACAATTTTAAGAACATAAAAATAATAATACAAATTTAAAAATATGTTTTATTTGTGAGTAGCGGATTTTTTTTAAAAATCTCCCTACAGAAATGCTAGCAACATAAATAAGTTGTAACTAGCATTTAAGAATTTGAACGTAATCCGATGTGAATGTAAGGTTTAGTTGGTTCAAAATGTTTGTTTTAAAAAAAAAAAACTTTATAAAGTGTCGTGGAGATGCGATCTTGCCGTGGAGATGCGATCTCTTCGTAGGATATGCGGAGTCAGCTTAGCTGATCGAATACGCAATGAAGAGATACATAGAATGTCAGGTACT
The DNA here is from genome assembly GCA_013403705.1 of Heliconius hermathena. Taxonomy (NCBI): domain Eukaryota; kingdom Metazoa; phylum Arthropoda; class Insecta; order Lepidoptera; family Nymphalidae; genus Heliconius; species Heliconius hermathena. The sequence continues at coordinate 132,069 of JAAIXJ010000044.1, read as the reverse complement.
AGCGAGGATGTCACGGTGAGAATGAAGAAGAACGTGCTTAGCTGGTTTGGGCACGTCGAACGAATGAGTCTCATGAAAGAATGGCAAAAAAGATTTATGATAGAAAAGTGAGTGGTAAGAGAGATTGGGGGCGACCTCGGTTGACCTTCGAAAACACAATTTCAAAGATACTGGGGGAAGATACGCGTAAAAAGCTTGAGGACCCCCCGGAGGGCATGTATGAAGAGGTTGATAGTGGACGTGGCGAAAGAGGTATGTAGAGACCGTAGCGTTTGGCACTCCGTTCTCTGACTACCCCGCTAGGGATAAAGCGTGAAGCTAAGTTAAGTATAGAATAAAACTTTAAAAATATCAAAAATACGAAACCGTAATCCAGGTTAATTTAAAAAATATATATATTCTACGCAAATACAAATTTTACATAGTAAAGAAATAAGACAAACAATTTTTTTAAGATATTTTAATTAGATATATTGTTCTCATAATGAAAGACAAAAGAACCCTAAAGCATGAACAAAAGAATGCGCAATTAGAATGCCAAAGGGAATTTGAGAATGCACTGCCGTACTCTAAGGTAATCTCACGTGGTCGTAATTACTCGAGTCCGCGTCCATTCCTCGCGGGAACATTATAATTCATGGCAATGTGGCCTGGTCGCTACTCCGAGCCTTCCCTGAGGCCTGCAAACTACGTAACCAAGTATTAATTAGGTTTTATTTTATCCCGCACACAACAGGGTAAGCAAAGGGAGTTTAATGTTAAAATACTCCGTTTCCCATTTTCCACCGAATTCTAGAGGCTGTGGGTGTTGAGTGGCGGAACTCAACGCTGCGCTGTGCTTTGACAGTAGAGCGAAGAAAATGAAAATATTAAATACTTCATTTCCTCGAGTGGGAATCGAACTTGTGGCTTCGGTCTGTCCTAGCGCGTTTACAGTCATACTTTGTGCTCCTGCGCCACGACTGGCCTCACTATTGTATTTTATAAATACATTCTTTACAAAACTAAAACAATGCCATGGTTTAATTAAAATTATATTCTTGCCTACATTCAGGAAGTATGTAACGCCTAATATGCATTTAACCTCGTTTAACCTCGTTAACGCGTACAAATTTACGCTTGGAGCACGTTAGTGAGGAATTGTTACAGATGTGTTACTTCGTACACTTTTAATATCCATATTATTTTTATATAGAAGTCTAATATTAGATATACATAAGTATAGTTTAGTAAGTAGCAAAGATTCAAAAGAGGAAATGAAATATTTAATATTTTCGTTTCATCGTTCTGGTATAGAGGCAAAACGCGACGTTGATTTCCGCCACTCAACGCGCAATGCCTCTAACACTATCCTCTCTCTAAAATAATTATTTAATATTGTCATTTCCTTTCTCTGGTACCAAGTCAGGGCGTGGCATTGAGTTCCAACACTTCTATCTAGAATTAGATGGAAAGTAGGAAACGGAGTATTTTAATACTAGATTCTCTCTGCCTGCTTTATCGAGTATAAAAAAGTGACAAAATCAATAAAAAAACCACATACTTGTTAAATAATAGTACAATTTATTTAGAAATAAAATGAATTGTTCCATTTACCTTTGTCTTGCTTATAACAATTGGTCTTTGTTACGTACCGTAGAAAGGTCCAGGCACTCTTAAACGGAGGTGTCTCAGAACATATAGGTACATACTGAAATATATCTATACTTTATTTCAGAATCATAATATACTTATTAATACCAACAATCTCTTCATATCAGCCAACCGACGCCTACTGTTGGACGTCGGTATCCCCAAAGGCTCAACAAGCCGATCAGTCCTACGCTGTCCGCATCCTGTAGCTTCTCGCGACCTTTACTAGATCGATCATCAGTCCACTTAACAGAGGGTCTGTTCACTGAGCGAGTGTCCAGTTCGTGATATTCGGGAATTTTTTCACCCCAACAGCCATCGTCGGTGTCCTTGCTATGGGTACGTCCACTACCCACTTAAGCCGTGCAATTCTTTGAGAAATATATTGTGTTTCTTGAATATGTTAAGTTTCTTGCTGGCTCTTCTCAGTAGAACTGCCTTCTGAGCCGACCGAGTACCTTTATGTTGATTCGACGATTCAACTGTTTGAATAAAGAATATCTTAATTTGAACAAGTTCAATGCCTTGTTGAATCCTGTTTTGAGGCACATAGCGGCCAATAGTTCTTAAATTTAAGCAAAACTGTTCAAATATAAACGAAATTTGATTCAAATTGTAGCGATTTATAATGTAATCTTTTCAAAGATAACAAAGTGAAAGTAAGGAACTCTAATTCAATATGAAATTCGTCCTATCCTTTCATCCATATAGATAAATGTTTTGTACTAATATTCTCTGCAATTTCAATCGCCTGTCATATGTTTCATGAAAAAACAAAATCCAAAAAAGAGAAATACATAAACTATAATATTAACTCGTTTTCTCGTACAAAGGATATTGTTACATAAATTTAGGGATGAGAGTTTTTATTAACCGCTGCTTTTTGTTGCTTGCCACCAGATGATACTGCATCATGGGTTAGTATATGAATACACATATAATACAGTGAAAACTAACTAGAGACATGGAATTTCTACGTTAACGGTCTAAATCATATACAATGTGCAGTTTCAGCGGCAGATTGGCTCATTATAATGAGTGATTTTTATAAAAAGCGACAATTGCAGTTTTACACTACTTTACTTTCATCATCACCTCTTCAGTCTTTATTTATTCAGGTTCACACTGTATCTCGCATGTAGCAGGGTAGGCAGTGGGGAGCCTAGTGTTCAGATACTCCGCGCTCCGCTTTTCGCCGAATTCTGGAGGCATTACACGCTGAGTGGTGGAACTCAACGCCGCACTTTGGCTCGACACCAGAGCGAAGAAATTAATGCATTAAGTATTTCATTTCCTCGAGTCAGAATTGAACCGACAACCTGTCACGTTAACAATCGCAGGCTGGTGCCTCTGCGCCACGACTGGCATCAAGATGTAATTGTTGTCTTCTATAATCAACTTAGATGTACATTGTAAGCTAAGTAACTGTATTTATGAGCTTAGTCTTTGACTGTCAAAGCCAAGCTTCGGTGTTTGGTCACAAACAAACCAAGATTGTCAGTTTCTACCGTACTTAAGCATTCTAGTGAAGATTACTATATCGATTGCAGGATGGATGAATATTTTATTAATATGTATTAAGCTGATGCTGTTATAATATTATCTAGATAACTATAAGTATCTATAAAGTTGCAGCAGAATTAGAAAATTATCTTCAACTTCTAGGAAGTCCGCATTCAATGTGGATTGATATGTTTCATATTTCTATCAGTGACCCCCATTTCTTTGATACTTATGTCATAAAGGTGCAAAAATTTAACAAATATAAAATTTCAATATAATTGGATTAGGATAACTACTTTGAAATTTAATTGGAAGTTTTGATAAGCTTAATTGTCATTATCATAATATCTGTTTGTTCTTTCCTTTTATTATGACCTTCCAAATTGCCATTACATCTGTAATATTGTTTTTAAGAGAAAATTTAAAGTGTTATTCCACACCTAGGAAAGAAAAATAATTTTTAGAACCCGCGCCTGTTGGAAACCGTCCAAGCGCTCTGACCAAATAAGCATATGTGCTTAGTAGTAGTCAGAGAGAGGTGCGGGTTCAAATCTCGCTACGTTCAAATTTTTATGTTTTCTAAAAAGTATTAATAACCACAGTTAATTACTTCCATATTACATTTTCGTCTTTTTCATTTTATTTTTTTGCCGGGTTAGTATATGTGTTAGTATGTGAAATCTTGCAAGCTTAATTTGACCCAATTACCAGTGTACGAGAGAGCTGATAATTTGAATAGGATTTTAGTTCAGATTACAATGAAATTACATATAATCAATATATTGTTGTTAATCCAAAATGGTCGCGCAACAAAATAGCGGATAAAAAATTATCACAATCCCTGAATAAGGGCATCAAATGAAAGTGCTTATTTTATATTATATTTTTTAATCGTATATACAATATACGATTAAAAAATTTCGAGAGCTTGCTCTTAAAAAGGTTTTCTAAATTAATATTTTATTTTTACAAGTATTGTTTTTTCTAACTTTACACATTATTAATTTACCGATTAAAAATATGGATTTTTTTTACATAAAACATACCTAATTTTAGTAACCTTTTACTGTGCATATAGATTTTAAATCAAATAGAATGCGGTTTGACATTTAGCTGAAATAGCAAAGATTACACTCTGGCCGCAATGCACCAATCTGATGGAAGCTTACACAGGCTGCGTCTAGAGATAAAGGCATTAGAAGGATCGAGTTATGTTAATAGGTGAAATCGAAGGTAATCTGAAACTGTATCAAATAAGCCGTACAATAAAATAAAGAAACCAAAGATTTTTTGTAAAAAAATGTACTTATTCTAATTATTTGTATATGCGTTCTTATAAAATATTGTATTATTTTATTTTTTTAAATATTCGTTTTTATACAGAATATTCCAGATATTTTCCAGAATTTTCTTCAAATTTCAACAAATTTATACTGTAATATAGTGAAGAACAGGTTGAGGCTTGTACAATTTTCATTGATCGCGTAATTTAATCTACCTGAGCATAGCGAGGGCCTTAATAGAATAATAAAAATGATATTATTTTAAATGTAAAGCCATTCTAATCCTTCGCATCCAACCATTATTTCGTACTCCGTATTTTTGCACAGATACTATGTATGCAAAAGGGACGCTTAAATTAAAAATTCAGTACTTCAAAGTGAGAACAGACGGACGATAAAACCAAGCTAATTGAATTCCCTTTGTAAAAAATTGTTAATTCTTTAAGACTTGGGTGCTTGTACCATTATTTTAAAAATAAAATTTAGAGCTAATATATTATTATTAATAATAAAAAAAATTGTATGTTACGCTTTCGCGCCATATCTACTCCATCGATTATCATGAAACTTTGAACACATATTCTTAGAGGTATTAGAAAGGACACAGGACGCTGCTTTCTAAAAAATATATATATTTAAAAAAATCTTTAGCTATAATATAAAAATAAGTTTATGTGACCGAAGCCGCTTTTGAGTATCTAATAAATATATAAAAACTTGCAAGTTTTCGTGATTTCACCGGCGATGCCGATGCCGAGTGGATCGCTTAGATTAAATAATCCATTGTTAACACAGTACTTTTATTAGCTTTATACTCGAAACATATTTGTTTGTTGCGTTATCTGAAGAGGTGAGGTGCGGAGCTGTCGTGTGAAGTACGTGATGAATACGTTGCATAAAAAATCACATCCTTATGCCGCGCGCCACCGCTGTCTCATGTAGTTTAATACTTCGGATTTATCTCTTTATGAATTTATTGACGTAGATAAATTATTATAAAGAGAAAAAGAAAAAAGTACAATTTTTTTTTATTAAACTTGAAAAACTTAAGTTTGCAGTTCATATGAAATGAGTGTATATGCTCATATGCACGCATTTTATATGAAATGAACTACAAATGATGATAAGGATTTTAAGGATTTTAAATGATGATACGGCTTTATGATGATAAGGATCATAATTAAGCGGCGAATTTCATACAGAATGAAGCAAAATCAATGCACAAATGTAAATTTGAATATTTAATAGAAATTTCATATAAATATTATTCAGCTTAATATGCATGTTAAGTAAATGGATCATCATCACTTGGACAGATTGTAGGTCTACGGGAAGTATACCTTATAAAAATTAAAAACTTAAGTTTGTAGGCGTATGCATTTATTTTATGTGATATGAACTGCAACTTTAAGTTAGTATTGATTTTTTAAGAAATACCTAAACATTATCACTTTATAGATTTTTTCCTTTTTTTTATATTGTAAGTTTTCACTTCGTGCCAAATTTCATAGGAAAGTACTTTATAGGTTTTGATCACGCGGCGAGTTTTATACAAAATCCAGTATAATTCTAATGATGCAATAAGAATAATTCTAGAATTTATTGTATAATATAGAGTTGGTTTGGTTAAACGCAATAGTTTTAAGGGCTACTTGTTCGAATTAGAAAATATATATATTTTAATATATTCTATGAGATACTTTTAGATTTGGATGAAAATTAATATAATATATAAATTTTAACAAATAACAATATAAACATATATTTATTTTATATTTTATTGTATAATAATATAAAATAAATAATAACAATAGTACCTAATGTAAATTGTTCTCCCAATTTTATCTACCTCTAAAAGCCTGCAATGCAGACTCTTCTGGAAAAATATGTTTAAGGTGAGTAGAAAGAATGTCTTAAACTATTTCCTTATAATGCAGTGCCAACAAAATATATTTTACATTCTATCGCATACATTTTTATTTCAACGACAAACACCTTTAGATTTTAAAGTGCACAACTGACACAATTCAGAACAATTCGCGCGTTAAACTTAGAGCCAGCAGTTTAATATAATTTTATATTGTTTTCTATTTAGAATTGCATCTTTATCTTGAAGCATAAGCTAGTAGTTATGGTCCACATTAACACTATTTTCTATGTATCAGTTGGTAACGTAAGTCGAAAATGATAAAATATTCTATTAAAGTAGATTTTACTTTTTTAGTAGTATGGCTGTCACTTTAATACTGTAACTAATTTATTCATTTTCATACTTATTTANATGGCTTAGTGGTCAGAGCGCCTGGTCGGTTTCCAGGAGGCGCGGGTTCGAGTCCCGCTGCGTTCAAATTTTTATACGTTTTCTAAATAAGTATTTTTCTTTCCTAAGTGTGGAATAACACTTTAAAAATGTTTAAAATTATTCATTTTCATTTTAAAAAGATTATCGCGCTTCCTATTTTAATTTCACGTTTTTTTAGTATTGTTACGTACACTTTTATGTATAGTACTGGTTACAAATTCTAATTGTGAAAATAATTTTTAATTTTTATTCTTAACATATATACAATTTATATGAATGCTTTTTAAGATTTAGATTTTAGATGATAGGATTTTAAGCAAGCCTTTTCCTAGTCACCCCTAACCTCAAACAGAGTCTTACAAGAGTCTTTTCCTAGTAATCTCGTACCTATCTTATTAAGATATTACTTAAACAAATCTTTTCCGAGTCACTCATTTTGAGTCTGGCGAGTCTGAGAAGAGATAAGAGTCTCAGTTACCTCGTACCTATCTCAAGCACGGATTTATAGGTCTTTTGCAGGTCACTCTGACGCTGAAAGTTTAGAGACTAACACAGATCTTTTCCTAATCACCTCGTACCGTGAGTAACATGATGTGGATTTATAAAGACGGTGGTGTAACCAAGTCACCCCGACTTGCTGTTTGCACCCCGGCTTGTTATTTAACGACACTAACACGGGTCTTTTCTAGGCACATACACCCCATACATGTACATATATGCATACAATAACTTTATTTTACATATAAAAATTCAAATTCAATATGGAGTAAAAATTATAAAAATAATAAAGCATGGTTAACATACTCTTAAAGCTGCTTCACATGTTTGTATTTTTGCTCGGTCTAAATCGATAGTTGCTTATTATTTGCCCTCGAATCGACTCATTTTTCGAGTTTTTATAAAACCACGATAACTTTAGAGGGACTAAAGTATTCTCGATATTAATTTAAACTTTATGAAATACAGCAAATATTTTATAATAACAAATAGCTTTTAATTTTGAGAATACCAAACTTTAGGTGAAAAGATACACACAAAGGTATTAAAACTCCGTGCGTATCCTACTTCTGATATTAGAAATCAGAAGCGGTTATTGCTTAAAAAAAAACGAGATAAAAACACATATCGTGTATGTTTAAAGTAGATCGCAACTGCCCCTGACTGACATAATTCCATTGCCTTTATAGACTTTCTCACCTATATCTACCTTCTTTTACATGAGTTTGCTAACAGTATATAATATATAATAAGGAATACCAAATACTATTGGAAAAAAATGTAAAATAATAATTATAAAATAAAAAGAGCTTTTTTTTAATTAACTGCGAATGTGATGGTTGTGGGTTCAATCCCCACTCAAGGGATATAAATTATCATGGTTTCCCTGATCTGGTCGAAAAAGTACCGCATTGTAGTTCTGCCACTCACCTCCTAGCGTCTCGAGAAGAAGAAAAGAGAGAATTATGTATATTAATACTATATGTGGGATAAAGCGGGATAAATAGAATGTAAAATTTAAGTTCCAAAATGGATTATTATCACTTAGATTTTTATTGGTTAGTAAAAATTTTGTTAATACATTTTACTCAAGCACTAAACGTGATTAATATTCGATAAGAGAAAATGAATTGAAAATTAGCGTGGAAACACAGCATTCGTTTGATAATACCAAATTAGTTTATACCGTTATATTTTTTTAAATTTATATAATGGCTTTCTTTGGGTTGTTACTTATTAGTAAGTTAATACAATTATAGTTTAATATTTAAAAGACAAAATACGTACGTGTTAATATGTGTACAATAATAATAATATTGTTTGTAAATATTTTTCTTCACTTTCTAATATGATTTTCTTAACATTTACAGGCATGGAAATTTTATACAGCGTTCATGGTTTACAAATTAAAAACATAGATTTGAATGATATATTGGAATCTGTTGATAACTATAAGAATATAAAACCAATAGACTTAAATCGAAACCCACCATCTTTAAAAGATGACAATGACGACTTAACACGTTTCATTCAACATATTGAATTTGATAATGATGAGAGAACTTCGTCTTTAAAAAATCATGACTCTTTAGATAGATATGGTAAAGATGTGATGTATAATTATCATGAAAATTTAAACCCTTTACTTAAGTCCCTAATAAAGCAATACAATAATTTGTATAAGAATAAAGTGAAAGTGGTTGCTAGTTCTAAAAAGAAAAGATCGTCAAAATTTCATAATCTTACTCCAGTTGGGAACAGTGACTACTCTAAACTCTACGTAATTCTCAATCCAAAGGTTGATTTGCCAAAATCATCTGCAAAAGATATAGCTAAAGTGTGAGTAGAATTCCGTTTGCTTTTAAACGTATGTTGGAAATATAATGTAAAATTTATATTTCTTAACAACATGCGGTAAATAGCGTTAAATTACAGGATATCCTCCTTATTTTCAAAATATGTTTCAAACGACAAATCCAAAATTTCGGATCCTAGCAAAAAAGTACGATATTACAAGGGATTTGCAGTAAAAGATAATAGACGGCGAATTAAAGAGTCAAAAGAAAGTAAGTAAGCAATAAAATTCTTTCATAATTTTATTACGCTGTATTCTCATGTAGCTTAAAAAGCTCGTTAACGGCTTTGTTCTTTATAAAATTGCATTTTAAAGAAAGAAATGCAATGAAAGAATTTTAGCGTTAATTTTAAGCGGCCTTCTTTTACTCGATTTTTTATTTTCATTTACATGATTTAACTTATTTAACCGTAACAAATAAGGGTAAGGTAATAAGAATTGTGTCTGTAGAATTTTGATTGATACTGATATTATTAGGTTATTGAAAAAAATTGATAAATCACAGATAGCGCCTGTAACAATCAGTGGGGTTTTTATTCCATTTAGCGACTCTGTAAGGAACCTAGGTTTAATTTTAGACCAACATCTGTCTTGGGAACCGCAAATAAGAGAGGTAAGTAGAAAGGTTTACGCTGCTTCTGCGTCTTTGCGAAGGCTATGCGGATGTATGTTTTCTTGACATTAAAGAGGAGCAATTAAACAAACTTGAGCGGCTTCAAAATCTTTGCATTAGGTTCATATTCGGTGTGCGTAAATATGATCACATTTCCGAGTTTCGAAATAAGCTTAAGTGGCTCCCGATCCGCCTTCGCAGGAATACTCACATACTTCATCTTCTCTATTCTTTGCTGTTTAACCCTTCCACTCCTCCTTACTTGAAGAAACAATTCATGTTTCTTCATGACACCCACTTACGTTCCTTACGCTCCGACAACAATCTATTGCTAGAAATTCCTCTACACTCTTCTTCCTATTTCACTAATTCCTTTACTATTAAAGCTGCCCGTCTATGGAATTGTTTACCTATAGATATCAGACGTGCCAAAAGTCTATATATTTTTAAAAAAAAGCTAAAATATCATTATTTTAATATATAACATTATTACAATATATTTCATTTTCAATCATTTCAATTGGTACATTTTTTTTTTTTTTTTTTTTTTATTGGATTTTTTTTTTTTTAAATATTTTGTGTGTACATATAGTATATGTATGTATGTATGTATGTATGTATGTATGTATGTATGTATGTATGTATGTATGTATGTATGTGTTTATGTAATATTTATGTATATATCTTAATAAATATATATTTATTTGTTTGTATTTTATGTATTTGATATTTTGAATATTATATCGCTATGTAAATATTTCATTTAGTGCACCGCCCACTTTTTACATAACTCCAACATCCAAAGGTTGCCTGGAAGAGATCGCTTTAAGCGATAAGGCCGCCTTATTGTACTTTTTTAAAATTTATTTTTAAGCTTTTATATTGTTTTACTTTTTTTCTAAAGTGCAATAAAGTATATTTATTATTATTATTATTATTCTTTAGTTTCACACTGTATCCCGGACACAACAGGGTATGCAGAGGTAACTAAGGAAATCAGTGTTAAGACACTTCGGTTCCCCATTTTCCGCCGAATTCCACAGCATTGCGTGTTGAGTGGCGGAACTCAACACCGCGCCTTGCTTCATTACCACAGCGAGGAAATAAAAATATTAAATATTTCATTTCCTCGAGTGGGATCGAACCCGCAAACTGTCGTGTTTACAGTCGCACGCTTGTACCCGCTATGATTGGCCTCAGGTGATACATAATTTAGTAAAAGCTTAGATTGTAATAAAATGAATGAATGAATTGTAATAGAAATGAACAAAGCATCTGTGTTTCATGTGTTTAGGGCCAGTCGTGGCGCAGGGGCACAGAGTACGCCTGTAAATCGACTGGTTGTGGGTTCGATCCCCACTCGATGAGATGAAATATTTATTTACATTTATATTTTCATTTCTTCGCTCTGATGTCGAGGGGAAAGCGCGGCGTTGAGTTCCGCCACTCAACACGCAATGCCTCCAGAAATTGGCGGAAAGTGGGGAACGGAGTGTCTTAACACTAGGTTCCCTCTGCCTACCCTGCTGTTTGCGGGATACAGCGTGAAGCTGGAAAAAAAATTGTGTTTCATTCGTTCATATGTTTGAATGTATGTGATGTTGCAGGATACGCGTTGAAGGATTCAATAGAGCGAGAATATAAGCCAAAGAGAGGAAGGGTTGATCATGGTGGCGGAGGTCGTACAGCGATCCCATACATACGCCATCGAGGTGACATTTACGAACGGGAATGAACGTAAACCTTTGAAAGAAGGTTATATAAATAAATGACATTCAAAATTTTCTCCTATAATTTGTTTATCCAAATTAATAATGAATATTTATTTAAAAATTAATAAATAGTTTTTTTTATATTTGATTGATTTATAAATAGGAAATGTCATAGTAAGAATAGCTATTATGATTTTGATATTCGCTTTAAATTAATTTGTATAGATATTAATAGCTAAACAGACGAAATTTGTATAAGTTTTATACTAATAATGCCTTAACTATAGAATTTTAAGAAATTTAATAGATTTTAGTATTATAACATAAAATCCAAGTAGCTTTTCCTTATTGTTTTTTTTAGCTAAGCGGAAAATATTGGTGTGTTGTAAAAAATTGGTGTCTACCTATCCTATAGCTAAAAACTGGTGTATACCTAACTTTTTATTGGATTTCTTTAAAGAGTTCTAAATTTTTATTTTATCGCATTACAAAATATTAATGTACAATGAATTTCACCTATTAAAAACAAAGTTAGATGCCTTTTTTTCATTTTTACATATGTAATGATGTGATAAAACTTTGTGCGGCTTTTTAAATAAAATGTTAAGTAGTACTTTTTATTAACATTCAGAAAAGTTATGTTTTACGGTTGACGTCAGTTATGTCTGGCTTGAGAGAGGATATGATTGATTGCACAATTATTCTGAGCATCTGGTTGAGACAAATGTTCCTTATTCCATATACAGGTAAAACAAGGCACGTACAAAAACCGTAAACAATAGCAGGTAATCTAAAATAGGTTAGTAAATAAAACGGTTTTACGATTTAAATGATTTACTAATGCATTTTTTTTTCTATAATTTATTTTAGAGTATATCACAGTCATCACTTTAATAAGTGCATCAATATAAATAGTTTACTCCTGTATTACAATTAGGTATCTATATATAATATAAATTGAATTTTTATTAGATTATTAAATATTGACTAGAATTTATACAATTACTACAAATATAAATTAAATATACATCAGACTAGGTGAAATGGTGCAATATCAAATGTTTGGTGTTATATATAAATCGTGTATGCTAAAAATTCTAAATATTTTTGATATATGGCGTCCCATTCGTAGTATGGCTGTGTTTGTTTTATGATTGATTGATTTCTCTCCAATGGGACTAGATCTATCCCTATATCCAAAATATCAATTGCTGTCGACTTTATTTTTTTAATATTTATTTATTATGATATGAACATTAACTATATGACTTTAATTTTTTTTAAGCGTAACAATGATATACATACTATTTCTTACACTGATATTTAAAAAAAAATATATCAAGAGTTTTTATTATTTCGATACAAAAGTAAATAATAGGTTATTATTATAGACATTTTGAAGTTCATATAAAAATATTATAGTAGACGAAATATTATTATCGATATTTTACAAATATATGAATAAACAATCAATCTAATTGAAAGCTATTTCATAGAATAATTGTCACTATTTAAGTTATGATAGTCATCTATTATTATAGTTATTAAATAATATACAATTGATCCTTATAATGATAAATGTTCAATACACCAGGACTTAAAGAATAATTGACTAGAATATGTAAGTTAAACTATGTAAGAATTTTGAATAGGCCATGTCTTATAGTAAGTGAAACTTTATAAAATCATTCAAAATGATTTAAAACTTATAAAAAACAAATACAGTTTAGATATTCTTGGAATAAGCTTTAAAGTTACAATAAAGAGAATCGAATCGAATTATATCTGGGAGTTGTTGATATACTTGAAGTATTTAAAAGAACCTAAATATTTATGTGTAATACTTTTAAATATCGGTAACTATTTTATTAAGTTAGATATGGCTAAGCACTAAAATTCTTCAATATTCTCCCAATAGAACTTTCAATATCTCCTGAAAAGACCGCGTCTATATAACGATCTAGAGAGAGGGTTATCTTGCGTAAAATTTTATTGGGTCGTTAAAAATAACTCGAGAGAGCAGTACCTAATGCATATTAAAAAGGAGAGTGAATGTTATTTTTTGATAAGTATCAATATCTTTCGAGTCTATTTATTTCACTTTCATTAGAATATTAATGATAATAACTTAAGAAATATTTTAAATTATACAATAAAATTTATATATATTGTTATGTTAACATAAACAATTTACGATACATATTAGTAAATAAGACTTTTAATTATAATAATAGGACGAGCATCGCTTACATCTTATATTTAATGAGATCTTAACTCATCCTCGGATGCGTTGGAAGACGAGATAATTGGACATAGCCTCCCTACCTTTATTTCTAAGTACCTATTTAAGTATACATAAAATTAATTTTACCCTTAAACAAGTAAGATATTCAAAAGTTAGTACGAATGTAAATAAACTATTTATTTAGCTATATTATAATAATTAAAAAAAAAAGATTATACTTTTTTAATAGGAAAAGTACAATGCCCACTTAAAGACTTCAAGGCTGTGTCTATTATGTGTCGTAGCCGTTTTAAACGGTAGATAAGAATCTATCATCAGACTCTACTTAGTACTACTCTAAGAGAATTTAATATCAGCAGGGACTATATATGTGGGATAAACTAAATAAGCAATACATATTTTAGATTCTAATATTGACTAAATAATTCAAAATTGTAATAAATTGAAATTTAATACAAATATAAATTGCGTGCAAACAAAAGAAATATTTCAAATATTAAACTACTTAAACGCAATTGATCCCACTCCAGGCTATTCACAATATCTCTAAGCATATCGTGCGTCTTACCTAATCTTATATTATAATATGATATATTTAATTGAATCGCCATAATACACTTCGCGGTTAATGGTGCGTAATTAACACTTCTTGTTGCATCTTTATTTGTTTAGCAATCTAATGGACCCTTTCATTTCTACACATCTATAACCAAACATTCACTAATATACATATAATATCATAGATGTGTTCACTTACTATAGTTTATGAACACTTTAAGTTTTATTGTTTCACTGGTGTTTTTGGATTAAATCCAAGTTATGATAGGAGAAGTTCTGAGATGCCTGAACATATTCGATATTAGCAATAGAAATTTATTTTACTTTCTTCAAAATTAATAATAACAATAAAAAAATATAATACGTTTCTTTTGATTCATTTTAAACAAAAAAGAAAACGAAAAGAAAAATCAATTTGCATAAATGGCCATCCATCAATATTAAACATCACATAATACAAACGAAAAGGCATCCCGATTCAGAACTCATCCTATAATATCCGGGCAATGCAGTTTCCATTCAAAATTTGTCCGTGAATGAGGGTCGCCGCTTGGGCGAGACCTGTCACCCTCAGAGGTAGTTCGGGCGTGACATACAACAAAGCACGCCCATGCCTTTGTAGAGCGATCCTCGCCGCTTGTTCCGCCATAGGCCGTTCACGTCGTCGCCCTTAAGTGCAACGTTGGTTTCTGTAACAAATGATCTGTTAAAACCTATTTGTATTCGTTTCCAGTATTTTATATTACGAAAAACAATATTGTGTTTTGTCGAGGCGAAGCGAAATATCCAACATGGCGGAATAATTATTATTTATGCACTTCTGCAATATGGGTATCAAATGAAAGGGCTGGCCGAGAATAATTAGAAAAATAATGTGACATCACTCTAAATCCAATATATTATATCACTATTGAAGTTTTTTGTGCTTTTCTGTAATGAAAGAGTTCGCTGAGAATAAAAATGCTAGTTTTAAAGAATAGATTTTTTAAGCCTGTAACCATCCATTGATTAACTTTGACTTGTCTAATTTGGCAACATGGGCATCCTTAACAATGATCTTGTAGCCTGTCAAGGAGGAGGACAACTCTAAATAAAATCAAACCCGGAACTGCGTTTCGATTAATATTTTCATTTCTTCGTTCCGGCACCAAGGCAAAAGTCCGGCGGCGAATTTCGCCACTTCATATGCATCGAAAAGTTCGGCGGAAAGTGGGGAACGGAGTGTCTTAACTCTAGGTTCCCTTTGCCTACCCTGCTATATGCGGGATACGGAGTGGTTTTATCTTTTATTCATGGACCGATTGAAATTAAACAAATACTAAATGTTAAGGAAAGTTTACTAAAATACAAAAGTGTACTTAAATCGGTTAAGCCGTTTCTGAGATTAGCGTGAATAAACGCACATGCAAACAGACAAACCGACCGACTTCTAGTACATTGTTGAATGCCCGTAATAACATTTTTTTATTATGTCTTCCATATATAGACACCGATGAATTACATTTTATTGTGAGTATGAATAACTATTTTTTTTTCAAACATTCAATTGAATATTCTTATCTAGCCAGTGTATTTTAGGTACTACTGTTTTTGTACTGGTAAATTTTGATAATCTCGCTTAATCCAATTTTCATGATATTTTAGGATTACTTTGTCTTATTTATGCCTTATTTAGTTGTAAGAAGTTTTACAGAAAAATATCATGAAAATATAAAAATGAGTATTTAATATACTTTATGCATAAAAATGTAAAAAATAGAAGGAGCTTATTATAGTAGAATGTAAATAGATGATCTCGCCTAACGTTACGACGTGTGTTGAATTGTACTCCGCAAACACCTGTTTAATGTTCTAGGATTTCCTATATATTTCTTATGTTACTGTGAAATAAAGTGATTTTATTTCACAGTAACATTTTTAGATAATGATGGTCCGATTGATATCTATACATATATACACAATTGAAATGTCTGTCTGTGATTTCAAAATAACCAAGTTATTTTAAGTGCATTTAGTTATTTACACGATACTAAAACACAAACATAATATTTTTGTGCCTCTCTTTATGTTTGGGCTGGCCAATCTTCGGAACTGATTTTTATATAATAGAACTTTCACTGGTCGAGGTCAAGCGCGGCGTTGAGTCCTGCCACTCAACACGCAATGCCTCCAGAATTCGGCAGAAAGTGGGGAACGGAGTGTCTTAACACTAGGTTCCCTCTGCCTACCCTGCTGTGTGCGGGATTACAGCGTGAAGCTAATTTAATTTTAGAACTTTCGCTGAAAGATAGAGGAGGCTTGGAGCAGCCTATTTTTTTGCTTTTCATCCCGGGATTCCGGCAGGATTTTTATTTACACGGAAAACATCGTGTTTCTCGCGCGCGTACCAACCGTTTACATAAATATGAAATAGCTAAACATTTTTTTATATTACATATGACAATTTTTGGTAGCAAAATCAAATAAAATGGAAAAGAACATAAATAACAACATTAAAGCAAGCCGCAATTGACGCGTACACAACACGTTGCTATAGCAACATGCATGTCACTTTATACAAAATCGGTATATTGTCAAACAAGTGTATTTAATTTATTGATTTAAACTAATTTTATGCATTAAAACAATATTCGCATTGCACACTATTTCTCTATAAATAAATGTCATCCTGTCCGCACTATTTTCGTAAAAAGGGAGTACAAACTTTGCTGGGGAGTACTCTACTTTTGTTGTTATTGATTGTCAAAAGTTTAATTAAAAATAAAGTATGTAGTACATTGTACGACTAAATATGATTTCATGTATTCGATTTATTAAAAGAACAATATGTCGTTAGTTACAATATATTGAATAGTTTACTTATATTCTACTACAAATAATTTCAAAGCCCGCGGAAATATATTAATTAATATGAAAACCAAAACAATTAGTTTTACTAAATAACCGTCGTTCTGAAGCCACATATTAAAGGCTATGAACACAATAATTTTATGACTCGATATTATTTATTTGTCAGTGAACGGAAAGTATGAAAAAAAATGGTCAAATTACGAATAAACAATTAAAATAAAAAATTGAAAATGATAGGAATTTACAGCAGATTCAAGAAGCAAATTACGTCGAGTTTCAAACGGCTTTAAAATTAACTAAATATACTATAGTAGATGTATCGTTGACAACGGTATAATAGTATAAAAAGTTTAAATCATACTAAATCGCATTGTTTCTCTGAAAACAAAAACTTTAATGCTATCGAGGTGCTTTTGGGATTCGTCTAACCGCATGTGACGGTTGTGAGCTATATACTTAATAAGTATTAAAAAATATTTACATTTAGAAATGAGTCCCTCGAATTTAATAAAATTACATTCTTTTCTGTTATTGTACAAGTATTCAATATTTATTTATTTAGAAAACGTCTAAAAATCAGAACGTAGCGGGACTCGAACCCGCTACGTTCGAATCCTTACTTAAATAAGTATTTTTCTTTCCTAAGTGTGGAATAATAACATAACACTTAAAAAATAATAAAAAATATTCTATATTTTTTGTATCGTACCTAACTAATTTAGTATTATTAAAGGGTCAAAAGGTTAAAGGTTAGATTTATCGACGAGACCCTTACGTACCTAAGTGATTGAGATTTTCATGCTGTGGCAAGTACTCCTGGATGTCACTGACAATCCTCGTTATGTCTTGCGTGTCTTTGGCGATACTGCACAGCTCTTCTTGGTTGAAGTCAGGCGTTATTTGCTTGCACAACAGTATTTGACTGATGACATTACCAAAGTTCGATGGTCCAGCGCGGTTTTCTATTAAAAAAATAGAGGTTTAGTACAATCAAAAAATATTTTTTTAGCTATATTTAATACTAATGTAAGTCCTTTTGAACTTTTAAATTCCTAATATTTATTATACTCATGAGAATACTTTGTATTAAGTTTGTAATATATTCTATTTTGCTCTAATTATGAGTGTAATTGAAATAAATATTTATAAAAGTAATTTATATTACCATAGTAAGAAGTCATGTCCATTGGTACAAGTTGCACCAGGCGGTGGCACTTGGCAAGTTCTCGAAGAAGCAGTTGTGACATGAAATATAGCAGAACCAACTGCGGCTGATCTGCGCAACCTTCACTCGTTGACCTGTGCAGATATATTGCAATTATTCAATATAATTTTTGATAAATGTTATAATATTGTTACAAACAATTGAAAAGTGTAAAAATTAAATTCATAAATCGTTACAGCTAGAACATTTTTTTAAATAATTTCGTATTTTTATTTCGTATTTTTATCAAGAAAGTAAAGTTTTTATTTTTAATTAATTTAAAGTGTTATTTCACACTTAAGAAAGAAAAATTATTTAGAAAACGTAGCGGGACTTGAACCCGCGCCTCTTGGACGGTTTCGCTACGTTCAAATATTTATACGTTTTCTAAAAAGTTAAATTTTTTTTACACCTTCACGATGTATCCCGCATGTCGCAGGGTAGGCACAGGGAATCTAATTTTAAGACACTGCCTCCCCTTTCGTGAAGTTGAGTGGCGCAGCCAGAACGAAAAAATGAAATTATTAAATAATTAATTTCTTCGAGTAGATATTGAATCCATAACCTGTCCTGTTTACAGTCATACGCTTGTGCCCCTATGCCACGACTGGCCTCTACGAAGGTTATCATATAATATTTTAAAGCTTAATATGTATCAACGGATACCTGACAACATAACGATTGTAAATTGATTAATAGTAATTAACGATTTTAAATTGATTGCAAATCAGTCCTTACATTTTTAGTTTCTATAAAAACATTATAAGATCATTGGTCAGTAAATAAAGAGAATACTTTCTGTAAATTAACGTGCTTTTAATTATAAAAAAAATATAATATAGTATTATAATATTATACTTATTTAGAAAACGTATAAAAATTTGAACGTAACGTGATTCGAACCCGCGCCTCCTGGAAACCGACCAAAACTGATTTTCTAAATAAGTATTTTTCTTTCCTAAGTGTGGATTAACACTTTAAAACTATTAAAAATAGTAATATTATTCTTCTTACAAAGGTCGAAATACAGCAAATATCATTTTTAAGCTTTGCCCGTAACAGACAATCGTAGTCTTGCACAATAACCGTTATAAGTGACTTCACGATCATAATTTAGATACAACCTCTATTTTTTAAAATGTAATGTTCTTTTATTATAATAAAAATAACTTAGGTTTACTACAAAAAAATAAATAAAAGCTTTTATGTTTGTCTTCATTTTTTTTTTATTGTTAGCAAGAATTACTGGCGAAAACATTTATCGCAAGTTTATAACTAGTTTTTCCATGTATTTCTTCTTCCGATTGAACCCGAGAGTCAGGATTAACCACTTTAGCCCAGGTTAATTGGTTTGGCCTGGTTTGTTTAATACAGCAATATGGATGAATTTATAGGTAGGCCGTACTATCTATAATTATGAATGACATGATGGTATACGTGTAAAGTTAAATAAAAATCAAAATTTACTAAAACGTTTTATAAGTGCTTCGTAAAAGCTTTTGATATGTCAAAAATATTAATATTTATATTCTAAATATATATATATATATATATATATATATATATATATATATATATATATATATATATATATATATATATAATTTTAAACTTAACCCCACACTTAATTAAAATTTAACATATCAAACATGCATAAGTTCAACTTTAACCAAATGTTATTCTTGGTTCAACGCAATAAAAAATTATTGAATTATTCTCCAGGTAACATATTCCCGTCGCCTAATTTTTAAAGCCTTCTGTTGTTGTGTCATAACGAGGCACTTTTCGAGAGTGGTTAAAACGTAATTAATATATTTGCGGTCCACAATTTTTTGCCAAAATGTAGACGGAATTAAGCAGCAATTATCTGGAGCGTAAATTTAAGAGTATTCCACTACTAGTTGGGCGAGTTCAAATATGCTTTATTAATTTTTCTCGTTTCAAATGCAAACTTTTACGTACGCCAGACCATGAGATGCAAAGAAATAATATTTTTAAATATTACAAAGTAAGTTCACCTAAAACTTACGATGACTTAACTTTTTGTGTAAAGAATATTTCGGTAATTTCCGAGATTGGTGTATTATTTTACATCATATTATACGTATTCTATACCGTATTACAATATTTTTTTTTAGAAGGTTATTATTTACTTCGTATAAACGTAGTTAATATAAATCACCTTGTGCACTTGCGGCATGTAGCGTGTTGTATATTCATTTAATTAATTACACGTTATGCAATCTAATTGATCTTAATTTCCTTTTTGTGTTACAAAAACTATAATATTACAAAGTATAGGTATTAACTTTTGACAAATACTATAAATAAATTAAATCAGCTTCACTCTGCGCATAGTAGGGTATCAGAGGGAACCTAGTATTAAGACAGTCCGTTCCCCACTTTGCGCCGATTTTTGGAGGCATTGCGTGCTGAGTGGCGGAACTCAACATCGCGCTTTGCCTCAACACCAGAGCGAAGATGTGGAAATATAAATTTTAATAAATATTTCATTTTACTCGAGTGGGGATCGCACCCAACCAGTCGCATTTACAGTCACACTTTGTGCCTCTTCGTCTTCGCTTCTGTTACATTAGTAACAATACTATAATATTCTTAAAAAAATTAAATTAAATTAACTTCACGCTGTATCCCGCACACAGCAGGGTAGGCAGAGGGAACCTAGTGTTAAGACACTCCGTTCCCCACTTTCTGCCGAATTCTGGAGGCATTGCGTGTTGAGTGGCAGAACTCAACGCCGCGCTTAACCTCGACACCAGAGCGAAGAAATGGAAATATAAATTTAAGTAAATATTTCATCTCCTCGAGTGAAGATCGAACCCACAACCAGTCGGTTTTGCAGTCACACCTCGTGCCGCTGCGCCACGACCGGCCTCAATATAATATAATATAATATTCTTAAAAATATATTTATGTATAATGTATAGAATGTTTAGTATATAACTATACATTCTATTATTGCTTAAAAAACAACCTATAATTTTTACACGTAGGTCCATCAAATACACGTATAACAATATATTAGGACTCCATATTTGGTTGTTAATTAGCAATGGATATTAATCAATCAAGCTGACTGGTATTTTGTTTT
Source organism: Heliconius hermathena (assembly GCA_013403705.1). Taxonomy (NCBI): domain Eukaryota; kingdom Metazoa; phylum Arthropoda; class Insecta; order Lepidoptera; family Nymphalidae; genus Heliconius; species Heliconius hermathena. Next base: position 110,702 of record JAAIXJ010000044.1, on the reverse strand, counting down.
AGCTTGTTCTCTGATTGCAGAGGTTCCTTTTAATTACCACCTTCATTTGCACCTTTTCTATTTACACAAAGCCTCTCTGTAGCATCTCTGTTTATACTTTACAATAGGTAAATATCGAAATAAACCACAAACAAAATAGTAAACGCCGATTGTATACAAGGTCGTCGTGGCACAAGGGCACAAAAGTGTGACTGTAACGCGATGGTTATGGGTTCAATTCCCACTGTAAAGAATGAATTATTATTTATTAATATTTTCATTTGTTCGCTTTGGTACCAAGGCAAAAGCGCGGTATTGAGTTCCGCCACTTAACGCGAAATGCCTCGAAAATTTGGCTTAAAGTGGGGAACAGAGCGTCTAAACACTAGGTTCGCTCTGCCTGGTCTGGTATATGCAGGATACAGTGTTAAGCTGAAAAAAAAAGAAAAAAAATAGTCTACGAGTATATATTTTTTTCACCGACTTATGTAAGAAAAGAGGTAATTAATTCGACTGTATTTTTTTTAAAACGATTAAAACTTCTAACCTTTTCTAAAATTTTATAATATAATTATGCGAAACAAGTTCAACGCGTCAGAAGACTTTATTCATAATATGAAGTGACGCGATACCATTGTCATCGACTTTGGCAGTAAACCTTGGTGTCCTCTAATGAAGACGCCAAGCTTTTTAATTATAAAATACTAGTGACCCAAACGCTTAAAGTTATTATTATATTACAGCCAAAATATACAAAATGCATAATATATAAAAATATGTAGATACTTCAACTAAATCTGTTCAGTAGTGTTTGTGTGTGATGTTTTGTGATGAATGGCAATACACATAATTAGCATAGTTAATTATGAAAAATTCAATCAATATATTTTTAATAACATATTGATCTAGTGTGATAGGCCCGAATGTCGCGACCGTGTGTAGCAAATGGAAGGCAGTGGTCGAGTCAAACTCTCAAGTACTACAGTATTTATTAAATATGATGCACATAAATACTCGTACCAAATATATAATAAATATAATAGGTATTATGAAATGAAATCTATAATGGCATGGTCTTTTAAGATCGATTTTAATATTACGGCGAAATATGTATGCGGGCGATTTATATTATGGATCAAAGTGAGCTTTGACCAATATTACAATATTGAATGTTGCTTGACGTTGCGGAGGCTGACGTGATGGGTTTATGCGAACTGTTATAGCGAAATTAATCTAGTATGTCGTGACTAATGCCATCCCGCAGTGTGCTCGCGGTGCGTGGGCTATGTTTGTATGGTGCTGGTCATTGACATAATGTATATCACTGTTGTCTACGACTATTGTTCTATGAATAGTAGATGTGTGATGCTATTTTATATCCCAGCTGCGATGTATTTAGTTATATTTAACGTCCTGGAAATGTTGGAAGTGGTGGAACCTTGTTCGAACGTAGAAAATACGCGAGACAGTTATAGTGGAAAGGAAGATAGGAAGCGCAAAAGCGCGTCCTATCTTCTGCTTTTCCTCGGAAGAGCTTCGAGTAATGAACCTGTATTATTGTCGAGTTTCAGGTATTTAAATAAACTTCTGACGGCAAATATCCTAGAACGATATCTATTGATGGCATTATATAAAACTCATGTATTACAAATACAACTTTCTTAACACTTTTACCTTTGAATCTCTAAAAGATTTTAGATTATCCAGGATTACGATAAAAGGTTCCAACCAATAGATATCACGAGCCAAAGCATTATTTTTTTAATATATTTTTAAAGGTATTCGGGAATTAAGTTACAAAATATCCATCCTCAAAACCTTTTATATTTATAATATTAGTACGATTAGTAAGATAGGATTAGTAGGAAAACATTTAATTTATAAGATAAGTACATATTCACATCGTCTTCTCAGCCTCGAAGTGGCTAATATTTTTAGAGCTATAAAAATCAAATTACATCACAGGTTGTGATGTAATTTGATTTACCACACGCATAGCTTTTAAGTAGCGTGAGCAATCAAAAACTTAATAATACTTCGCTTAGTAATTTATATTTTGCTCCAACGCCTTTTTATTCTTCACGAATGATTCTCAAAAGATAGTGAAAGGACCGTCTCAGGCACCAAATAAATTGTTTTAACGGCTGGAAGCCACACAATACATTCATTTATTAGTTTTGTTTACGCTATTCAAAGGATGCGGCGGGGTGGTGAAAACTTTTACGGACGTTATTGATTCTCTTTTGACTTAAGGTAAGGGCTATCTGGTGTCTTTTGATATGCAAATAATTGGCTACTTAAGCAGGCACCTGAAATTTTGCGAAATAATAATTTTGTTTTACAATTGAAGCCAGTCATGGCGCAGGGGGTCAAGCGTGTGACTGTAAACGCCGCAGGTTGTGGGTTCCATTCCATAGAGTGGGATATGAATTATTACCTATTAATATTTTAATTTGTTAATTCTGTTACCAAGGCAAAAGCGCGGCATTGATTGCGGAACAGAGTGTCTTAACATTAGGTTCTCTCTACCTTGCTATATGCGGGATACAGCGTGAAGGTGAGAAAAAAAGAAAAAATTGTCTGAGAGTATACATTGTTTGGTTAAAACGATTAAAACTTCTAATCTTTTCTAAAATGTTATATTAGAAAGTGATGCGATACCATTGTCATAGACCTTGCCGGTAAGTCTCGGTCCTCATTATAAAATATAGCATTAAATTTATAGGATAAGTACCTATACCATATTGGCTTCCCAACCTCAACATGGTCAACATTTTTGGCCCACAAAAATCTAATTACAAAACATCCTATACTTACCACATGCATAGTTTAATAATATTTCGCTTTGTAATTTATATTTTGCTCCAACGCCTTTTTATTCCTCAGGAATGATTCTCAAAAGATATTGAAAGGACCGGCTCCGGCACAAAATAAATTGTATTAACGGCTGGAAGCCACACAATACATTCATTTATTAGTTTTGTTTATGCTATTCAAAGGATGCGGCGGGGTGGTGAAAAGTTTTACGGACGTAATAGATTCTCTTTTGACTTAAGGTAAGGGCTATCTAATACGTCTTTTGATATGCGAATAATTGGCTCCTTAAGTAGATACTGAAAACATTGCGAAACAATAATTTGTTTGACAAATAAGGCCAGTAGTGGCGCAGAGGGTCAAACATGTGACTGTAAACGCGTCAGGTAGTGGCTTCGACTCCCACTCCAGGGAATGAATTATTACTTATTAATATTTTCATTTGTTCATTCTGTTACTAAGGGAAGGGCGCGGCATTGAGTTCCGCTACTTAACACAAAATTCTTCGAAAATACAGCTTAAAGTGGGGAACGGAGTGTCTTAACACTAGGTTCTCTCTGCGTACCTTGCTATATGCGGGATACAGCGTGAGTGAGTAACGCGATAGGTTGTGGGCTATAACCACTCGAAGGAATGGAAATATTTTAATTTCTTCGCTCTGGTGTTGAGGCAAAGTGCGGCGTTGAATACCACCACTCAACACGCAATGCGTGGTACAGCGTGAAGGTAACAAGTGATCCTCGTGTCAAACGTATCCATATTTTTTAATGACAACTGTATTGTTCATAAAGTGGTTTAAAATATTTAGTTGCGTGACTCCTGTCGCTATTGTTCGGTTATAGTTGGTATACATATCTACATATTTGCCAGTTTTAGTTCAACGAGGTTGGTTAACAGAGCAAAGTTTCTATATTATTTATCCGACCTAAATTGTGTTATTAGTTAAGTTTGAAAGGTTTGCCATACTATACTTTATGCACGAGAGAGCGACGATTTATGGGCGTAGAACTTTGTGTTTTATACAATAGAGTGGTGTAGATATTTCTGATAGAATGCATTCTCTGTTAGTTCTAATTTCACTTAATTAAGAAAACACTCATATTAAATTAGTTATAGTTTTCTTAGTGTAATTAGAAAAGTGCAAAGCGGCAGCGGCAGCGGGCTGACACGTTTCCGTCAGCGGAACAGGTTGTTGAACACAGCGGAACTATGTGTTTAAAAAAGCCCTATTCCACTGTTTTACTATCAGACATCTTCTCCATATATAAGGAAAGATAGTAAGATCTTATTCCCACTTTCCGTCATGTTTCAATAAAATGTGGCTTGTGGCGCAATACCTAAGCCACTCTATGTCTTAGTAGAGTGGAAAAATAAAAATAAATTATAATAATATAATTATTATTACAGAGGCGATCGAACCTACAATAATGCCATTTAACTGTCAAAAATATTATTAAAAGTAAGCAATTATATTAATAAAATATATATATATTTTTTATTTAATTATTGTTTTGACCTTCGTCATTAAATCATCGTTCATTAATCAAATAATTATGTCACATAAAGATGTTACGTAGTTTTTTTTTTTTCATTTTATAACATAGAAAATGTGTATAGTATATTTAGAATGTTCAGGAAGGAAAGTACTAAAATATTATAATAATAAAATATTATATAAGAGCTGAGTATTATATAAGCACAATAAAGTTGCAATTCAACTTGAGTGTTGTAAAATTAAGTAAGTTTACATTTCATAATGCCTCTTTTTTATAAGTTTTAACAAAGTAAGATAAACTCTGTATATAATACACATTTTTAAAATCAATACCGCCCTGCAATTAAAAAAAAAGAAACAGTTATGTAATTACGGTAAAAAAAATTATTGAGAAGCCCTCGTGGCGCAGGGACACAAGGGTGTGAGTGTAACGCGACGGTTATTTTCATTCCTTCGCTCTGGCAATAAGGCAAAAGCCCGGCGTTGAGTTCCGCTACTCAACATGTAATATCTCTGGAAAGTGGGAAACGGAGTGTTTTAGCACTAGATTCCTTCTGCCTATCCTGCTGTAACGGGATACAGCGTGAAGCTGATTTAATTTAAAAATAAATTAAAATATGATAAAAATAAGGGAAATAAGTATTATGATTGATACAGTACATTTTGAAATCACAGACAGACAGACACACATTTTAAGTAATATAGTGTTTTTAAAACTTGATGATAATATTGTATTTTTAGGACTATAACTTCAAAAACTTAATTTTAAATATAAACACAAACTTACTTCTTGCAAGTAGGGAGTACTAATTGGCTGGTCTGTTTGGTGGCTTCGACGCAAGTGCGGCGGAGACGGCGTACGCGCTCCCGTAGTTCGGGGCTGTCGTGGGGCTGACCAATGTGGATCAATAGATCTCGGAATAACGCTAGTTGCACGTTGATCTCCGTTATTAACTGGGAAAGGAAACATAGTTTTAAATTAAAAAGATATGGGAATAATTTTATTAGTTATAATTTTTTTCTCAGCTTCAGTTTTAGTGCTTTCTGCTGAATTTTCGAGATATTGTGTGTTGAGTGGCGGAACGCAACGCCACGCTTTGTCTTGTTAATAATTCATTTGCCTGTGAGCGAGAATCAAAACCACAACTGTCGCGTTGATGTGACTATTAGTCACACTGTTGTGCGTCTACGCGTTGACTATAGTTGGAAGTCAGACGTGGCGCAGGGGCACATAGTGCGGTTTTGTGTTCGATCGCCACTCGAGGAAAAAGAAATATTTATTTACATTTATATTTTTATTTCTTCGCTCTGGCGTCGAGGCAAAGCGCGGCGTTGAATTCCGCCACTCAACACACAATGCCTTCAGAACTTAGCGGAAAGTGGGGAACGGAGTGTCTTAACACTAGGTTCCCTCTGCCTACCCTGCTGTGTGCGGGATACAGCGTGAAGCTGATTTAATTATAATAGTTGGCAGTATTCTAACATATATATCAGGTTTCGAAGATTAATAATTGATTATGTATCTTACCGCGACTTACACAGGCAGATTAGATAAGAATTTAAGGTTCAATTTCAATAAATAAATATTGTAATTGAAGTTCTTGAAACAATAAAACATTATCATTTAATTAAATGTAACATAAGAATAAAATAATAGGCTAGTCGTGCCAAAGGGCCATAAGCGACTGTAAGCACAAGAGGTTGTGAGTTCGATTTCTACTCAAGGAAATGAAATATTTAATATATGCATTTTCTCGCTCTGGTAACGAGGTAAAGTGCGGCGTTAAGTTCCGCTACTCAATACAGAATGTCCCCAAGTTCCCAGGTTCTCTTTGCTTACCATCAATGAGTGGAATACAGCGTGGAGTTTGTAAAGAAAAAAAGAAAATCTTCTATATACCAGAGCTTTATGCCTGAATCAGACAACACATTTATCACGCCGGTGTAATTATTGGAAATCGTTTATATGTTACGAGAATACACGTAAGTTCAAATTGGACGAAAATCGAAACGTAAGCAACAATTCTCGATTCTGTCATTAAATGATAATTAATTATACCCATAGTTACGAAGAGAATAAAGAAACTGAGGTCTTTTAATTAGATAAAAAATATTTATTATTGTGGAAACAGTATTTGTCACTAGAATAGATTTTTCGATAGTAGGTGTAAGTTATAGATATTTAGATATACATATGCTCCAATATTTACTTCAACATTTTATTTTCCAGGCCAGTCGTGGTGCAGGGGCACAAAGTGTTACTGTAAAATCGACTGGTTGTGGGTTCGATCCTCATTCGAGGAGATGAAATAATTATTTAAATTTTTATTTCCATCTCTTTGCTCTGGTGTCGAAGCAAAGCGTGGCGTTGAGTTCCGTTAATCAACACGCAATGCTTCCAGAATTCGGCAGAACGTGGGGAACGGAGTGTCTTAACACTAGGTTCCTTGCTTACCCTGCTGTGTGCGGGATACAGCGTGAAGCTGATTTTATTTTCTAAGTACTCGTTATGATAAAATATTTTGTCCGATTCTGTCCGATTCTATAAAATTATGAAAACTATCCTGCGTATATATGGATTTTTTTATTAATTGGTGAAAGTAATAACGACATCAATTGGTTCTGTTTTACTTGTTATATAGTTTTGCGTGAGTCAATATATGTATTGAAACATTGAAAATAAAAACAGTGGAAGCTTTAAAAGCTTTTAAACAGTAATTATATGTTTATTTTATTTAATTTTATTATGTTCATTGAATTCTTCATTTTAATCTATTTTATATATTCATTTGTTAGTGAATTTAAAGAAGGTATTTACGTAGCATAAATCATAAATCTCGACCTTTAACTACAAAGGCAAATCTGCTGAGAAAATATTGAACACATAGAGAATTGGTGCATTTTATTGTGTATGATATTTCGATACCAACAAATGCTCTCGTTATATTTTTGTTTGTTTTATATAATATAATTTTTTTATATTTTACAGAAAAGCTAATGGAATTTTGAACTATTTACTGTTTTATACAATCATATTTCATTTATAACATTGTTTCTTTTACTTATGATATGACATAAAAGCTTTTTGGTTTTATAAAATGACGATCAAATTTTGTGTAAGCACAATTTATATAGGCAGATTAGACACTAGTAACTAGACAAAGTAAGATTTTTTTTTATTTTTGTGCTTATTTTCTCAATTTTTTACTCTTTATTTTCAACATCACACCCAATTCTGGACGAAAACAAACAGAGCTTGATTTTACCAGAGCAGAGAAAAGATAAACTATCATGGCATGAGATAATTTGTTATTATTATATGTTATAATAAATGTTTTTCATTGAAATATGTTAAAATCAGTGTATTCGTTTATAACAAACAAGAGTAGGTGTCGCATTTGATAAAATGCTCTCTAGAAAACACACGAATAGTTCAAACTGGGGAAACAACGGGTGGGTCGCTACTTACTAGTATGCTAGTATACTAAATATAATCATTTCACCGTATGGATCTAATTAGCAACCAATGCGTTTACAGACAGATGGATTGACTATGCGTCATGATGGATGGACTAAGTCGCGTTCTTTTATATGTTTACCGTCCATTTCTTTAAAAAGTATATTTTTAACTTCACGCTGTATTCTCTACATAGAAGGGTACCCAGAAAAACCTAGTGTTAAGTCACTCCGTTCTCATTAAGAAACTTCCGGTTCCCATTTTTCGCCATGGAGGCATTACGTGCTGAGTGTCGGAATTCAATGTCGAGCTTTGCATCGTCAACAGAGTGGGAAAATTTAAATTTTAAATATTTCATTTCCGCGAGTGAGAATCGAACCCACAACTTATTGGGTTACAGCCACATGCTTGTGGTCCTGCGCGACTTAACCAACAAATTCTTCAACTTTATAATAAGTTAATATTTACTTATAAGTACAGTTTCACTTTCGTGATCAAATAAAAATAATTAAGAGCCGTGGATGACATTATCGTGATATAATATAACTTAACTTTCTTGATGAATGGACTATCAGAACACAAAGAGATTTTTTATTTCGACCCAGCTCCTGAAATAAACGCGTTTAACCAAAAAACAGTTGTACGTTTATACGATTTTTAATACTAGTATTAAAAAGCGTATTTATAGCGTTTATTTCGTGTTTTACTTACTGTTATTTTTAATTATAAATAATTAAAATTTAAATAAATTCGATACTGGTATATTTTCACAAAAAAATATTTCACAGTGATTAATATTACTCTTGTTACATTTTCATTCTTCTTCTTTTCTTTTTTAATTTACTTTCCAACAAAATACATGAAATATAATATAAAGATACATAGAAGTTGTAAATAATTTAATAATTCCTTCCTAACTCGTTTCTAATATTGACAGCCTTTAAGTTTGATCCCTGCTCGTGTTTATCCTTCATATTAACTATGAGCTTCTCTTGGTAACCATAACATATAAAGGTATTATTCGATATTACGTAAGTAAGATAAATGAATGTGACCCAATATCATAGTTTTATATATAATATGTTTGTTTATGAAATAATAATATCATTTTGGTTGTCTTTCATATAAATTTCTTTAGTTTCTTTACCAGGAGGCAAGGCGTGTTGAGTGGCGTAACTCAACGCCGCGCTTTCCTTTGACACCAGAGCGAAGAAATGAAAATATAAATGTTAATAAATATTTCATTTCCTCGAGTGGGGATCGAACCCACAACCAGCCGATTTTACAGTCACACTTTGTGCCATGACTGGCCTCTATATTTTATTTTCAATAACAAGTTGCAAATTCAAATTCTACAACATAACGAAGGTATTTTGCACTTGAAAAATTAATAATAAAAAGAATATTACGCATAAATAAAAGATATTAAGCAATATTGGTTAGGTTACCTTTAATGTCCCTTTTATGTACATACTAGTCCAGGGGCTCCCAACCTATTTCAGCTCGCGGCGCAGTTACATGTTTGGTATTTTTTGACGGCGCCCTACCCAAGCTAGTTCGCTATTAAAAAAAGAAACAGTCGAAAGAAATAGATAATAGGATCAAAAATTAAAATATCCACAATATGAAATTGAGTTTTATTTATTTAAATGAGAAAATAACAATTAAGACATAAGAATAATAAAGTACGACAGTTCTTAGTGTCGGTAATGTGACGGTTGAGCTTGGTGGTCTCCGCACAGTTTCTCAAAGCGAGGAATAAGACTTGACACTGCTACTCTCATTTCTTTCTCCACATTGATCCGAGAACGATATTTGTTCGTTATTACAGCTACAGCTGAAAATCCAGCTTCACATAAATATGATGTTGCAAACGGAATGAAAATTCTTAAAGCTTTTGAAGTTAAATTTGGATATTCATATTGAATTGATCCAATACTCCAAAACTCCACTAAATCGGAACTGTTAAATTTTGTTTTAAGGCTTCTGTTGCAAGAGAGCTCAATAAGACTTTCTCCATCTTGCGATGTGAAGCCTAGTGGAATTTGTGAATGGAAAGGATCTTGAATCCACGAAAATTTTTCGAGGTCATCATCTGCAAAGTACTTCGAAAACCATTCGGTTAGGTTCGATAGGTGTTGCGTGAAAAGGGCCGTCAGATCTTGCGAGACAACTACTTCATTAGATGTCGCATATTTATAAAGATGTAGGAAGCTATCTTGACCGCCGCCATCGTTCATTTTTTTAATCCACAACTGCAGTTTAATTTTAAACGCTGCAATCCTCTCCAATAGCTTTATAATATGCATTTTTTGCCTTGCAAAGACATATTCAAACTGTCCAGCTTCTCAAATATATCGCACAAATATGCTAGTTTAAGCAAGAAATCTGTTTCAGGGAAATATTTGGCGTATTCATTCATTCTTGCTGTAACATTCTTGCTGTAAAAAAGTGCTCAATTCTTCGTGTAATGCGAATACCTGAAACAAGACATTCCCACGCGAAAGCCATCTTGATTTACAGTAATACAGCAGTGCTGTATGTTCAGCTCCCATATCGATGCATAGTTTTGTAAAAAGCCTGGCCTTTAGGGAGCCTAGTTTTTATGTAGTTTACTGCACCAATTCTTGGGCCTTTGCACTATCGGTAATGCTTTTGCAGAACAAAAGGTCTTCGAAAATAATATTTTCAGACAGAAAGCGTACGTAGCAAATAAGATGTGCATCATTATTACTGTCAGTAGCCTCATCAAGTTGCAAACCGAAATCCTTGTTCTTCATTTTTTTTATTAATTGGTCAATGAGGTCCTGAGCTATGTCATGGATTCTTCGACTGATAGTATTGTTAGATAAGGGTACCTTAGTAATTAATTTTCCAGCTGATTCTCCCACCATAATATTCACTATGTCGAGTGCAGCCGGTAGAATAAGTTCTTCTGCAATATTATGAGGTTTTTTGCATTTCGTAACCCTGTACGCCACCTCAAAATGATGCTAACATTGCGTTTTCAGGCATTGAGGCTTGCTAAATAAATACGTTTTTTGTTTTATTTAAATTTTGTAATTTACGGTGGAAAAACTCACGCGGTTTTTCAGTCATAGTTGGATGTATTGTTTCGAGATGTCGCCTTAACTTACTTGGAAGCATACTTTCGGATGAGAGTATTTTCAAACAAAGCACACACTGCGGTCTGTCTTCATTATTGACTTCTATTGAAGTAAAACTAAATTCCAAATAGCTCTCATCGTATTTACGATATTTCCGCTGCTTTACATCCCCGCCGCCACTAGTAGACACCTTTTCACTGTCATTTGAATAACTTACTCGTTTATTTAATAAAAATCTGTCCATTTTGCGATATTAGACGAAAAACATAACGAAACGAAACACGATGAAACGTCCGTCGCGCGCGCGCCTCGTTTGTGAATAAATAAACAAACATTACGATTGCGAGCGAGCCGACGACGCACGGAGTGGCAACGTGCTCGACGCGCGACGTAGTTATCTACCTACCGTCGTAGCTTAAAACCTTATTTATGTTGCAAGCGCTCAAAAAGGCACCGACCGCGAATATTTTGAGATTTCCGATTTCAGATTTAGAAACCAACTCACGACGCCCCTTTTTACTTTCTATGGCGCACTAGGGCGCCGTGGCGCACAGGTTGGGAACCCCTGTACTAGTCAATAAAATTTGGGCCACAATTTATTTAATATATAAAGTAAGTACAGAGAAGTGTAATTTGTTCACTTGGTTGTAGTTAGTTTAGGACCTATGATAGTATCCATCTCGTGTTAATTGCATTCGTTACCTCGTTATAAGATGTAAGGAAAATGATTACACTGACTTTATTGTCGATATATATGAAACCAAAAATAATGCAAAAATATCATATTTTACTGTGCTCATATAATGATTTCAATAAATCCATATAAACATATTATTATTATATATCTTTAGACTGAAGAATTAAATATAAAAAAGAACACTCAAATTATGACAACTAGCTAGGCTATCAGTGAGTCGTGAGATCGAGTTCGGAGTCATTTCTTCAAAGGAAATAACGTTTTTTGTAGGGAACTGCTCAGTCTGTGTCAATTCAAGGGTACGCGTTTAGATATAAAAAAAAAAAATTACTTAGCTTGTTTGAAATATGGTTTTCGATTATTCTCTTCGTTTGTCTGACGTTTCGTATACGAAAAGTTATGGTGATAAAAGCTCACGTTGATTTACTACAGTTCTTAAAGCATAAAGAAATGTTTTGTTATTATATGTTTTTTTTATACAAAAGGACAAGGCAAACGAGCGTTCGGGTCACCTGATGGTAAGTGATTACCGCCGCCCACGACCCCGTGCAACACCAGAGGAGCTACAGGTGCGTTGCCGGCCTTTAAGGTGGAGACGCGCTTTTGGAAGGTACCCATGTCATATCGACCTGTAAACACTGCCGCAGGTAGGCCATTCCCCAGTTCCGTGGTGCGTGGAAGGAAGTTCCTCCGAAACCGCACGGTAGTGGATTGCCACGTATCCAGGTGGTGTGGATGTATGGTGTAAATATACTTTTACGTAAAAACTAAATATTTAAAAGCAAGAATCGATTAGATTATTCTTAGACACATAATATATTAATCTTATAGAATAAGTATGTAAGTTCACGTGCGTGGTGCAGTTGGATGCACACGAGGGTTGTTGGATTGCATTCTACAAGGGCGTAAGCTTCTATTTCTTGACTACTAGAACTAGAATATTAAAGAGTTCTTTCAGAAATTTCTAATAATTTTATCGATTCAATGATATTTATGTATTTGTTCAACACGAGAATATAACTGTGCTATAATGGGAAATAAACATGTAATGTAAATATTTTATGGTCCATGCACTAATTGGAATCTAGCAAACAGTATTTTTTTCATATTTTCTTTTACATTCAATTTTGTTTTCTATAAAAAACTTGAAGCTCGTCGTCGTGAAAATATTTTGCTTTATGTATGTTTATTTCATTACATACTGTAGGTGTTTTGCTGAATTTGATGTTTTTGTAAAAAGAAAATATATGATATTATAATTATATATGCCGATATAGATATTTGAGGCCGGTCGTGGCGCAGCGGCACGAGGTGTGACTGCAAAACCGACTGGTTGTGGGTTCGATCCCCACTCGAGGAGATGAAATATTTACTTAAATTTATATTTCCATTTCTTCGCTCTGGTGTCGAGGTTAAGCGCGGCGTTGAGTTCTGCCACTCAACACGCAATGCCTCCAGAATTCGGCAGAAAGTGGGGAACGGAGTGTCTTAACACTAGGTTCCCTCTGCCTACCCTGCTGTGTGCGGGATACAGCGTGAAGCTAATTTAATTTTTTTTAATAATTATATATGAGGCCGTCGTGGCGCGGTGGAACAGCAAAAATTAATTATTTTCATTTTCTTGATATAGAAGAGGCCAGTCGTGGCGCAGGGGCAGAAGGTGTGACTATAAAGCCGACTGGTTGTGTGCTCGATCCCCACTCGAGTAGATGAAATATTTACTTAAATTTATATTTCCATTTCTTCGCTCTGGTGTCGAGGACAAGGGGGGCGTTGAGTTCTGCCACTCAATACGCAATGCCTCCAGAATTCGGCAGAAAGTGGGGAACGGAGTCTTCTAACGCTAGGTTCCTTGTGTTTACCCTACTGTGTGCGGGATACAGCGAGAAGCTGATTTTTTTATCTTGATATGGTAGACGTAGCGTGGTCCTGAGTTCCGCCACTCAACTCGCAATGTCTGGAATTCAAGTGAAAAATGGGTAACAGAGTGTCTTAACAGGTAGGTTTCTTCTATATAAACTGTTATGTAGTTAAAACCTTAGGCAATTTCGAAGCAAAATAAAAATGCTAAAATCTACGTCTTAAAGTTGAGGTAATGATCTCCTATACATATTTATAATGAACAAATGTACAAAAGTTTAATGAAGTTGTTGTTACGAAGATGACAATATTTTCAGTTAAATACGTGAACTTGCTGACCACGGCACAGTTGTTATATAAAGTACTGGCGACTCGCCAGCGGCTTCGCCCGCTTAAACTACATGATTACTGATTTAATAAACAGAATTGATTGACAACTATAATCTGTAATATTCTAATATGATTTTTTACGACATTATCGTAATTGCTATAAGAATTTTTGATTGTTTCGAACTAAAAAATACGACCAATGTTGATATTTGATATATAAAATATACATTGAACGAATTATTTATTATACGTATATATTTTTTTAACATTACGTTCTTTTTACCTATGTTCTGTTTTTTAAAACTTTGCTAAATGTGCTGATGTCAGTTAATAATTAAATTTACTGTTTCAGAAACAGCCTTAAATGTTAAATTATTGATTTGGGTAGTATTCTTTGTAACTGCTGTTCTTTGCAATTGGTGAAACTTTAATATTCTTTGTAAAATAACTGTAATAATTGCTCCTGTACAGTTTTTAAATTAGTTACATATACTATTAGCTAAATGTACAATTGGTAAATATGTAGTTATTACAGTGTACACGTAGAAAGGATGTTTTTAGGCACTTTTATATAGATTTATTTCAAACGAACGAACGAACCACAAAATCTTTGTATTTACTTGATATTTCTTTCAAGATCAAATCGTTCTTTATCTCTGTGTTGAATTAATTACGACTTAAACTTAAATGTTATGATTTATGAAGGTAATCTCCACTAACATTTCAATTTTGTTTACTTTATTGTATAAAATAAATATTGTATAATAGTGCTTCAAAAATATATATTTTTATCAACAGTCATATAACCCAGACGTTTCGAATGCCATTCTTTAGTCAGAAATTTTACCAGCGCGATTGCTATATAACATTCGCAGGCAAACTAATGCCTTGAGTTCATTCAAATGACGATAACTTTTTTTTTAATGAACCGATTTTGATGAACGATACTTTAGTAGTTAAGTTGAGTTAAAACAAAACAATTGGTGAAAGTAAATCGGTTCAGTACTTTCAGAGACAAATGTGGACATACATATCGACAGACAGACAGACAAACAGACAGAAAAGAAATTTAAAAAAAAATGTTTTTGCTTTCTATTGTTCTTTTTAAGTGTCCCTCTATCCATTTCAGTCAAAATTACTAAATGTACAAATGTACAGACAAAATATTTTTACTGTCTTATTATATATAGAGATTTGATAATAAAAAGTAGTCCAGAGTTAACAATTACCTAAATAATATAAATATAACTAACTTAACTTTTTGATATATTTATAATTATGAAAATTGTTTCTTAATCATATTATTAATAGATAAAAGATGTTATATAATTATTCTTTGCTTACTCCTACTGTAATTTAAAAAAGAAAAGCGTAGAGCTATTTATAAAATAACTAATATCATAATTATATGGCTTAAAGAAACTTAAAAAATGCCAAAAAAATCCAACAAAATCCAACACCAAGTGCTATAAGTGCTATGGAACATACTTGGAGCTATAAGTTATATCAGTCTAAACTAGTGTGGTTTACTTGTAACGTCTGAAGAGTTCCACTATTCAGATCCTGACTCCATCACCAGACTATATTATTGAGTTGTCATCTAAGCTACGTATCACTGTGCGCCAAAATAGATTTTATTACAAATTTCCTCAAGTACAGCTCAGTTTAATAAAAGCATTTTAAAAATATTTGCAGTCATTAAAAATTTTATGAGTAGATATTAAAAATATATAAATAGTGACATGTTTGACCTATAAATGCCGCAGTCAAGTGGAGAATTAATCAATAGAGATACTTTTTATTGAAACACACTCCATTATTACTGTCAACATATATTCCCAATTCTCCAGTAATAAAATAAACAGATTGGATATGGAGTTTTCTTACAATCGCAAAAAAACTTTTCTTTATTTACACAAAGAATATTTTTAAAAGGAGGTCGTTTAAATTTCTTCGTGTATTTTTTCCACGATTAAATCAAATTTTACCACCCTATCGCGTGTCCACACGCTGTCCCATTTGAGCGTCGTATTTCTATACATTCGACATTAAACTCAGCATTTAGCATTTGTAATAATAGATTTGGTATGCACATTAAACTGATATGGCTTAACATGCAAAATTTTTAATCAAATTTTTACGAACGTATTGTATATTTTAAAAATATATGCATTAATTTATAGTTCTTTGTTATGTTTTTTTTTAAATAGCAGTTGTACCGCTTGCTATTATGTTTGTTTTTGGATTTTAGTTTTAATATCAGGTAGTAAATTTTAAAATATCGTTGAGTCACTTAACACATATGCACAAGGTAGATATTATAAAGTATTGTTTATTTCGACTTATGAATATCAAATTATTTTTGCTTTTAAATGAAATTCGAATATTATCTTGATAAAGTTAAATAAGAATGTATTCAAAATACAACAGTGTTCTTTATATATTCTTGTAAATTTTTTGTCTCATCTGTTTGTTTTAAACAAAACAACTCATATTTGCAATGTTATTATAATATTTAGATCAAAATGAATATAACAATTCAAAATTTCGAGTGAGTACGGTTTAAGTGGTTTCGGTAAAGTTTGATATTGTAATATCGAAACTAAAATATATATGAACAGACGATGACGATGAGTTTAATTTGTTAGATATTAACAATTCATTTTGGTATATATATTACAATATAATAGGTATTTTGTATAATCAAAACTTTATAATGAATACTTGATACGTGATGAATATTATTTTACTCCATGTTGTGCATAAGCCTAATAATTATATTATAGCTTTATTTTACTATTACTCCGTAATTTTTTATTGAAAGAAAATCACTGTTTTTTTATAGTGTATGAAGGTGTTGGGTTAAAACACTGGTTCCCAACCAGTGGTCCGCGGACTACCAGTGGTCCGCAGAAGCTTAAATATGGTCCGCGAACGATTTAAATTTTATGACTGGGGATGGTGAGGCGAAGTTTTTGTTATATTATCACAGTAAATTTTTATTATACCTACATGCATAGTGGTCCCTGCTACCAAAAATGATATAAAAGTGGTCCTTGATCAAGAAAAGATTGGGAACCCCTGGGTTAAAAGAAAGCGTTTAACGTAGGTATATTTACTATTATTATTATTATTGTATATTTAAGGGAACATTTGATGGCACGGACTATAATATTGAAAGAAATAAAACGAAACAATATATTCTACATTGTAAAGTATTATATTATAGTAAAGCTGAATAGTCATATAATCTTAATGAGTTACTTAAAATAAAAATAGACATTTTTTTGTGATTACATATTTTTTGTATGTATCATATGCATAGATTGATGATAATCAATAGAATATGACAATAGAAGCCAATTTCAACGATTTTAGTGGCACACAATCATGTAACATTTCGCAATACGCGGCTCGGTGAGTAAACATTTCCGGTGAGTGCAAGTGAATTCTGCGATAACTATGGCTCGAGTGAGCACTGCTAAATTTCTTGCTTTAACTGGAAACTTTGTACTGTGAAAATATATCGATTTGATACACATAGACGTAAATTTACTTTGTACTGTGAAAATTAAATAATAAACGAACAGAACTAATTAAACGTCAATTTTTTATGATTATATAAAATATTCTTAAAATAGGAAATAGGAATATTCTGAAATTCCTAATAATAATAATATAATAGTATAATCGTAAAATTAATCGTATCTGAAATAGTATATTATATAAATATTTATATTTACAAAAAAAATTTAGAATATTATACTTTTGACTTTCAGTACTGAATTTGACGTTGTTTTTATTGTCCTCTTCTCGATAGTAAGTAATAAGTATCTACTACATTTAATATATTTCTATTAAGAAAATATAAAATTAAAGAGAGTAAAGAGTGTAAGCAGAGGCCATTGTGGCGAAGTGGCACAATTGTGTGACTGTAAACTCGACGGTTGTGTGTTTGATACCCCCTTGGAGGAATATTTATTACATTTTCATTTCTATGCTTAGGTAACAAGGCAAATCGCGTCCATCGCTCAACACATAACGCATCGAATATTTGGCGAAAAGAAATTTTTCCTGCCTACCCTGGTGTATGCGGAATATAGCTTAAAGCTAAAAATGGTGTATATTGTAAAACATATATGTTGATAAGATATAGTAACATTAATAAGATGTAAAGTAGACATTTAATAAATTCATATCTTAAATGTGAATATTCCACGGTGAAGAGTTTAAATCTGCAATCTAGGCGTGCTACTGCAAATAAATAAACGGTGGTGGTAATACACCCCACTTTGCCACGTGTATACGTTCTAAGTAATGTTGACGTGGGTTGGGGTATCTTGTAAATGTTGATATTACACTGTTGTTGCGAGTTATTTTTATAATAGTATATATAGTAGCTCTTTTTATATGATTAAATTGTATTTAATATTTTGATTAAAAATAAATCAGCTTCACGCTGTATCCCGCACAGCAGGATAGGCAGAGGAAAGAGAAATAGAAAATTGTATATTTCAAGATTAAAAATAATTTTGAAATATACAATTTTCATATAGTTTTACTGTAGCACTATCTGAAGTCGAATGTTAATAGCTCAATTTATATTAACTATAGCCATAGCCATTGCGCAAACAGCGATAAACGGTTCGTATAATTTGTTTAATCCTTCATACTGTATAATTAATGAGATCGCATTAGGGTTTAGTATTTACATAGTATTGGGAACAGATGTGTATTCAATTCTGCTTAGAATTCTATACTGTACAAATCGAAGCCGTACTAAATTTAATTAGTTTTTAGATCATTATACAAAATAATTGAAAGTGCCTCCTTGAATAAAATTGTGATAAATGTCAGAACTGAGAAAGATAAGAAGTTTGGTCATATCTTTCTTATTCTGAAATATCACTTGGTCTTCAATATAAATATTTAATGTTTCTGGCGTAAGTCGTTACGTCATTCTCATCTTTATATTAGACATTTAATCGAGTTTTTAATTATTTTTTTTATAGCTTTATAATAGTAGCACTAGCCACAGTATAAAATGTATTGAAATTAAAATAACTACTTCTCAACATATATAAACATTTTTGTACTGCACGTAACGCTTTTATTATTCAGCCAGTTATATATTTAAAATTTACAAGATTTTCATAAAGTATTTTACATATTATGCTACAAACAAAATATAATAAATATATATATATATATTTATAGCTTTTACTCCTATTTATGGTCTAAATGTAGAAATAAAATTCTGTGAAAAAGAGCTTTGTAGCTGATCGGGTTAATGCTGGCAGATGTTAATCCAGTCCATATCAGTGATAAGCTTCACACATGACAAAAACAACGGTTGACGCTTTAAAAATACATGTAGTATGAAATATCACATAAGTTCACACTTTTTGTTTCACAAATAAATGCTAAACCACTTTTATTTTGTGTTTTAATAAACTTTTCTTGTTCATCAATGTGTTGAAACATTAATAAAATTAAAATTATACGTAATGCTAGGCTTACTTTTCCTTACCGTAATTTAATTTTTTTTCGTATTTATTCTGATACTATTATATAAATTAAGTCAAGCATTTCTGTCTCTCTAATGGAACTATAGTGATTTCAATTGTATGATAAATATGATTTAAGACTACAAAATTTCACTAAGGAGAATATTCGTAACCTAACGAAAAGTTGAAAATGGGGTAAAAAGTATCAATACAGAATTCAATAACGCGAATTCGGACGGAAGTGGAGAACAGAGTGTACTTCCGTGAAGAATGAATAAGAAGATACTCTTTTTCCCTAATTGTATGAATTAAATACTATAAATAATAAAGATAAAATCTAAACTTACCGTACTGGCATTGGGCTCAGGATCGTGGTGGTAAGTGGATAAATGTCTTATTGGACCCGCCATACCGTCACTACCTACATCACTCTCATTTTTATTTAAAAAAAATTACACTCTCCATTTTATACACCACATTGTGAGCCTAGTACATGGATGACATTTATAGTGATCAAATGAGTCGTATTGCGCTGTGTGGAGGATTTGGTACTAGAATTATGGTTATTATGTTTAAAACATTTTTTTTTTTTTTTTAATTAATAGCTTGATTTTGCGATGACAGGCGCAAAATAATCTGCCAGTGTCACGTATAGTAGAAAAAACACGAATGATATGAAGCAGTAAATTTTGAGTGATATTATGAATTATAGATAAGGTGGTGGATGTACTGGATCAAACACTAAAACAAACAAACAAACGCTATATTAGAAATGTAAAAACAAATTAATTTTGCTTATAATGGGCTTGAATACCACATATTATACAATAATTATTTTGTAATAAAACTGATATATAAAGGTATGAAGTAGAGTACTTTCACATTTTTAATCATACGAATGTAAATATTTAATTATATGAATATTTTTAAAGCTTTGCATTTTTTAAATTCAGTTTTTAATTATTGCCTTTCGAATGTGGCAGTTGAGCACAAAATCATAATTTTATGTACAAGTATGTAGCAAAAACATTATAAAGTCTATAAATTTTAAATACTCAAATAATCAAACAACTCACATGAAAGAAATTTTCAATTATAACTTTATATTAAATTTTCAAAATGTTTCTTTGTGCAAAATAAATTTAAATGTAAGAAATTTCATAGACTTTCTAAGTTTCTATTTCTTTAGGGACATGCCATAAAATACATAAGTTACAAGCTTGCAAGAAAATAACATTCGTATTGCTGTATAAATAATATATTTTTCAAGTTGAAATATGGGACGTTTTCAAGCGCAGCGGCACGAGGTGTGACTGTAAAACCGACTGGTTGTGGGTTCGATCCCCACTTGAGGAGATGAAATATTTACTTTAATTTATATTTCCATTTCTTCGCTGGTGTCGAGGATAAGCGCGGCGGCAACGAAAAAATGCAAAGCTTTAAAAATATTCATATAATTAAAAACATTCGTATATTAAAAAATGCCTCCAGAATTCGGCAGAAAGTGGGGAACGGAGTGTCTTAACGCTAGGTTCTCTCTGCCTACCCTGCTGTGTACGGGATACAGCGCGAAGCTGATTTTAAGTAATTTTTCGTAGTACATATGAAAGCTTCTTGTAAATATAAAATATTTTTATTATTGTCTATGAATATTTGTACATAATGTTGTTTTTTATAGATTTTTTACTAATAAGAACAATATTTAAGGTAAATACTTTAATGATGTTTTATAGCATTGGATATTAACTATTCGAAACGAATTCCAAAATAAGTAGTGTTTTTTCAATTTGTCATCAAATTCGTATATTATATATATAATTTTATATATTATATTATACTGTACGAGATTTTTTCACATTACTCATAGTCTTGTGATATTTTCGATAGCTTTATTATTCAGAATAATGGAGTCTTACTTAATTATTGTGCCCTCATTAAAAATTACACTTTAAAAGAATGTCTTTGTTCACTGTATTTCATTATGTGAATAACCGACTACCTTTTGTTTAGTATGTCGTAAAATAACGTGAGATATTCTCGTTAGTTAAAACTTACTATGTACATTTTATTGACATAAAGTGTTTGAATTATAGCACAAAAATGTAATTAACTTTATCGATATAAAAATCAGAAAAAATTTACCAAATTGACAGGGCCGTTTGTCATAGTAAATAAATAAAAGAAAATAAAATATTTTTCAACTAAATCATGGCAATAAAAAATATTACACTACAGCAAAAAAGAAATTTATTTATCAAAATAATTTTTTTTACAAATACAAAAAAATCCTTTTAGAAATAATTACAAATTAAGACCTCATTCAATATAGAAGTATAATATAAAAAAAAAATAATACAACTAATATAAATCGGGTCACGCCTACACAAGGAGTCCTGCAAAATATTTATGATAGCGAAGTTCGCGTGGTGCCATGTGCTTGTCGTAGCGCGTAGCACTCGTAGCGGACCGCCCGTAGCTACCGTACCGGCTGGCGTAGCGGCCGCCAGCGCCCGACTGCCGCCCGACCGCCGCCCGACTGCCGCAGCCCGCCCGCGCATTCGACGTGATAATGATTGACAAAATACTTCACCTGTGTTTTCTTAGAACACGTAAACACGTGGCGGGAAACGTGATTAAACAATTGGAGGGTATCAATGTAATATCATTTGCGATTTTTTTTGTGGCTTTATTGATATTTTCTTATCGAAAAGGAAGATTGTCGTGATTTAATAAGAGAATTCCTAATTGATGTCCAAATAAATTGATCGAAATGATATCATCGTTTTCGTTTTTTTTTGTGTTTAGTAATTCATATTTGCCTTAGTTATTAAGATTCATATATGTATAACAATTGATAAACACATAATATGTATATAATTTTATAATAAAGTAATTTAAAGTTAACATATTCCGGGTATATTGAAAAGTCAAGAACAGGTTGTACGGAAAGTTTCAACAGCGTTCACAAATATTGTTGTTCAAAGTTTTCCCTGTAATTGATATTGACGTGAGCATTAAAATTCCAGCGCAACCTGTTGAAGTCTAAACAAATACATGTTAGACGTTGTATAGAAAGTTTTGTTATATAAAATGTACGTTTAATTGTTAACCTTGTGGGAAATGTATAAAATATATGTCTTAATTAAATATCAAATCCTGTGTTTATTTATGCAGTAGATAAATAACTTAGTAATGTGTGTTTTTTTATTAATTCTCTTATAATGATAGGCTTACTTTTTTCTCTAGGTTAATCTAACTTAACCTAATTTGTATCGATATATGGGTAGAGCAGATGATATTGTTGCTCTGTTCTTGTGCTCTTGAGCTGGTGCTAATGCGTTTGTTTCAACATTCTCAGTTGGCGTAGTCCCAGACTCATGGAAGAGCGCTCTTATCCACCCGATCCCGAAGAAAGGCAATGATTTCAACCCATCTAACTACAGCCTCCCTACTTTCAAAAGTCATGGAGAGCATCATCAATAGCCAGCTCTTGGTTTATCTAGAGGATCACCGATTGATTAATGACCATCACTATGGCTTCTGCCATGGTTGCTCAACCGGTGATTACCTAATTCATGTCATGTTCGCAGAAATAATGTATTCATTATAGTATGTAGATATATGAAATAACTAAAATCAAATAAAATCGCAAAAGATGTAAATTACGATTTGTGAAACGCATAACAGTAAACATAACCATACTAAAATAATTAATAAATTTTCCATATGTATAATTCAATACGCCAACTCCGCGCGGGAGCCGCTGTTGCTAATATAAAAGCTTTAGATTTTATTACTATGTGTAATCTTCCGCATCTTATGCTTTCGAATCATTTAAAGACATTTAATTTTCAAGAGACTAAATAGCGTTATTGGCCTTATCCAATCATAGAAACTTTATTTTATAAATATGAATGTATCTGTGATAATAATTTTGAAATTATTATCACATACATCTATACTAATAAATTAAAGTATACATATTTAATCTTATTAAAGAGCAGTAGGTTTCGTCCATATTTAATTAATTAGAAATTTCACGCTGTATCCCGCAAATAGCAGGGTAGGCAAAGGGAATCTAGTGAGACACTCGGTTCCTCACTTTCCGCCAATTTTTTCGAGATATTGTATGTTGAGTGGCGTAGCTGAGTGGAGCGTAAAGTGAACCTGTGGAAGGGTACGCTTGAGAACGGCGGTCTTAAACTAAATGTGTCGAAGACCGAGTANGTGAATACTTATCCAAATAACTAAATTAATAATTAAGGCTGTTCGTAATATCTCTATTTCTTAAATGAATAATCATCTAATTCAAGCGGGCGAAGCCGCGAGCGGGTCGCTAGTTATAAATAAATATTTAACTAAATCCAGTGGGGATCGAACCCACAATCAGTCAATTTTGTAGTCACACTTTGTGTCTTTACGCCACGACTGGCCTCATTTTTATTTTTTTTTAACTTCACTGTGTATTTTACCCATATTATGGTAGGCAGAGGAAACCTAGTGTTAAGACACTCCGTTACCCACTTTATGCCAAATTCCTGAGGCATTGCGTGTTGAGTGGCGGAACTCAAGCCTGCTAATCAGAACGAAGAAATTCAACTATTAAATATTTCATTTTGTCGATTGGGAATCGTACTCAGAACCTATCGTGGTTACAGTAGCACGCTTGTACCCCTTGCCACGACGGCCTCTATATTTTACATAAATATATTATACTTTTATATATACATGTAAAAATATATACTCAAAGGACATTACATTTGTATCTTTCGTTTAACTTTAAAATTTAATTTAAAGTTTGATAATGACGTGACATTCTTACACGTTTAATAAAAACAAAAGGTGTGTGTCCTACAGATATAATAAAATTGTGTGTTCTCTATTCAACGTGACATTAGCGAAGTGATTAGTGCTGAACTGGCACGCTCTGAACACCAGAGACAGAGAACTACAACAACAACAACAACATATAATATATATTTTTTTTCATTCAAGGATTAAAATAACATGTATATGAATTCAATATGATCTGCAGATAACTGAAGCAAGTGATCAGCATTGCAGTTATTATCGATTATCGATTACATTCTATATGAGTGGGCGTTGTGACAACTGAGAGCATCTTACAAAGTTAAAGATCTTGCCATTTTTCTTAATAAATAATGTAAATATTAATTAAATAACACTTAAAGTATCAAAATATATATTTTAAAAAATAAAAATAAAAAAAAACAGTATGTAAAATAATTGTTTGTATGTTTGATGAATAATATGAATTATATGTGAATAAAATGAATGCACGGACAAATTCTGAAGCAAAATAAAAGCTATCGTGACAAGTAAACTATGGTGGTGATGCGAGGGCGATATTATATATATATATATATATATATATATATATATATATATATATATATATATACTTAAAAACTTTTGCTCTATCCTTGTGTAGCATATAGCAGGATAGGCAGAGTTAACCCAGTGTAAACCCTAATTGGTAACCGAATTTGTATCTATAGTGCCACCGATACATGCTATGTTTTTATTTACAAACAGAACTGCCATAGGTAAAGCCATAAAACTGAATAACGACGTTATTCCATATTTTCTATGCCTACTCCAAACGCGCTTAATATTGCGATACAACGGTAAAGTAGGTCATTGTTCACGGGAAATAGACCTATATACATATAAATAATATTTCAATTCAGTAGAGTCTTAAGGGAGAAAGCCTTATTTTAAGTTCTCTTTCGTTGAACAGTATGAGATGAGCATTGAATAGGAGTTTCTATTGACAGTTACGAATATTTTTGGTTACATTTTCTTTTAAATATTTTTTTATGTTATATATTTCATTAAAATTTAAAACAAATATTTAAACACATACTAGCCGTGGAATGAAGAGGCTTAAAAAGAGGAGATTATATTTAATTATTTTTGTATCCTAAAATATTATTAACAAAACTACATTTATCAAATATAGTAAGAAGAAGCAACAACACAAGCCTCCCACAAAACAAATATGATTATAACTATAATAAAATTGTACACTGTCCAGTGTACATGTGAATAGTATACAATCTTATTATACCTGCATATATATTTTAATTTTATACATACGAGATCTGATCAAAAATAAACGTTTTTTTCAATTTTTTCAAAAAGTATTTATTTATTCATCAATAACTATCTTGTTTCCTTCAAAGTAATCCCCCTCAGATATAATACACTTATGCCAGCGTTTTTTCCAATCCTCAAAACACTTCTGAAACGCGCTTTTTGGTATCGCCAACAGTTCCTGTTTCGATTTTTCTTTTATCTTCTCAATCGTAGCAAAATGCTTTCCTTTCAACAGTATCTTCAGTTTTGGGAAGAGAAAAAGTCAGCGGGGGCCAAGTACGGTGAATACGATGGTTGAGGCATGATAACGGTTATGTTTTTGGCCAAAAACTCACACACAAGCATCGATGTGTGAGCTTGTGTGTTATTATGGTGCAAAATCCATGATTGTTTTTTCCAAATTGTAAGTTTCTCACGAATTCCTTCGCGCAAACGTTGTAAGTAAAACTTCTGGACACCAGACTATTCTGGGGTAGGGACGGCCACGCGATCCCCCTTCATACGCCCAAGCCTATTAATCGTTGATGTAACACACATTTAAGATCCTGTAAATCTTAGTAGTTCACGTTTTTTTCCATAGCTCTCTTCTGTACTTATTGCCGCAAAAGAAAACAAAGTATTTTATTTCACTGTAATGAAATAAGTGGCGATAGGATCAAATGTCCAATGTTGTTTCAATGTTGCTATAAATTCCCACTGACGGTCAAATAGAATTCTTTTCTTTAGTTTGTTGCAATGCCTTTAAAACGCTATTGAAACTGATTGACAGATTATTTTTATATATATATTAGTTTTTACTGGCGACTCCGCGGTTACAAATATTTTAAACATATAATAAAAAAAATATATAATACAAACTGAAACTTTATTTGTGTTGTTAGTCTGTTTGTTGTCATCATATAAAAGTTTTAAATATTTTTTTGTGTTATATTTCTATACTTTAAAAAATATATGTACAAAAATCTATAATTGCGTGATGAGTGCCAGAACTCAATGCCTGCGTTAAAGTTCACATTTACTCTATTAAGAAAATTTTCTAATTTTATCTTTAATTTCGTCTCTAACAACTTTCATCTACGCTACGTTGCATTTCAGTTTTCGGAAATTGAAATTCTCATTTATTACGTTCACACGTAACCGTTTAAAACACGATTACTCTCATCTCCGCCAGCAATTCCATCGGCTGCAATAAGATTGCATTAAAGTTCAAATTGATACACTTCCATCAACCATTTCAAAGTTAAAAATTAGCTTCACGCTGTATCCCGCACACAGCAGGGTAGGCAGAGGGAACCTAGTATTAAGACACTGTTCCCCGCTTTCTGCCGAATTCTGGAGGCATTGCGTGTTGAGTGGCAGAATTCAACGCCGCGAACCATTTGAAAGTTGAATGTATTTAAAAAGCAAATTAAACTCGAAATATTTCTACAGGTAAGGAAACTAGCAATTTGCTTTCTTTCTCTCCTCTTTTTATCACATTTATCTCCACATTTCGATAAAATAACAGTTATCCCTCACGCCGACAAATACTACCCATCCATTTCCCTCCTATCAAATGTCAGCAAATGTCACAAGTATAAAAACGCTTTTAGATTTATGTGTAGGCCTCGTTGTGTGGGTGTATTATATATAAATTCACATGTATTTTGGTATTCTAGGACAGTTTAGTAAACGTAAGCTACAATAATGGCTCTATTGCATGATCTGCTAATTGCTATCCTGTCAACGTTCATTATTTTGTGATGTAAAAAAAAATCAGCTTCACGTTGTATCTCGCACACAGCAGGGTAGGCAGAGGAAACTTAGTGTTAAGACACTCCGTTCCTTCTTACCGCCGAATTTGGCATTGAGTGTTTAGTGGCGGAACTCTACGCCGCGCTTTGCCTCAACACCAGAGCAAGGAAATAGAAATATAAATCAAAATAAATATTTAATTTCCTCGAGTGGGGATTGAACCCACAAACAGTTGCATTTACAGTCACAGTTTGTGCCCCTACGCCACGACTTGGTTGGTCTCTTGAAATATTTTTTTAAATTTAATTCATATGAAAAAATTTTTTATCATAAATAAGTGTTTATAGGTAGTCTATATTTATATAAATCAAAATAAAAACTGATTAAAACATAAAAAAATGTATAAGTAGAAATGTGTATATATATTTTTATATTTACTAAGACGAAATAGACATCATATTCAAGTAATTTCATTGTTCTTGTTTTATTATTCAGCATCTCCTATAGTGATGGGAGATTATTTATAGTGTAGGCTGTTTTACTGTCAGCTGACCTCGCTTCCCACAAGGGAAAGGCTAGATGTAAAATAAATAATTGATATTTTTATCTCGTATCAATATAATACCGATAATGGTAAACTCAAGTATTTCAATATCTATTTTTTTCATCTTCGAGTTGTATCCCGCATATAGGAACCGGAACTCAACGCCACGCTTTGCCTTGTTACCAGAGCAAAAAAATGAAAATGTTTATAAATAATTATTAATTTCCCCGAGGAGAGATCGAACAAACAACCGTCGCGATTACAGTCACACGTTCATGCCTCTGCGCCACGATGACGCCTAATATCTATATCAACATCGAATACAATTATTTAATTGCCATATTATTATTTTTTGAGGCCAGTCGTGGCGCAGGGGCACAAAGTGTGACTGTAAAACCGACTGGTTGTGGGTTCGATCCCCACTCGAGGAGATGAAATATTTACTTAAATTTATATTTCCATTTCTTTCTCTCTGGTGTCGAGGCAATGCGCGGCGTTGAGTTCTGCCACTCAACTCGCAATGCCTCCAGAATTCGATAGAAAGTGGGGAACGGAGTGTCTTAAGACGAGATTCCCTCTGCCTATCCAGATGTGTGCGGAATATGATTTTTATTTTTTATTAATATTTTATTATTATACATAAAATTGTACTTCCATCATTCAGTATTTTAATAAAAAATCGAATAGTTAATTTGTTCTATTACGTATTACGTAGCAGTAGCAAGTAAAATAAAAAGGTATATGTTGGTGTTAAGTCAGCAAAGCCCGAGTCGTGTGGACCGTGGACTTTGTAGGAGTCCTTTGTTGCACCAAAGCTCGCTTTTCAAAGACCGATAACATTATTAGCGACCTTTGCTCAACCCCAAATTAGAGTTGTTAGTTTCGCTCATTCTCCAAACTTTTAGTACGTACATTTTGGACTGGAATAATAAAATTGTTTGTATTATTCAACACTTGACGTTAAAATGTATTATAAATAAAAATTTTAAATAAATTTTATATTATTTTATATATACGAGATAATGCATATAGCTGTGATTTAAGATTATAATTGTGAAGCCGTAAACACGACAGCGGTTTTGGGTTCGATTCCCATTGGGGAATGAAATATTTTATATTTTCACTTCCTCGCTGCGGTATCGAGTCAAAGCGCAACGGATAGTTCTGCCAGTCAACACGCAATCTTAACGGAGAACAAAGTGTCTAAGCACTAAACCTTGTGTTACCAGGGAACCCCATGTTTCATTGTGTCTGATATTACTAAACTAAAACAAAAGATTAAAAATAGAGCGTTAAATTAACATATGCAATCAAAATACCACATACTAAAAGATGAATATCTTTCATTTAAAGAAACTCCACAGTCTAATGGCTGCGTGTGTGCACAGACAGTCTTGATTAGTTATTCATTTTAGTTATTAAACTCTCAGCGTAACCGATTATGTGCAGAATTAGTAACTTAATCTACAGTAACGAGCGTGCTCTATTTCAGGACTATGTAATTAAGATAACTTTACATTTCACGCCTTTATGGCGCAGTATATGATTGTATGCGGTGGTAGTTTGGGTTCTTATTCGGATTTTTTTTTTAATTTCCTGAATTTATTCAATACATTGCGTGTCGAGTGGTGTAACTCAACGCCGTGCTTAGTCAAATGACTACATTTAAAAATTAAATTTTAGTTTTGTGTTATGGTGAGACAATTAACTACGATACGAATTTACGATTGATTAATTACGATACATTATTATTGTGATTGCATTTTTCAAAGAACATAGTGATGAAATATCTATCTTTGTTCTTTTCATCTATCCCGAAATAAAATTTACAACTGCTAGGAATATATGTATATTGGTATTACTTTGCAATGTTCGATTTACCAGAGCTAAAAGGCATGCTAGGGTTTTCTATTAAGGAATAGCCATATAAAGTGATTTCCGATAAGTTGGCGGTTTCATACGACAATGGAAGATATAAGGATACCGAAAGAATAGCTCTTATGTTTTCAGTTATTTGAAGAAGGAACTAGTGAATCAAAGACAAATATATATAATGTATTATATTTATATACAATATACATATAACTATGTATATT
Source organism: Heliconius hermathena (assembly GCA_013403705.1). Lineage (NCBI taxonomy): Eukaryota > Metazoa > Arthropoda > Insecta > Lepidoptera > Nymphalidae > Heliconius > Heliconius hermathena. Next base: position 80,962 of record JAAIXJ010000044.1, on the reverse strand, counting down.
GTACTGGCAACGACGACAGAGTGGCGTAGGGGCACGAGCGTGTGACTGCAAACACGACAGGTCTTGGAGTCAAATCCCACTTAAGGAAATTGATAATTTAATATTTATATTTCTTCGCTCTGGTGTTGACGCAAAGCGTTGCGTTAAGTACCGCCACTCAACACGCAATTCCTCCAAAATTCGGTGTAAAATGTAGTACAGAACGGAAGTGTTTTAATGGGAACAGAGTATCTTAAAACTTGGTTCTCAGGTTCCCTTTGCCTACCCTTCTACCCTTATATGGAAGACAGCGTGAAGCTAACAAATATATACATATGTCCTGGCCGTAACTACCAAGCACGACGCGCATATACATATTCATTTTATTAAAGTTCTATTACATTTAAAAGTTTAAGTACTAAAGTACCATCACAAATATAATTAAATCAAATGAACGTAAGACATCAACCGCAGTACGTGACTATTGCAGTAGCGTTGTAATTTACGCAACTGAAGGTCCAGCCGCAAACTATACTTGAATTAATGAGCGTGTCTTGGGCAGATTTAGGTTAAACGACCATCACTTCAACTTCCAACGATCACTCTTGGTTAAACTTATATGTCGGTTGTAAACTTTTGAATGTAGCTTATCTGAATGTATGTATTATATGTACTTGGGTTATTCTGTGGTTATTAAAGAGGCAAAGACAGATTTGAATTGGACAATCTGGACATAAAATAAATACATCAAATAAATCAGCTTCACGCTGCATCCCGCACACAGCAGGGTAGGCAGAGGGAACCTAGTGTTAAGACACTTCGTTCCCCACTTTCTGCCGAATTCTGGAGGCATTGCGTGTTGAGTGGCAGAACTCAACGCCGCGCTTAACCTCGACACCAGAGCGAAGAAATGGAAATATAAATTTAAGTAAATATTTCATCTCCTCGAGTGGGGATCGAACCCACAACCGGTCGGTTTTACAGTCACACTTCGTGCCGCTGCGCCACGACTGGGCAATCTGGACATAACTCCTTTAAAATATTATTTTAAGTTCATTTATAATATAATTTGTTTAACGGTTGTAGTAGGTGCGCATCACCCCGATCCAATTGGAACGGTTGCAAAAATTACAATAATTAAAACATTTTCACCTCTTTATGAATGCTATTTTTATTTCAATCCACCATACGGTAGAGGGCAATCGTGGCGTAGGGGCGCAAACGTGTGACTCTAAACGCTGATTATGGGTTCGATCCCCACTTGAGGAAATGAATATTTTATAATGTTTTTATATTTCTACGCTTTGGTTATGAGACAAAGCGAGGCTTTGAGGTCCGCTACTCCACACAAAGCTTCATGAATTCAGCGGAAAGTGGGAATCGGAATGTCTTAACATTAGGCTCCCATTGCTTACCCTGCTACATGCAGGATACAGCGTGAAGCTGAGAGAGAAGAATTCACCACTTAAACACACTTGTGCGGAAAGATTAAATGAGCAGATTAGTGTGATTTATTGTCCAGTTTTTCGTCTGTCTAATATGTTGCAGACATATATATATGTATGTAAAGGTACGAGAATACAATAAGATCACAATTTATAAATATTTTTTATACAATATAATGTAAGTTCAATAAATATTGATTTTAAGAAAATATTTATTTCATTCAAAACGAATAAACAACGTATTCCAATAAAGGCGAGGGTGACATCTATAAATATTAAAAATGATTCTTGAAGTTGTTAAAAGCTTTTAAATTTTCATGTTTAATTTTATACTTTGCAAGAAGAAATGGCGAAACTTTTCAATGAATCTGATAAAATAAATATAAGTACTATATTTCTACTAAATTATAATTTATTATATTTTTTTACATACATTTATAGTTTATTAATATATGTACATATATTTTAGGAAATTTTTTCCCGATATTGTGGAAAGAGTATATACTCCGTTCCCCAATTGTTTTCCTTTTTTTAATTACAATTACGTAATTATTGCAAAAAATAGGCGAAGATTCCTTCCCCATTTTCCGCATTATTTTAAGACATTGTGTTGGTTGATCGAAGTTATCCCCGCGCAATTTTGGTCTATTATATATATATATATATATTAATTATATATGTAAATAATATCAAAATATCGAATGCAGTTCATTGAGTTAAGTTTATCTAAAATATTTTATATAAGGCATTTATTTTGTTAAAAATAAAAGTAAATGTATTAATTTTTCAAACTGTCAACTTCACTCTAACAACTGACACACGACACACGTACAAATAAATTAATATTTCCTATTGCAATACGTCAAATAGTAGCAGGTAAAAAATAAATAAAAACAAAAATAAAAAATAACAAAAGAATTCATTCCACCAGATTATTAAAAGTTTGCCACGAGGAGTTTCTATTGCAGTACTATAAATATACTGTTTTAATAAAGTCTTGCGAACGGCGAGCTGGCAGGCGACGATGTGGAACGAGGTAGGAGTAGCAGGTCGACTAATCAAACAACAAGGGCCAATCGTTGTGTATGTGCCACTGGGCGCCGCTGTGCTTTATAACTACTGATCCGAAAACACATCACTGACGTCCATTGGGCCCTCGAATGTAGAGTTTACAATAAAAGTATAATTTAGTAAGCTTCAGTAGTATATGCAATAGCTACTTGGATAGAACTATTATTATAGGCCTTGGAAAATGTATATGTGAGTTAAAAAATCCTTCACCACGATAATTTTAATTTCTATTTAACAATTTTAGGGAGTTTCCACGCTAAAGAAAAATTCTTTTTTAGAAATGTGTAAAAATTTGGATTTTAACCCGCGCCACTTGGAAACCGTGAAAGTTCTCTGACCATTAAGCCATACGTTCTCATCAAGCTACATTGAGACCTTCATATGCTTGTTACAACTTATTTATTGTTAGCATTTCTGTAGAGAGAATTTTACTTTCCGCTGTCCAAAGATAATTACATAGAATTATCAATTCTCAAGAGAGAATGCTATTTATTAAATATATTTAACAATTTTAAAATGTTATTCCACACCAAAAAAAAAAGGAAAAAATCATTGAGTTACAAAAACAAATATTTTTTCCAATTTTACACATATATTATAAATTTTCAGTACGCCCTTATATTATGACCTCAAGGGAGACATAACTTAGGCGGTTCTGAAAAGAGTCATTTTTTTGTAAAATATGGGGTGCTAAGAAATTTATGGCGTGCCAAAGCAGTCATAAAAGAATTAAATGGCCTATTTGGTGAACATCTCATTATTTAAAATTTTATTATTGTGCCCCGTAATATTTATACGAGCTGGAGGTTAAAATTCTGTGCTATGGTAATAGGTTCACGCTGTATCCCGCATACAGCAGGGTAGGCAGAGGGAACCTAGTATTAAGACACTGCGTCTCCCACTTTCTGCCGAAGTCTGAAAGCATTGCGTGTTGAGTGGCGGAATTTAACGCCACGCTTTACCTCGACACCAGAGCGAAGAAATGAAAATATAAATGTAAGTAAATATTTTATCTCCTCGAGTGGGGATCGAACCCACAACTAGTCGATTTTACAGTCACACTTTGTGTCTCTGCGCCACGACTGGCCTCATGGTAATACTATGGTAATAGCGGTTTTATAAAAATAGAAATGTAGCTTTTGCTCGGAATTGTGATCTTATAAAATTGCGGTCAATCAGATATGATATGATGAATCATTTTACTCTCCGTAAAAAATATTAGAGGGATGTTAATGATAATTTAGTAATAAGACTAACTAGAGTAGAGTATATATTTCTAGGTATGAAGCAGTCTATACACTTTTTTTGTATAGGTAAGCTGATCTGATTTAGATTTTATATGTAAAGCTAATTTAAAAATAAATGATTAAAATACATTATCCTAAAAGTAGAAGAGTAGTAATTGCAGTCAAAAAGTTTAAAAGTCGTGTGAACAGTGATTAATATTGCTAAAATTATCTTATGTAATAATATGGTTAAGGCATTAATTACATTTAGAGTTTCACTAATATCATAAAATATAAAAAATATATTTTATTTACTTTTTTTAGAAAATATATAAAAATTTTAGCGGATTTGAACCCGGAAAGCTTCTAGAAACAGTACAAGAACTCTGACCGTGCCTCAGTGGTTAGGATAGTGGCAAAATATTTTTCTTTCTTAAGTACGGAATTCCAATTAAGAAATATAATGTGTTGATGAGTAATTGAAATGTTTTATAATTGGTAATTTACTTTGCAACCAAAGTAGAATGTACATTGTACGTAGTATGTATAATGTTACAGAGCATATAAGGAAAATATGTTTTATTTCATCAAAAAGACATTTCACTCGTGTAATCCGGAAACTACAAAGAAATATAAATACACAATTTTATACTTCCACAATCTTACCGATTTGAATTAAATTCTTTGTGGAACGCGACTGCATGATAAACATAAAAGAATAATGAAGTACCTACTTAAAATACGGTTTTATACGTGCATCTTTTATTTTTAGCGAGTACGTTTCAAATTATTAAATGTATATTATATCAACGTGTATAATTAAAAAAATATATAATTTCTTTTTATCTTGCCCATACATACATATACATATAATAGAATACAATGTTTTATTTAAGACTCTTTACACGTACAGTAGTACGTTTAAACATTTGGCAGTTGTAAATAATTTTAATGAGTACAAAAAGAGGTTTCATTCATTATAATAATGTATAAGTAGTCAATTTTAATTTTGATTACGGCTTAAGATGTGAAAATATATGTAGGTCATGTTGATCCAAAATAGCATACGAAATTTCTGATGAAGAACAACAACAACAATAGTTAGTAATAAAGGTGAAAAATAAGATGTATTAATCAAATCAGCTTCACGCTGTACCCCGCACACTGCAGGGTAGGCAGAGGGAATCTAGTGTTAGGATACTCCGTTCCCCACTTTCTGCCGAATTCTGGAGGCATTGCGTGTTGACTGGCAGAACTCAACGCCGCACTTGTCCTCGACACCAGAGCGAAGAAATGGAAATATAAATTTAAGTAAATATTTCTTCTCCTCGATCCAGGGGATCGAACCCACAACCAGTCGGTTTTACAGTCACACTTTGTGCTCATGCGCCACGACTGGCCTCAAATAATAAGTATTAGATATATAATAGAATTATAAAATTAGATAGAGAGTTACAGAGAAAATTATAAACAAATTTTAATAATAAAAATTCCACTATAAATTTCCAATGGCTGCGCCATTACAAGCGGTGCTTTTACAGCGCGAGGAATATTTTCGATTCAGTTAATTCGATAAGGTGTGATTGATTGACGTAACGCTTAATGACTTCAAGTTAATTACCCGCACAAGGATTTTAATCACTTCTTACTTTAAAGTGTTTTAATTTTTGTTTAAAAACTATTTGTATCACAATACGTTTCATGAAATATCAAAATAAAATTATCAAAATGTTTTAGTACCCGTACTTTTAAATTGATAGTTACAACAACTACACAACATCAACAAAAATAAAAAATAAATCAGTTTCACGCTGTATCCCGAATACAGTAGAGTAGGCAGAGGGAACCTAGCGGGGGGGGGGCGGGGCGGGGGGGGGGCACATTTTCTGAAATTTGTAGGCATTGCGAGTTAAGTGGNGGGGGGGGGGGGGGGGGGGGGGGGGGGGGGGGGGGGGGGGGGGGGGGGGGGGGGGGGGGCACATTTTCTGAAATTTGTAGGCATTGCGAGTTAAGTGGTTACCACTGGTGACTTACTAGAACGAAGAGATGAAAATATTAAATATTACATTTCCTCGAGTGGGAATCGAATCCACAACCTGACACGTTCATAAAATCACGCTCGAGCCCCTGAGTTACGACTTGCTTTTTTAACTAGTACTAAACATATAAATGTTTTACGAGCTCTCACCCAATTTCTCTAAGGAAGGAAACCTTATTAAGTAGTCAATTTAAATGCTCTTCATGATACGATGTAAGATTATATATAATGGGAACTGTTACACGAACTTTTTGAAGCAAGCTTTAGACTTAGTAAAATGTTTGAAAAACTTTGAAGCATGGCGAAGATGTCTTATAAAAGTTTTCTGTTTACGTTTCTGTAACAAATAAATCTCTTTCTTTACAAAGTGTTAAGTAATAAATAATACTTACTGTTTTATATTTTTACTATTATATATAATTTAAACAGTAAAAACCGTCAATAAACGTTGTCGATTATACATAATTATATATTTGTATATTTCAACTGTTTCGTTAAAAGTGATCAAATAAATTTTTGTTTTAACAATCATATTATTATATAACCAATATACGAGAAACTCTTTAAAACAGCTATTTGATAATATAAAAATATATAATGATTATTTATGTAGAAAAGAGAATATATACTCGTAAAGTAAATACCTATTACCAATAATGAGGTTCGTGTCCTCGAAAAACAACGTTGAGTAGCGCCACTCAACTCAACTTAAATATCTCAAGAATTTGGCAGAAAATGGGGAACGGAGTGTCTTAATACTAGGTTCCATCTGCCTACCCTGCTTAGTGCGGGATACACCTTGACGCTAAAAAAATGTAGCGACATCTATCTCTAGTTTCTTGAAATATACAGTTCTTACAGGAACTCTTCATGACTATATAAAAATAGCTACATCTCAGTCATTCAATATTCGCTAGGTGGCGTTCACTGCTATGTAAAAACAAGCAAACCAATAGTAATATTTTGAATAAAATATTTTGTTTTTTCTATTTAAAATATTAAATAAAAAAAATAAAATTTTCTAAATTTTTGATATTTTTTATCAAAATTTACCACAAAAATATTGCAAAAAAAAAATTACCAAGATTAGTTATGCTAACGTCATTGCGTTAGTATCCATCTTATTATCCTATATTCAAATTAAATCATAAGAAAATACTGAAGCGTTATACTAAAGAAGCTAATAAATCTAACGGCGGGACGTCGGGCGACTGACTCATTTTTTCCGCTTCGGTCGGTACGGGGTCTGGCGAGTAAAAAGGCTGTATATCAGTCAGTGTCCGGCGGCCATTTTAATTGTAGACCAATTTATTGCCCTTAATAGGATGTTTCGGATTTCAAATATATTTGAGACTTGCAACTACAGTCTACTTCTAGAAGTAGATTTTTGGATAAATTGATTTCAATTTTTTTTTCATTTTCACGCTATATTTTGTGTACAGCAGAGGAGGTAGAGGGAACCTAGTGCTAGGGCACTCTGTTCATCATGTTTTGCGTGAATTCGAGGCATTTGCCAGTTGAGTGGTGGAACTCAGAGCCGCACTTTTGTCCCAAGGCAAAACGCGAAGAATTGATGACAATTTCCACACCATTATGGGCTTAAAATTGTTTTTATTTTCAACAAATTAACAAATTCTATACAAATTATATACTTACCATTTTTAATAAAATAAAATTTAATAATAGTAAAATATAATTTTATTCGTGCTATATAGAAAACATTTAAGAAAAAGAATTGCACGTTGTGTATACATTTGAGAGTTAATTTTATACCATGAGAATGTGGCGTAATTTTAAGTTTACTTGTATGTATATATGTGTATGGAAAAAAATAGTAGAAAAAAATAGATAATTCTTATCTTAGTGAATTTATTCCTACATTCACGTACACAGTTTTTGACAATATTGATAATATCGCTTGAATAATTTTGAGCGTGATTACATAACTAATAAAATCACATTTTGTTAACTCAGTCGTTTTAATATTAATAAATCAGCTTCACGCTGTATCCCGCACACAGCAGGGTAGGCAGAGGGAACCTAGTGTTAAGACACTCCGTTCCCCACTTTCTGCCGAATTCTGGAGGCATTGCGTGTTGAGTGGCAGAACTCAACGCCGCGCTTAACCTCGACACCAGAGCGAAGAAATGGAAATATAAATTTAAGTAAATATTTCATCTCCTCGAGTGGGGATCGAACCCACAACCAGTCGGTTTTACAGTCACACCTCGTGTCACTGCGCCACCACTGGCCTCAATAATCAATTAATAAATACCTTAATTTTAGTCGCGATATGAAAACAGCCTATTCCTTTCGCGTGATACATAAAAATATATCGAGCTTTCACATTGTTAAAAGAAACGGAAATTAACGATATGAGAATTTGTGTATTATTTCCACAAAGAGTTATGGCAATAACTTTCATTTAGTAAAATAATATTCATGTAGATATATTCACGTTTTTACCCCTAAAAAAAATATGTAGTGTAGAGAGAGAGAGAGAGAGATCAGTTGTATATCGATTGCACTCATGTGCAGTGGTCCTGTTGAAAACTCTTTGTACGTAGTGGAGATGTACAATGGAGATTATTTTCACTTAAAGAAATATTTTTATTCAATTTGTTCACCGTATCCCGCATATAACGGGGTAGGCAAAAGGAATCTCATGTTAGATTGGGCATAATGATTAGTCTTGTTAAGTATGAAATACAATAAATCAAAGGCTTTTACAAAATAAGAGATGCACAACTTGCTTACTGATTTTTTAGTCCCCAAAAAAAAACTGGTCAAATGCTAGTCGGACTTGCTCACGAAGGATTCCGTACATTATCTATAAAGTTGAAAAATCACTTTGTTCGTCGCATGGGCGCCCCTCTTAAATATTTGTTCTATTTTAATTTAATTATTTATTTTTAGAGCAAATATATAAATAACTAGATATTCTGTGAATATTTTAAATGAGTGAAATGTAAATTTTATAAATATAAGTTTTCAAATTAATTATCAAAAATATTTATGGAATACAGCTTGAAGGTAGAAGCAAGCTAGGAAGTAGGTAGAGAGAACCTAGTGTTTAGACACTTCATTCCCCACTTTCTGGTGAATTCTGGAGGCATTGCGTGTTGAGTGGCAGAACGCAACGCCGCGCTTTTCCTCGACGCCAGAGCGAATAAATGGAAATATAAATTTAAGTAAACATTTCATCTCCTCGAGTGGGGATCGAACCCACAACCAATCGGCTTTACAGTCACACTTTGTGCCTCTGCGCCACGACTGGCCTCAAACATTTACTTAGATAATAATTTCTTTCTAACTTCTATTTGTCAGCCATCCACAGAACTGCACAACAACGATCGTCGTCGTTCAGTATATACATATATAAATGAACTGTTAAAATATGCAAACACTTTGCATAATGGACTCTCAATTGTGATTAACGCATTTGAATATTATATGAATCAAAGTTTGAGTACCGAGAGTATATAATGTTTTATATCACTTATTCAAATATCCATAATCCGTTTGGATAGGTCTATATTTTACAGCCACATGTTGCCACTTCATAAATCTGAAGGCTTAGTCGAGTAACGGACCTTAGTAAGTTTTGTTGGGGCATTACCCACTCGCTGTGATCCCTAAATATTTCAAGCTGTCTCATTCATAATCCTTTTGTGTAAACGAGACAGCATCTAAATTTATGTTTGGAATATAACCATTTGCTGTAAGCACTAATAGGTTGGCATTATTGCTCTTATGCTAATAAAACTGTATCACTAATGGTTGATTCAGTTAAGATATATTATATTATTTACAAAGGACTGTGGGAGTTTGGAACACTTAATATAGATAATCAGCCTAGTTAGGTTATACTAGGGTTTTTTTTTAAAAGTGTAAGCAAAGGGAAGTTAGTGTTAAGACACTCCGTTCCTCACTTTTCGCCGAATATTCCAGACATTGCGTGTTGAGTGGCGGCAGTTGCCTTGTTACCAGAGCGAATAAAGGAAAATATTGATAAACAATAATTCATTCCCTCGAGTGGGAATCGAAGCCACAATCATCGCGTTTACAGTCACACGCTTGTGCCACTGTGCCACGACGGTCTCAAGGTACTATAATAATTTGAAAAATATTGAATTTTTCAATTCTTCTTCCTGTACTACTACTACTGTGTATTTCCATTGTCATAACCTGTTTAAAACAAAGTTAATTAATGCCTGCCTAAGTTAGGGATTGAAAAAGAAAAGTGTACAATTACATACATCTGTATAAAAAAAAAATTAAATTAGCTTCACGCTGTATCCCGCACACAGCAGGGTAGGCAGAGGGAACCTAGTGTTAAGACACTCCGTTCCCCATTTTCTGCCGAATTCTGGAGGCATTGCGTGTTGAGTGGCAGAACTCAACGCCGCGCTTAACCTCGACACCAGAGCGAAGAAATGGAAATATAAATTTAAGTAAATATTTCATCTCCTCGAGTGGGGATCGAACCCACAACTAGTCGGTTTTGCAGTCACACTTCGTGCTGCTGCGCCACGACCGGCCTCAGATATACATCTGTAAAGTTTGTTATAATTGTAATAATGCATGTGAAAAAGATAAGTAGTGTTTTTATATTAAAATTTTAAGGTAGACCAGCTTTTTACATATTATAGTTTCTGAATAAATAATAAAATGATAACTTGTTCCAAATACTTCGTGAAGTATCAATCTGGAATCAATCAATTGCAGAAATTATGCTTCTAATATACCGCAGTCCAAAATGCTCATATGCATTTATGTATTGGTTTTGTTTCATTTTGTATGAAATCGCCGCGTAATCAAAACCTATAGTGTCCTTCCCGTAGATCTACGTACCTAGGTATGAAATTTAGGACGGAGTAAGATCTTACAATACAATTATTGTATTGTAAATTGTTACTCCGTCCTATTTTTTCGATTTCAATTTTTAAAGTTAAAAAATTATACATATATTTTCTATGAAAGATAGAAAAAATATTACAAACTTATATTTGTAGTTCACTTCATACAAAATAAGTGTAATATGCCCGCCAACTTAAGTTTGTTATCTTTATTCGCCGCCTCATCAAAACGGGCGGTATGGTTCCTCGGCGGGCAGATCCGTCTCGCGCTTGGCCATTTTTTTCTTAAATACTCTTAAATAAACATTCGTATATATCAAGCGGGCGTAGCCGCACGGGGGCCGCTAGTATTATGATAAAATGTCAGATTCTTAAAAATGTAAATTTTATAGTTTAAATCTCCAACATCAACCTAAAACTATTATAAAGAAACGCTAAAAATAAATCCAAAACAGGCCATCTCGTTCTATTTGAAATTATAACAAATTATTGAATTATTAGACCCGAAACCGCCATTCCACTTAAATTGGCTGATAATTGAATTGTAAATGTTGGTGTTATTAGACCGGGCCGCAGTTACCTAAGTGTTAATATCAATTTAGTCCTCAAACACGAGGAGCTTCATAAATCAGTGTCTGCGCGATGTAAGCAAATTGTTATTTATAGCATTATGGCAGCGCCGCCTTGTGTCAGCCGCATTTACGCTTGATGATAGATCTAGGCTCCCGGAACATCACGTTCTCTAACAAAGACTGGCACTCGGTATATCGTGATGATGGACATACGAGTACGTGATAGCAATTATCATTCTTAGTAGTAATTTGATGGCGATTAAATAATTTATTAATTACAATTAAAGTTTACCAATTTCTAATACGATATTCTAATCGGTTTTCTCTGATTATGTGGGAAATAATATTTTGTCACCACATTCTTTTTTTCTATGGCATATTTTAATTTTTTTTGTTAAATCGCGTTAGTAATGTTTATACAAAAACATCTTAATACACATTTGATAGATAAAAATGAAAATTATACTTGTTATATATTTCTTGATTATATATTTATAAGAATCTTTTATCAATATTTTTACCAAATTAAACGTTGCAGTTTATATACTTGAAATGAAAATTATTAATCTCCCTAATTGGCCTTCGAACACAGCACATTATCATCAAGATACAGCCTTCGCATATACGACTGTATAGTTAGTATGCCACTGTACCTGTATGGCCTTTCTATTGTTAAATATAGATTTGTTTAAAAACTGCTCAATAATACCAATAGAGATTCAATTTATTTCCTAGATCGAAATATTAAATATTTCATTTCCTCGAGTGGGAATCGAATCCACAACCTGACACGCTTACAGTCACATGCTTGTGTCACTGCACCAAGACTGGCCTCAATTTATTTTCTTACAATAGATAATAAAATGGTATAACTTCGAATACGTGAGCTCGTTACACGGTCGGATAAACGATAAAAGCTTGTAGCGACAAGTTACTTATTCGAAATTCTGAAAGGGACACGTCTAAATTCTATATATATTAATATATCTACTTAAACAAGGACGTCACCATATTAAGGTTCCCACATAATCGTGCGGCGCAATCTGCCAATATTGATGTTTGAATTTACCCTCTAATTCAAAGAGATTTGTCGGACTGAGTGCGTCCTCGCTTCAATAGAGTGTAGGGTTTTATTGAAGCCTGTTGGCTTTTGCCGACTGTTTGAAAATGTATTGTTTCCTTTTTTTGTTACTTTATAGAAGGATCGTTTTCGTTTTACACTGTATTTAAGATAATAGAAATATATTTAATGTAAAAAATATTTGTAATCATCAATAACTCACCAATTCTACAATAAATATATTTTTCCATACCAAATTTCTTTGTTTTAATAACAAAATTTTTACTTAATTATTTATTCTGACTAATTAGGCATGATAACAATAAGTATAATAAGTTAAAAAAAAGTTAACTTATATAGTTTCTATTCGTAATATAATTTACATTTCATAAGTGCAACTATTGAATTTCTCTGCCTACAAAATCAGTAACAGTTTCCCAAACGACTGACATTGTTAGCGTAAATTAAAAGTATAATGGCACAAGCGTGTTACTCTAAGCGACATTTGTAAGTTCGATTCTCACTAGCGAAAGTTAATTTATTTATCTATATTTTCATTTATTAATGTAACACGGCAAAGGCACGGTTGAGTTCCGCCACTTAACAGTCAATGCCTTGAAGATTCGGCGGAAGGGAGATACGGAGTGTGTGTGCATGGGATACAACGTAAAATTGAAAAAAAAAAAACATTTTTTTTACAAAAAAAAACCGACTTCAAACAATAAATACTTGATTAAAGTAAAAATTTACTTAATTTTTTAAAGTAAAACGTACTATGATTTTATTAAACAAAATTAATTAAAGAAAAATTTTATAATTTTGAAGTCAGTGTCAAGCTCATGCTACGACAACCTCACTACAATCAAATTAATAAGCCTGTTTCTTACTCGAACCCGCGCCTCCTGGAAACCGACCAGACCTGGTCGGTTTCCAGGAGGCGCGGGTTCGAGTCCCGCTGCGTTCAAATTTTTATACGTTTTCTAAATAAGTATTTTTCTTTCCTAAGTGTGGAATAACACTTTAAAAATGTTTAAAAAAAAGCCTGTTTCTTTTACTTGGCACCGACTTCAAAATTATAAAGTCTTTCTTTAATTGTTTTTGATTAATAAAATCAAAGTACGTTTTACTTTATGTTAAGCAAATTATTTTTTTACTTTTTAGTTTATTAATTGAAGTAGGTTTTTTTGTGTTAAAAATAAAATTAGTTTATGATTTTAAGTGATATAGACTTTAAAAGGATGCTTTTTAAACGAGTGGGGAGTGGTTGTTCTATGTAAAATTTCAATCTTATTTAGGTATTATTTCGTGCAAACTAACATTCTGGCATAATGAATAACAAGAACATATATTTAAAAAATTCGGACGAATTGAAAACTTCTCCCTATTTCGAAGTTTTTTAAAAAGAATTGTAACGATGAGGAATCTCACTTCTGATGAAAAGTAAACTGTGGTTCGCCAATTTTAAACAATATTTTTCCCTGTAACTATTACAGTATAATTATATTTTTTACCAAAAAAAAACAACTTGTTCAATTTCAACCGGATCTCATAATCAGAACCTAACCAAACTTTTCCATGTAGTGTATCCTTTCCAATACATACAAAAAGAATCATCGGAATCGGTTGGCGTGATATTGAGTTATTCGTTCATTTGTCGCGCACATACCCAATGCATATTTAAGACTTATGCGATTTTCTCATAGATACCATTGTCAGAAATGAAGCAAATAAATGGGACTACACGGGAAGCACTAACTTTGAAATTAAAAAGAAGAATCAAAATCGGTTCACCCAGTTCTGAGGTAACGAACATAAAAAAAAACAGTCGAAATGATTGTTAAAAAAAACATTTTGATTTTGTAATACAAGATTACATAGTATATATGTCTATATATATATATATATATATATATGCATCCAATCACCCTTCCACTTTCTTATATTTCTATTACTCATCCTTACCTACCGTGAAGGAACGGTAGCTCAACCCGCTCAAGTTCGGAAAGCTTTCATTCAAACTTGTCGTTCCAATGAATGGTGGATGGCTCAGTTTGTCCCTAACTTTGCTGATTTAACTCTGTGTGATTGTTTCTGGCTTAGTTACGCTTTCTGTCTAACTAATTATGTTTTATATGAAAAAACATTATCTTAATTTTCTTCTTCTATTTACGAGGTAAAGCACGGCGTTGAGTTTCGCCAGTCAACACGCGATGCCTCCAGAATTTAGCGGAAAGTGGGGAACGAATGTGTTTTAATGGAATAGAGTGTCTTAATACTAGGTTCGCAGGTCTCTGTCTACTCTGCTATGTGCTAAATATGCTTATATTTTTATTAATAAATGCAAAAATTAGTATAGACTTTTTCTATCTGAGGACGTCGATTTTATTATAATTAACTACACCACACTGTATCATTCTTTCACTGCTGCAAGTGGATAAATAAGAAAAATACGGACTTTTGCTTACTAAAAACAATAGAACTAACAGCAGTCTTAAGGAATAACTTAAGCATTCCTTACAGACCAAATTATGAACTTAATTAAATTGAATATTGTACTTCACTTATTGTCTAACATTTTTTTTCTATAAGTTATTAAATGATTTTTATATAATCTCATTCTTTGAAACGAGAACACGGTTTTTATAAGTAATCAATATTCTTTCCAAGTTATTATTAGCTCTAAGGATTTGAACCACTGATTAAATTTCCTGCGAAGCTGTATCATAATCGAAATCTTTCGCGATAGCTTGTTAATGGTAGTAAATGTTAAAACGTGTTACAAGACGGTATATTTTGCGTAGCTTGTCTTCATAGCTTATTTTTTTCGAAATAAATCTTCGTATGTATATAAATAAGGTCACAGAATTAAATAAAAATATTTCAAGAAACTTATTTTAATATTTACACCATTTTAATATTACATGAGCATTTCTACTGGAAGTACTCTACAAAGTTCTAAGTTTTCTCAACTTTAGTAATAAAACCCGCAATCATGCATTTTTTTACTAAAAGTTGAATAATATTTTAACCTTAATTCTATTTTAACTTAATCAATACGTCGTTTCGAAAAACAATACCCTGCTTATAGCAGGGTAGGTAGAGGGAAACTAGTGTAAAGACACTCCGTTCTTCACTTTCCGCCGATTTTTAGAATCATTGCATGTTGAGTAAAACTCAACGCCGGACTTTTGCTTTGGTGGCAGAGCGAAGAAAAAATATTAATAAATAATAATTAATTTCATCGAGTTTGGATCGAACCCACAACCATCACGTAATAGTTACACCCTTGTACCAATGTGCCACGACGGCCTCTCGGCAAAAGCAATATTAATTTAGAGATTATTAAATAAAAATATTTTTAATACTCAAATTGTACTACAATTAAAATAAACTTTTCATTTATTTCAATATGTGACTACAGAATAAATACATGGAGGTTCATATAAAAATAAACAGTGAAGCCTCTTATCATTTATGTACACGTAACACTACGAGTGACATTGTGGATGACAGGTGTTTACGGTTATCCTTATCACATATTGACAAATATTTTCACTATTTTTTTTGATTTCGTTATCCGATAATAATTAATACAATAAAGTTTTCTTGATAAAAAGTATAAAAAACTAAATTATATATAAAAAATTACATTTCTTTATAATTTTGAGGCCACTCGTAGCGCAGGGACACAAGCGTGTGACTGTTTACGCGACAGGTTGTGAGTTTGAATCGCACTCGAGGAAATGAAATATTGAATATTTTAATTTCTTTGCTTTGGTTTTTGGTGTCGAGGCCTCTACGCGTTGAGTTTCGCCATTCAACGCGCAATGCCTCAAGAATTCGGCGGAAAATGGAGAACTAAGTGTTTTAACACTAGGTCTAATCGATGCGAAATCTAATATACTACAGAAAGCAACTCGTATTGCCAAAATGTATAATTACTTTGGCGATTTATGTAGAGTCACGTCACGATTGTACGGCTGTATCTGTATTTATTTATTATACTAAAATGAGATTCAACTATGCATAATTTACAACTTCTAGTATTAAATCTAAGTTTATAAACAAAATTTTATGATATTCTATAAAGACTCCAAAGAGACGATGTGTAATGAATTTGTATTTAGTAGTAATCTTAAAATAACAGCTGCAATAAATAAATAAAAACAAATAGTTTTAGTTCAATGTTTACTGTTACTTTTACAACAATAAAAACGTATAACTTCTAATAGTATTTTCAATCAAAGGAAAAAATATTATTTAAAGTGTATAAAATGTTTAAGTTTGAGGCCGTTGTGGCACAAGGGCCAAAGCTTGCGACTGTAAAGGTTTTTGGGTTCGATTCACACTTGAGTGGAATGAAATATTTAACATTTTAATTTCCCTCGTTCTGGTAACGAGGCAACGCGCGGCGTTATGTTCTGCCACTAAACACGCAATGCCTCAAGTATTCGGCGGAAAATGAGAAACGGAGTTTCTTAACACTAGGTTTCCCAGATACCCTCTACCTACCTTGCTATGTGCGGAATATAGGGTAAAGCTTAATAAAATAAATAAACTGTATAAAATGTCTAAGTTTGAAGCTGTAAACGCGATGGTTGTGAGTTCGATTCCCATTGCTGAAGCTGAAATTAAAAATTGTTTCTGTACACGTAAGTACTTATAAAGTATCCTTAAATACTTCCAAAACGTTTCCCTAAGAACCCAAAACAAGTACATTGATTTACCTTAAATGACGAAAAAACTTCGTATAGCCTTTGAAAGTTGTAAGATGTGGAAAACCGGATAGGTCTTAGAGATACGAGTTTACCAAAAGCCGTTAAAAGGGTGAGCCGAGAGGCGGTACGTTGATCCGATATCAGAAGCAAATAAATAAAGCCTTTTAGATAAGGTGCCAACTATTTCATTAATATTGGGTGTTCACAATAGATTTACTTTTCTATATATGTACCATATTTTCTTCTTGATTTAGGTGTTTATGCCCAAATAACAATTATACTTTTAAAATAAAATCAGCTTCACGCTGTATCCCGCATACAGCAGGGTAGGCAGAGGGAACCTAGTGTTAAGACACTCTGTTCCCCACTTTCTGCCACATTCTGGAGGCATTGCGTGTTGAGTGGCAGAACTCAACGCCGCGCTTAACGTCGACACCAGAGCGAAGAAATGGAAATATAAATTTAAGTAAATATTTCATCTCCTCGAGTGGGGATCGATCCCACAACCAGTCGATTTTACAGTCACACCTTGTGCGGCTGCGCCACGACTGGCCTCACTATACTTTTGGTCTGTTTATATAGATTTTTATAATTTATATAGCAGTGTATTGAAAAAAAAATTAAATCGCTTGTCCGTCGTCCTTTAAGAACATTTTTTAACATCAAGCGAAGCGAGAGAGGTGTAGGCGATCGAATTTTGCAGAATGAAGCCCCTTACACCCGTTTTTTCTATTTATTATTATTTCTATCTACTTTTAAATAGTTTATATATAATATTCAACAGAATCGAAAGTAAATCGAATGCCTTAAGTTTATCTATATTATTCTTCAAAAGATATAATGGTCATTAGAAAAGAAAATGAGGTATGAAATTCTAGACGCACAAAAAACAGGAAACTTTAATTTCAGAATACATCACGCAGAATTTTTCTCTAGTGTCCAAAAATAAGAAAATTTCTTAGAACAATAAAGGTAATAAATAATCTGACAACTCAGTTTTCTTACATAAATCTGTCTATAAAAATAATATAATAATCGCGTGTCGCCAAAAGTACCTAAATATAGGAATAGTTAAAAGGCAAGTCAATTCGTTGGTTTTAATAATGCAGCAGCAGCGAGGAGTGACTCCGAGGACGTTGAATTATGTAACGCGTTCCGCTCAGTCGCTATGAAATTTGTGCTATAAAAACATGCATATACTAAAACTAGTAGCTTCAATCTGGAAAATAGACAGGATTTTAAGTAAAACGACGAAGTTATTATAATTTTTATTTATTTTTAGTCCGAGATATGATTATTATTAATATTATAAGTTAAATAATTTTAGAACATAAAGCAATTATATTTTTTTATGATAATATTTAATATAATATTTATTTACTACTTTTGCTGTAGTGTTACCAAAATTGTTATAATATAGATACCACAAAAAACAAGTCTTTTATTGATGTCATAAACTAAATTTACATTATCGCTTTGATGAAAATACAATACAAATATAATAATAACCATTTAAATACATGGCTGACATATTGAAGTTTTATGATTTAAATTACCATACGAGTAGATGCTAATAGAATATTAATTAAGTTGGACTGATAATTATGGAAACAGTCAATATTACGATTGTCGTTGAAATAATTGTATACGATTCGGAAATGATAATAAATATAAATTTAAATGCATATAAATATATTGTTTTTGGCGGAACTCAACGTCGCGCTTTGCCTCGTCACCAGAGTCAGAAAATGAGATATTTAAAAATATCTCATGAGGCCAGTCGTGGCGCAGTGGCACGAGGTGTGACTGCAANCTCAACACGCAATACCTCCAGAATTCGGCAGAAAGTGAGGAACGGAGTGTCTTAACACAAGGTTCCCTCTGCCTACCCTGCTGTGTGCGGGATACAGCGTGAAGCTGATTTAATTTTTTTATCTCATTTCCTCGATTGGGAATCGAACCTACAATTTGTCGCATTTACAGTCACATTTTGTGGCCCATTTAATATTTGCTTAGAAATGAAATATTTCGTTCCGGATTTAATTAAAAGTATCATGTGTTGTTTTATTTCACTTTATTAAATATATTATTAATAGAAAAATATATTTATAAATACTAATTATAAATAAGTATAATTGTTTCATCTAACAAAAAATGTAGGGTAAGTACTGGATACTGCTGCCTTACAGTGTTAGATAGACTACGTATTTGAATAAATATGACAAATGTGAGTTCAAATTATACCAACAAGCAAGCTTTCATAACTTTTTCACATAAAATCCCGTGTTACTTTGGTTACACTGAGTTCATTCTGTCATCATATGTCTCTAAAAACCAAGGCGGCAAAGACCGTTATTTAGGCAGATATACATATAAGAAAAAATCTGTTCTGCTTTCTGCACAAAGCTTTCTTTGCTTTAATCTTGGAAACGTGAGAAATTAAATGTTCCCAATATAACTGGAAAAAAAGAGGCCAATCATGGCGCAGGGGCACGAAGTGTGGCTGTAAAACCGACTGGTTGTGGATTCGATCCCCACTCGAGGAGATGAAATATTTACTTAAATTTATATTTGCATTTCTTCGCTCTGGTGTCGAGGACAAGCGCGGCATTGAGTTCTGCCACTCAACACGCAATGCCTCCAGAATTCGGCAGAAAGTGGGGAACGGCGTGTCTTAACACTAGGTTCCCTCCCTACCCTGCGATGGGCGGGATACAGCGAGAAGCTCATTTATTTGATTTATTTTCTAACTGGAAATCAACTCACCAATTTTAGGTTAAATAATAATAGTCGGTATCGTAATATTTTCCTCTATTCTCATATAGATAAAATTTATCACTCACCCGTGGTTTATGTTGACTATTACGTTGATAACAAACTTGATTGCGTATTTTGATTTTATTATATGTTGACCGTTTGTTATAGTTATGGAGCCTTGTTGCTTAATTAATTACGGATTTAATATGACCTGTTTATTATTACTAGAATAGATGACATTAAAATATAGTATTTATTACGATATATTACTTATACAGCTTCACGTTGTATCCTGCAAATAGAATGGTAGGCAGGGAACTTAATGTTAAGACACTCTGCTTCCCACCTTCCGACGAATTTTTCGAGGTATTAAGTGTTGAGTGGTGGAAAAAACGCAGGGCTTTTGCCAGGGGGAAGAAATGAAATTATTAATAAGTAATAATTTATTCCCCCGAGGGGGGATCGAGTCCACAACCGTTGCGTTATAGTCTCACCCTTGTGTCGCTCCGCCACTACGGCCTCATATTACTTATATATTTTAATAAATGTAATATAAGCGAATAAAAATCTATTAATCAAAGTGTTTGTATCCTTTACAAAGAACTAACCTGATGCCAATTATAAAATATATGGGACCAGAATTTTTTTTAAAGACAATAATTACAAATAGGGTTATTATTTTATGTCTATGGTATGTATTGTAAATACAAGTTAATATTGTTCTTCTTATTAGTCCTTGTAAAATGTTTTTCTATGTTTAAAATGTTATGTTGGTAGCTT
This sequence comes from Heliconius hermathena, assembly GCA_013403705.1. Classification (NCBI taxonomy): domain Eukaryota; kingdom Metazoa; phylum Arthropoda; class Insecta; order Lepidoptera; family Nymphalidae; genus Heliconius; species Heliconius hermathena. The sequence continues at coordinate 60,457 of JAAIXJ010000044.1, read as the reverse complement.
AAAAGACTGGAGGCTATTTTGTTGGCAGCCATGTTTTGTACATGAATTGTAGGCTATTATGTTGTAAAGTGGTACTGTCTGAAGAGAGCTGTTGCACAGCGCTTGTATCTGAAATCTAGTACATGTCTTGACTATAATGGTTTGTCTTGTAAGAATATATATAAAAGATGAGACATTACTTATTTAATGCTGGTTAAAATTACAAAGATGTTATATTAATATAAATATATATAATCATGTACATAATATGTGGGTGAACATTTATTTAAATAACGAAAGGCGGAATTTTTGATAAAAAGACCCTAAAAATTGTTATCAAATTCCAATAATTTACTTAATATATTTCCATATGACCGGCTGCCTGGAATTTCGTTTTCGGAGACTTTATGGCCCATGCTATGCTACTTTCATATATCACTCACCTCTCTGATTTCAATGTGCAGTAACTAGCAGACAAAGATAACATATTATCAAGATTCTCTATTTTCCACCAAAACTAGAATCACTTCGTATTGAGCTGCGACTCAAGCACGCTTTGTGTTACCAATTAACCAATTATACCTAATAATTCCTCAGAGCTGGTATAAAATTCATAACCTTCGAAATTACAGTCAAACGCTGTACTATTATATACAACTTTCTATATTATTTATTACATATTATTTGGGTTATTATAGTTTCTCGTCAGATATTCCGGATCTTTAATTTATATATCTCAATGGAGAACGACTGTCACGTTGAAGAATTTTTACTAAGGTCGCATTTTATTATTTTTTATTCTGCAGGGTAGGCAGAGGGAACCTAGTGTTAAGACACTCTGTTCCCCACTTTCTGCCGAATTCTGGAGGCATTGCGTGTTGAGTGGCAGAACTCAACGCCGCGCTTAGCCTCGACACCAGAGCGAAGAAATGGAAGTATAAATTTAAGTAAATATTTCATCTCCTCCAGTGGGGATCGAACCCACAACCAGTCGGTTTTACAATCACACTTCTTGCCGCTGCGCCACGACTGGCCTCTATTCTCATATAACTTTCAATATTTTTTTATATTTAATATAAAGACACAATTTTTGACTGTTTTTTTATAGTTCAGATAATATTCTTAAAACGACACTACCTATCCTTATATTATCCTATAATAATAATTTCAATTAAAATATTTTTAATCACGAGAACTCTCGACTGATTTATTTTAAAACACATTACGTAAGCTTAATTGTTAAATTAAAATTAATTAATTCACACAAAGTGACGACGATTTTATGATTTCACTCAAATGAAAACTCATATGAAATAATGACGGGCGGTTTTAAATAGTAGCTACGGCTATAACACATTTATCTTTTTTTAGCTTTAGCTTCACGCTGTACCACGCATATAGCAGAGTAGGCAGAACCATGGGCACCTAGTGTTAAGACACTCCGTTCCCGTTCCTTACTTTCCCGCTTATTCTGAAGGCATTGCATGTTGAGTGGCGGAACTCAACGCCGCACTTTGCTCGAGCAAATGAAAATGTTAAATATTCCAGTTCCTCAAGTGCAAATCGAACCCACAATTTTTCGCGCTTACAGTCGCACGCGTGTGCCCCTGCGCCACGTATGTCCTCTATTTTTTTATTTATATCTCTAAAGAATTTCAACTAGATTATCATTTCTATATATATTTTGCGAATATGTAGAAATTGTGTGCTTAATGACGGATAAGTAGAACAAGATGAATTAGATTAAGGAACAATCATTTTACAGTTCCCATAATCTGGATGATATTTTATATGAAATTAGGTTCCACCATTCTTAACTCACTCACTTAAAGCAAATTATAAAGACGTTAATTAAAAAACAACACTATTTTATAGCAGCAAATTACTATAGTTATTTATTTATTCTAAAAATACATGTAAAGTAGTAATGTGCCATAAAATAAATGAAGGCACTGTATTTACCCATAAATTAAATGTAGTGGTAGTGGTGTAAGTGTAGTACCTAAATGTATACAAATAGGTATGAGAAATGGTCAGTTGTTTTATTACTAAGGTTGTGGGCGTAGGCACATTTTTAGACGCTTCTTTTGTTTTCTTATTGAAGCTTTCTTTAAAATTACACGTTAGATGCATATTTGTAAACAGTGTATATTATATATGATATATAATTAATGTTGTAGAATATTTTTTTATAATAGGATAACCGTATACTATAGTATAATAAAAAAGTAAGAAAAGGGTAAAGTCTGTCTGTTTTAGTGTATACAAACATATTTTGAACTACTAGATTTGATTGAAAGATTTATCGTCACTAGCGTGGAGTTCAGAAGTCGGCGGATAGTAGGGAGCGGAACTGTCCTTATGGGAACAGAGTGCCTTAACACTAAGTTCCCAGGCTTCCTCTGTCTACTATGCTATGTGCGTCAACTTTTCAAATAATGTTACCATAGCAGAAATTGTTCAGTGTACTAGATATTTTCTGATGGAGGACCTCGTGGCCCGGTGAAACAGCGTCTGATCGTAAACGGGACAGGTGTAAGTTCAATTTCTACTTGTTAGGATGTTCATATTTCAAATATTTACTTTGCCCGCTCTGGTAAAGCAAACTGCGACGTTGAGTTCTACCACTCAACACAGATTGAGTAAGTAGTATAAAAATGGTCATAGAGTCGACGTAAACGAAGTTGCGGGAGGCAATTAGCACCTACTGAATAAATAAAAAATCTTAATTTTGATTCGACTTTGAGCCTTATTAAATGTAGTTTATTAATAAAAAAACACAAGAAGGCGGTCACGAAATTTGCGAGAAATTATAATAATATTAAGGCTATAACGTTATTTGTTACTAATTATACTTTTTAAGAATGTTGAGTACAAAATTGTGGTAGCATGATAGGACTTGTCAAAATAGTTGGTGATTAACGAAAAGAACTATTGAAATAAAATTCCATTTGCTTTTATCCCGTGCTCGGGTATCAAAGCAACATATGTTGCGGTAGGCCCCGAATGCTAGGAAAACTTGAATAGATTCTCAGAACCAATTACAAATTTTCATGTTTTGGGTTACACTTTAAATTGCTTTTTAATTCTTTCAATTTTATTTTAAAATTTTTGGATCTTAAAGTTCTGGAACTAAGTTCGAAATCAAAAAAAATCAGGTTTTACGTTGTATAAGTATTTTCATTTATTTATTAATTGATTTAATGTCAAAATCAGGCGATTTTTTTTTCAGCTTTACGATATATTCCGCATGTAGCAGGGTAGATAGCGGGAGCCTAGTGTTAAGACACTCCGTTCCCCATTTAACGCCGAAGTAAATCATACGATTGCTAGAAAGAAATGAATTCAAATATAGCCTTGTTCAATATTTGGAGACAGTTCTCGTTGACATGGTCTTAAGATTGACGGACTTGTCCTATATATATTAGGAAGTAGTAAACATATATTAAAACATTTTAAAGTGTTACTCCACGATAAGGATAGAAAAAAATTTTTACACAACATATAATTAATAAAGGGTACAACGTATAATAAATAAATAATTTAAAGGGAACAATAAAAATACGGTTATTTTCGAGTCCTGGACGGTGTTTTCTAAATTATTTGTTTTATTAAAAGCTACAAGTTAGTTGCGTTTTTTTATTCAATTAGTTTAAAAAAAGTATGTATCTACACATAACGTAAAAAACTACATAAGATAGATATTTTCTTTATTTTCATTTTACATTTACTGGATTTACTTGCCCACCGAGACTTTCATACCAATTTCGGGATTAAAGGTCAACGGGAAGTACAATTTATAAAAGATGACAAACTTAAGTGGCATACAAACTTTACATTTAGTATGAAACAAGTACAAACATAAATCTGTAAAGATTTCTTAAAAAGTAAGGAAAGTGTGTAATTTACAAATATTATCTCAAAAAAAAACTATAATCTTAATATTTTACAATCCAATTTTATGTAAATGCAAGTTACATTTCGCTATTCAAGTCACTGTTCTAAATTTCGTGGCTAGAATTTTAAGAAGGATATTTCCTTTATCACTTTTTGAATACTTCGTTGTCAGATTTCGATAATACTTAGTATTAATAATAAAATTTTCCAGGCCAGTCGTGGTGCGGGAGTACAAGCGTGCGATTGTAAACCCGACAGATTATGAATTCCATTCTCACTCGAGGAAATATTTAACAATTTCATTTTCTTCTTTTTGGTCACTAGGCAAAGCGCAGCGTTGAATTCCGCCATATTAAGACATGCAATGCCTCCCGAATTCAGCGAAAAGTGGGGAACAGGAGCGGAGTGTCTTAACACTAAGTTCCTGTGACTCTCTGCTTATAAAACTGAAAAAAAAATCTGATCTTGCACTTAAATGTAATTTTTCACATATTTCTTTTTATTATGGTTGAACTAAAAAATCTATTAGAATATCAATATCATGAAACTATAAATGCTTTTAAAGCACAATAGTAAAACAAAATTGCACTGAGTTTAAACTCAGTTAACTAACTACGACAACAATGCCATTGTAGTCTCGATATAAGTCGTAAGAAATGACATTTACACTAACATTTAAGTCGAGTTGTAGACGGTTTCTATGTTTAGCTCTAAGCAGTTGGAACAAATGGAGGATATCTGAAACACGAAATGCCAAGATATTCACACAAACGGCCCTGGTGAGAGGCTGTAACAACATGATACATTGCAGGTTTCCAAGCGAATGATATTCGATTTGTTGGGTGTAATGTAATACACGTTTCAATCATACTGATATTAGATATGTGAATGTAAGTTTGTACGCTTTCATGCCAAAACTACTGAAGGTATAACTGAGGGTTTTAGTACATATATTTAAAAAAATATTATTCTTTCTTAGTGGGGAACGGAGTGTCTTAACACTAGGTTCCCTCTGCCTACCCTGCTGTGTGCGGGATACAGCGTGAAGCTGATTTTGATTTTTGATATTATTCTTTTACTATATTATAAAAAAAAATAATAAGCGAATATATTAAAACAACAATAGAATTACTTTTAAACATTTTCAAAGTGTTATTCCACACTTAGGAAAGAAAAATACTTATTTAGAAAACGTATAAAAATTTGAACGCAGCGGGACTCGAACCCGCGCCTCCTGGAAACCGACCAGGTCGGTTTCCAGGAGGCGCGGGTTCGAGTCCCGCTGCGTTCAAATTTTTATACGTTTTCTAAATAAGTATTTAACAATAGAATTATTTTTATTTATTTAAATGAAATCTTCAGATATAGAAAAGGTAAATTTATCTATTTATATGACTAGCAATGATTCAAAGTCATCGATTTCCGAGATTGTTTGCTGCTATAATAATAATGGACTAATATAATATAACTCAATATACTCTTGCTCAGATATAGAGAACCATAGCAGCAATCTTGGTAGTGTTTTAAGCGCAAACATTCAAAATCCAGTAAAAGGATTAAAATAGCATTATTTGTACAGCATTTCTTATGTTTAGTTATAATAATAGTATTAATTTAACAATAAAAAAATACTATTAAATAAAATATTATTAAACAATATTAACTTTTTGTTTTTTTTATTTGATTTAATATTTATATAAGCTTAAACCTGTATATATAAGATACCTTTTACGTTTCCAGACTCGTAAAGTGTAGTTCATCCATACACTGTATTTTTATTTTATATCTTTTTTGTTATTGAAAGTTGACCCGAAAAAATAAATCACTCGAGGATGAATAAACACATTTCAAGTGACTAAGCACTCCAGTTTCCCTTTCAATACTTTTAGGCGTAGTGTGTAAAAATGGATACAAAAATGTAAGTCTAAATCTTTTTTTTTAGTTTCATACTGTAACCCTACCCTACTATGTGCATAGTAGGGCAGGTTCTCTGCCCTACTATGTGCATAGTAGGGCAGAGAAAATCTGGGAACTTAGTGTTAAGACACTCAGCTAGGAAATGAAAATATTTAATTTCTTCAACAGCTTTTTTTTTTTAATTTCTTCAAGTGGGAACCAAAAAAGAAAACCTGCCTGGTTTACGTTTAAGCACGTTTGAGCACCCCCTCTGCACCAAGACTGGCCTCTAAGTATATAAGTAAATAAAGTACGTGATATACTCCCATTTTTGTTAATAATAAAATCTAACAATATAAAGATAACTCGTTTGTTAGTTTAGAATATTTGATTTATGGTATAATCTAGTTAAATTACTTACCAAATAGAAAACTTCAAAAGAAGATATTGTGTAAATTGTTTACAATAAATTTCACACGTTATAGTGTAAACGATTGAAACCCACTTTTTGGCACAAGAGTTATTAAGATTAAAATATTTCACAGATCTAAATTGTATCTGCCTCTGTCTTGGTCTGATTAGAATAGCATTTCGCCTAGTAAACAATTTAATTTACTATCTGAATATAAATACAATATTTCAGAAATATAAATCATAAATTGTGAGCAGCTCATATATTATTATTTTTTAATATATTTCTAATACCTTAAATCATAATATTATAATAACATTAAGGCCAGTCGTGGCGCAGGGGCACAAAGTGTGTATCGAACCCACAATGTGTAAATGCGGCACATTGTGGGTTCGATTCTGACTCGAAGAAATGAAATATTTAATATTTCCATTGCCTAATAATGGTCTCGACGCAAAGCGCCGCGGTGAGTTCCATTACTCAACACACAGCGCCTCTAGAATTCGCCGGAAATAGGGAACGGAGAAACTTAACACTAGGTTCCCTATGTCTACCACGTGCGGGATACAGCGTGAAGCCAAAAACATTTTAATATATGTATTATACATACGTATTTTGCACTTATGTAAAATATAGGTTTGATCATAAGAGCTCAAAAGATTAAGGACTTTACTATTTTAATATAATAAAAGTATCTTCTACACACACGACAGCGTTTTTACGTTTTTTTTTATTTGGACGAAATGTTTATTTTTTATTTTATTTGCAGAGGCAAGTTAGAAATGGAACCTTATATTGCTCGATTGTTTTTGTTGGTTTCCATTCATTCCAAACTTACATTGAAACTGAGGCATTAGTGTCTTATTACAGTTGGAAATGATTTGTTAAAATGTCTTAGTGCGCGAATTAATGAGTTTTCTTAGTAGCTTTCGGAATATTACGATTTTACTTTGCTTAGTTAAGTAAAGTGGTTTTGGGGGTAGTTTAGAAATGTTATGTTATATTTAAAATAATATGTATTTAAATAACAAAAATGTTGTCTATCTATATTTTTTTTTTAGTGAAATTCTGGAGGCATTGCGTGTTCAATGGCGGAATTTAAAGCTGCGCTTTACTTGGTTACCAGAGCGAGGAAAGGAATATATTAGATATTTCATTTGCTCGAGTGAGAATCGAACCTCAACTTGTTGCGTTTACAGTCGTACGCTTGAACCCATGCGTCGCTATAGGCCTTTTATTTTTATTTCTTACTGAAAGTTAAGAGTTAAAAGTATAGCCATAGCTTATAAAAGAAGTATCCTTTATATTTTATCACGGAGAAGTGTGAAATAAGGTTAGCGTGATAGCTCTTTGAATAGACGTCAAACTATACGTCGTATCTGATGACCTTTCCATCTTCAATATGCATACACTCTATTTCTATGTGGAAAAGGATATTGTGGATAACGGGAGTTTGACGAGTTCATTTAAAACGCTTAGGAGTCTAGAAGACATACATACGACTTCAGAATAAGTACGACAGAAGGTGCGGCGAAGAAGTGGTAGCAACCCAAGTTCATTGGAACATTATATATATTTATTATATATAATATTTTTTTATTATATTTTATATAGAACTTAATGTGGATTACTTGTTTGTATTCTTCAAGTTATTCCATGTTTTATATTATAAAAACAAACAAAAAACTGAAAAGTAAAAAATAAATTTACTTAACATAAAGCAAAATGTACTTTAATTTTGTTAAACAAACATAATTAAAGAAAGATTTTATAATTACGAAGTCGTTGCCAAGTAAAACAAACTGGCTTAGTCATTTGATATTGTAATAAGATTGTTTTAGCATTCATTAGCTTGACATGCTTCATCTTACATATACATAGTATTATAACTTCAATCTTAATTTGGCATATTGACAAGAACATATAATATAATACATAAAAAATACTCGGGCAAATTGAGTTTTTTTAAGTCGCTTAGAAATGAGAACATCCTCTCATTTCTGGCGAAAACATGTTTTAACCATGTTTTTCCTTGTATTACAGAAAAAGTAGATATTATAATACAAGTACGTTTATGCCGGCCATCTATGGTCTTCATCATCAGTTCCACGTCATCAAATGATGCTTTCCGAAAGCAAACATACGAGCCTTAACAAATAACCAAATCCTTGTGTGTCTATAAAATTTAAAGAGTCCCCTCTATCTCTCCAGGATCCTCTCATCAGATATTGACTTGGTCACCATGGGTCCACCTGTGAGGTATACTCTTTCAAATAAAAAAGAATTATCCAAATCGATTCAAGCGTCTTCGCATAATCGATGAACATATAATATATTAAAAAAAAATGACGAATTGAGAAACCCCTCCTTTTTTTGAAAGTAATATAATAAAGAAAAAAAAAGCAAAGGTGAAAAAAAGTATGGAAAGAATTAATAATAATTTACTACGATTATTTACGAAATCAAATATACATTTTTAGTTAATGTATTTTTCTATATAAAAAGCTAATATGTTAGATACCATTGATATTAAATAATCACTTAATAAATAATAGGTCATAACTTTTAATGATAATGGTTCCAAAACTGGCCAATATTCAAGCCCATTTGATGTTCGTTCCGTGGATTTATAATGCAAATTCCTTTCAGCTGTTACCAGATTCCCCATAAAAGCCGATCCTTTGAAATTAATAAGCCTTGAGGAAGAAATTATCGATCACATTTTGTAAAAACAAACTATTCCATTTCTCTTATAAATCTTTTGCATATTGAAATATTTTTTAAGCTACAAATTAAATATTCTTGTTAAAAAAATCGTTTAATATTTATTTTATGCGTTAACTGCTTATTTATTTAAATCTTACGTTACTTAAAATACGTATTATGTTATTTATTATAAAATAAGCAGCTATATATTAATTTTACTAAGTTAACTTGTTAATATATATTGTTAGAAATCGGAAGCGGTTATCGTTTAAAAAAAACACATATCGTCTATATGATTCTAAACTATTTGGAAAGAGATACTATGTAATTGCAATAAGTGATATGTGTCACCTAATAACAATACATCACACTAGATTCCTTCCAATAGGGGCCGTTGCCTACAAGCAACTGCCCGCGATTGATACAAGTCCACTGCTTTTATAATCTTTTTCACCAACATCTACCCTCTTTTACACGAGTTTGCTAATAATATATATAATATACTACCTTTTTCATTTATTTCTTCAGTTGAAACCGAATGACCCGAAATAAATAAAACTAACATCAACAAAAGATTGTTACATGTTACAGCCAATGGCTATTGGATCTCGAGACCGTTTCGTAATCGACTTCAGAAACTTGAGGCCATAAATTGCACCTTTGGGATTACACAATTCCGTCAAATTCAGAGCCTCCGCTATAAAGAGTGGATAAAGTCATTATTCTTAGTCACGCGTACAGTTCCAACCGAAATTAAGTAAGAATATAGAAGTTTTATTTATTATATTTTTTTCATAAAATGTATCTATGTTTATTTAAAACATTAACATAGATAAAAATACAATAAATATGTATAAAAAATCGCAGATAATTCTATTATAGTTATCTTAATAAACATTTTATCGTTCTTCAATAGATCTGAATTTGAATGTTTAGTTTTGTTCTAAGTAAACGTAGCTACTATATATTTCCATTCTACAGCTATATTTTACAAGATATTTAATAATAAAAAAATGTACAAGATTAGTATGAGAAAAAAAAGCAAAGGTGGAGGCGGGGAGGATGACGACGAAAGTTTAGAACTTAATACAAGTGAAAAATACTATTACCTTATATATGTAGAATATTTCAGCGGTAAAGTTTTGGACAAAGACAAGTTATACCAAAAGCAGATTTAAGAGATAAAAAAATACTTAAAATAGTCTGGGTTTTTACCTTAGAAGGATCTTGTTGGTTGCTCGTCACGTAAACTGATGCACGTCGACCTAGTAGAGTCCTACTAACTATGGAGCTACTGCGGCGTCCAGACAACCGGTCTTGCGGTACTGGTAGCATGTCGATTTCACTTTAACACTTGATCCAATAATGACTACAGCAGTAGAAAACAAACACGTAAGTTTATTTTAAATTAGAAATTTGAAATATAAATTTTCTATGTCATAATATAAAAAGTATTTATTGTTAATAGGTACATATATATTTATTCTTAACCCAATATCACCTTACTTCTATAGGCACGTTTATTTAATTTGGTGTTTTCTTTTACCCTACTCTATTACTTTACTCTACTATTTTACTCTATGTATATAAACAATTTGTTTCTCTCTTCGCTTCTGTTTAAAAAACCTGTAACAAAAAAAATAGTTTTTTAACATCTGATGAAGAACTGATGAAGATCTGGAACATCAGTTAGCAGGACTACTATAATAGTTATAAGTCAAAGTAAATGAAGGTGTCCAGTATATGAAAGATATTTTAATGAATATAATTTGTTCTTCATATTATAAATTGTAAAAAAAATATTTTTTATTTTTTGAGGGCGCTTTTAGATTCCACCCCGTGAATTGACATCCACCAAATTTATATATATTATGCACATAATAGTTACCAATCTATGCTATAAAAAATCGAAGTGATGGAATATATCTCAAAATAAAAAAAAATAATCATCATCATCAGTACGGCTTTTATTCAACATTTACAATTATGTATATTGTAGATATAAATAAATACTTATTTAGTATTTGTAATTAGGAAATAAATAAATACTTATTTAGAAAAAAAATATTTTCCTAAGTGTGGAATAACACTAAAAATGTTTAAAAAATGAATAAATACTTTTTTACATTTACGTTATTTTGCACAAATTTTATTCAATATTCTTTACAGATCAAATTCAAAAATGTGATAAATATAAAATACATGAAACATTTCATATAATTTCGTTACAGAAGTTATTATGTATTGCGATATTACAAATATTTGGAGTAAAGAATAAAAGCCGAAGTGTTATTATTAAATCTTACTCTCGTAATACAGCTATACCTGGGCTCTAGCTAAGGATAATATGGATCTCATAATGGGCCTTTGGAAAACCTAAAAATCCTTGTTCATGGTATAATGTATATTACGTTTACAAATAAATGACCTAGAAAAATATCCAATATTCTGAAATATTGCGTTTGATATATAGTATAACCTCAACACGCAATACCTCCAGAATTCGGCAGAAAGTGGGGAACAGAGTGTCTTAACACTAGGTTCCCTCTGCCTACCCTGCTGTGTGCGGGATACAGCGTGAAGCTGATTTTTTTTTTTTTTTTATATATAGTATAAAATCTAAATTAAATATTATCTCTTTACAGGATAGTAGATAGCTATTAACGTAGTAAACTAGGCAGAGAACCTAGTAATATAAGACTTTCTGCCATTTAGATATTGAAGCCGTTGTAGCGCAATGGCACGAGCTGTAAATGCGAAGGCTGTGGGTTCGATTTCCACTCGAGGGAAATGATCGCGAGTGATAAGAACATCCAAAATCTATTAAGCAGCAGATAACGAACATATTTTACGTTTTTCAACATTTTATATCTGGCGACATTACCATTTGCGGCAGTTGCTTATAAATTGAGTTATATATCTTTACAATCCAATAATAAATACCTACGTAAACGTTATATTTTAATATATTTTTGCATTGAATTAAGTTATACAAAATATTAGAGTGTGGATTTTGTTTAAAAAAAATTAACGAATTGACATACTCTACAAAATGTGGTAGATTACATAATGTGCTTAGTGCATTCACTAGCTGACTAATCAGAATGTGGTTTCATCAAATTTGATAAATACATACATACATGTCTTCATATAAGTATATACGGAAACTTAAACTTTGGACAAGTTTGTGGTACGGACTTAAATAGATTAGCTACTTCGGTCCCTCCTTCAGTGGAAATGTGGGAAATTTAATTTCCAAAACTGAATGACTTAGTTAAAAAGTCCTTGTATTAGGTAAAAAAATCTAACTGATTTTAAAAATGCTTTTTTTACTCTATATTGGTTATATTTTGCTTCTGAACTTGTATTTAAAACAAATAAAATCTGTACTGTTATTTCCCATTTCGCTCCACATGTTACATAAACGAGAAACAAACATTTATACATCGTTATGGTGCAGTGGACCTCTACAAACATACAAACATTGATCTGATTATTTCAAAGATGGATGCTGCTTTGATGGATTTGATTGATTAAAATGATAGATAGGGCTGAATTTTCCCAATATTTCCGTAGTAAATTACATTAACTGTATAGCTTACCTAAGCTGTAATTTATTATACTATAGAAACAAATAATGGCAAACAAAAAATCTTTCTCTGACAAAATAGTAAAAAGACAAGAAAATAAAGCGTGCATATTTACTACGATTTAAATATCTGTTTATTGTATTGTATGGATGAAGCGATATACGACTACTATTACTTGCTACGTTAGGAAAAAAAGGTTATAGATGGCTCTCATTTTTCGCTGTAGTTGTTTGAAGTTGAAACTATAGTATCTCTACAGAATTTGTTACGTTCTAAATATATTGTAATATATGTAAATATAATATAATGTAGTATTTTAATAAAGAATTTTACATTTAGCAGTTTTTTTGTCAAATACAAAATTATACGATTTTTTTCGGTATGGAGTTGAAATGCAAAATTTTTACATAATAGTCACACAGCCATAACATTTACCACTATAATATTTTACTATGCATTTTTTTATTACTTCATAAAATATCTTAAATAAATAAAAAATCAGCTTTTCGCAGTATCCCCCACGGTACGCAGAGGGAATCTAGTGTTAAGACGTTCCGTTCCCTATTTTCCGCCGAGTTTTGGAGGCATTACGTGGAGTGGCGGAACTCAACGCCACGCTTTGCTTCGACACCAGAGCGAAGGAATGAAAATATAAAAGTAAATAAATATTTTATTTCCTCGAGTTGGAATCGATCCCAAAACCTGTCGTGTTTACAGTCACACTTTGTGCTCCTGCACCACGACTGGTCTTATCAATTAATCATATATATTGCAAAAAACAACGAGATATGACGTTGAAACTTGAATATTTTGCAAAGCTGCCAAAAAAAGGAGAGGAAAGAAATACAAAGTTAATTATACGCCAATATTTTATATCTATCGAGAGATTTAGATAATCCTGAAAAAAAAATAAGACGTGAATTAGTCTTTTAAATAGACAAACACAGGCGGCGGCTTTGGTGAAATAAAATAAAATGCGCACTTAGAGTAGAAAGCGGACGTCTCCGACGTGACGAGAGAAATGTTTTTGCGCCAAGGGTTGCTCCAGAGCAAATGGGCTTGAAAGCTTTTACACAATTAATTTGACTGGAAGTTTTCTGAAAAGATTAAATAACAAGATTTAAATAAAGTAAGTAAAATCGTCTTTGCTGGAATGATTTACAGCGGGTTTTGCTTTATATGCTCATGTGAGTTGTACATATTTTTACATGTTTTTTCTTTTACTTTCTGAATATGGTTATGGTTAACCATTTGCCGCAACATTTGCTTTGAAATCTTAAAATTTGCTGAATATATTTTAATTTCATAATTGCTTGTTTCGTAGATTTAATAAGCTAATATATTCTTTCTTTAAACAAAATTCATTACATGTACTTACAAAATAATAAATCACATAAAAATATTAGTCTCGTTTGCCGAAAACTATTATGTAATATATTTCCCAAGATTAAACGATGTAATGCGTATTTTACTTAAGTTCAATATAAGATTAAGGGTGAAAAGAGGACGCCGAGTCATGACTGGCCGTCAAGAATATCTCTCTTCAGCTAGCGGAGGCTACGCGTTAATTATTCCGTGACACATCTCCTTCGTAAGATTATACTTGTAATTAAGAAGTTACAGCCACGTTTATATTAAGTTAATCTGGGTTTTTTTATACATACATATATCAATGTAGTGAAAAAGTATAGGTTAACTTAAAAAAAAAAAAATAGCTTCACGCTGTATCCCGCACACAGCAGGGTAGGCAGAGAGAACCTAGTGTTAAGACACTCCGTTCCCCACTTTCTGCCGAATTCTGGAGGCATTGCGTGTTGAGTGGCAGAACTCAACGCCGCGCTTAACCTCGACACCAGAGCGAAGAAATGGAAATATAAATTTAAGTAAATATTTCATCTCCTCGAGTGGGGATCGAACCCACAACCAGTCGATTTGGCAGTCACACCTCGTGCCGCTGCGCCACGACCGGCCTCACATATTTTTTACATGTAGGTTAACTTATTTTAAGTTAATTTCTAGAAAGTCGTAAAACTTATTTCGGTCTAGATTACTTGGCGAATTTCATACATAATGCAGCAAAAACAGGAATATAAACGGTTATGTTTTAATTGTGTTGACGTAGAAGCATTTTTTGTGTGTTTAAAAGAACTGTAAATGTATCCCGCACACTGCAGACCAGAGGGAAACTGGTGTTAAGACATTCCGTTTCGCACTTTCCGCCGAATAAAAGAACTGGTATAGACAATTCATATATACATTCATACAAATTAACGTTAACGAACATTTTTTATATAAATATGGCAACATATAGACGTGTCTGTTTAATGTTAAAAGCTAAATGTGCGTCAGTAGAGCACTTTCTGTCAAGAATATCTCTAAGTAAAATCAGTTGTAGATAACACAAATCAGAACAGTAATTCCGGCACATTTCACATACCATGCTTAATGTTAATGATACATTCATTTTGAAGTATAGGGTGTCATAGCGTGGTCAAATATTATAAATTGAGGCCAGTCGTGGCGCAGTGGCACGAAGTGTGACTGTAAAACCGACTGGTTGTGAGTTCGATCCCCACTCGATAAGATGAAATATTTACTTAAATTTATATTTCCATTTTCTTCGCTCTGGTGTCGAGGTTAAGCGCGGCGTTGAGTTCTGCCACTCAACACGCAATGCAGAATTCGACAGAGTTTCGAATTCGAGAGAAGTGGGGAACGAAGTGTCTTAACACTAGGTTCCCTCTGCCTACCCTGCTGTGTGCGGGATACAGCGTGAAGCAGATTTGATATGATTTTTATATTTTCATCCATTTTCATTCATTTTCCAAATCATTGTAATCGGATTATAGCCCTCAGAGTTAATGCATTAAGACACCTTTTTTATCTGATATTGTATGTAGTAAATGTATGGTTGTACTTATTTTATTAATTTAATGTATCTTAAGTTCATTATTCTAATATTTCATACTTCTTTGCACAATTTTCGAAAAAAAGTACGTATACATCCTATACGTAAAGCATAAACTAAAATTACGGTTGTACTTATTGTACATAACATAAAAACAGTTAAATTAATAAAGTGTCGTCTGCAATATGCCAAAGCAAATAATATAATAATGGTGAACAGGAAAGTGGTGTTTCACAAAAAAATATAGTTAAAAAAATATTTTCCTTTCTATTAACAATACGAAAATATTTTTGCGCCGTCCTTATATAACATACACAAATACATATTATGTAAATTTGTAGTTATATTTTCACCATACGCAGTGGAGCTAGAATGAAGCTCGTCTAGAAAACACATTCTCTTTAAATGTATCTTACAGTTTCTCATTACTTATACTTTGCTAAGCTAAGCTCCGTTTTAAAGGCTGAAAAATAAAAAAATAATAATAAAAACTACTTTCAAGAATGTCCACCAAACAAAATTTAAAATTAATTAAGGTTTTTCTGAAAATCTAGGTCGCGTTGGAAAATGTTTGTGGCTTTGAAAAATAAACAGTGACATTCTATGATTTCAAATTGCACCAATTGGATTTATTACTTTATTGTACAGCACTAACAGTTGCAGCTCGATTTATATTTGATAAATGTACATACATGTGTGGATATTTGCACAGCAGTAGTGACGCATTGGGTTCTTTTTCATTTCTTTCACATATTATATTATGTATGTTAAAAAACTAAAAAGCCAGTTAGTAAGGGACACAAGCGTGTGCCTGTTAACGCGAGTGTGGGTTTGATTCCAACTCGAGTAGATGAAATATTTTAGTATTTTTATTTCTTCGCTCTGGTAGAAGGCAAAAGGTGGGGTTAAATTACGCCTCTCAACACATAATTGCTCAGAATTCGACAGAAAGTGGGGAAAAAATATTCAAGATTAATTTCAAACTTCACCCTTCTATGCGATCTCAAGTAAAATGGTTTTGACAGACAGAAACGTATTGGTCCATAAGGATTCCATTTTACTTTTTAAGATACGGAATCCTAAAAAACATAAGTAACGTATACACTTGAAATGAAAATATAATATGTGCAAATATCTTGATGAATTTTGCAAACCCTAAAGAGAAAAGATGCCTCACAACTAAAATTAATTTTCTAAACGAGCGCTCCTTAGCATATTTAACCTATTAAGAAGTTAATGGGATGTGCTGGCGTTGTAAGTTACTGGTCTTAGCAGGCTTTAACGTCTTGTATTTCTAAGGTAACAAATCTGTACAAACATTTTATTATCATGTTTCACAAGAATTCACTATGATAAGATTTATTGTATTTATTTTACACTATTTCATTATTAACAATTATTTAAAAGTTAGTATGTGAATATTACAATAATAGTATAATAAGTTCTGCATAATTGCTGCTGTGTTGTGGGAGACGCGACTGGTCCACCGCATTAAAGTTGCTCAGCGTGCTATGGAAAGGGCTATGCTTGGAATGTCTCTGGAGGATCGAATTGGAAATGAATTAATCCAACAGATAGCCAATGTTATCGACATAGCCCAAAGGATTAGCAGGCTGAAGTGGCAGTGGGCTGGTCGCATTCGTCGCAGAACCGATGACCGTTGGAGTAAATGCGTTTTTGAGTGGAGACCACACCTCGGCAAGCGTAATGTGAGACGTCCTCGCGCTAGATGGGGCGACGACATTTGTAAAGTGGCTGGCATCGGAGAGGCCTATGTCCAGCAGTGGACATCATATCATCGTCAGCCTGTCCTAACAGGCTGTCGTCAGCCTGTCCTAACAGGCTGATGATGATGTGGGAGGTTGCAGTTAATCGTTTTGCTTGCTACGCGCACATATCGCATGCATGAGAATAAACGCTGCCAAAAATGTAATTATTTAAATTGTATTCCTGCTCTACGACGTACTCATTGTACTTTATAAAAGTAATTATAGATAATAATTAACCACCTTATAGCATAGTTGGGAAGCGCCTGATGGTTGTGTGTTTGATGCCCACATGCTAAAACTTTTTAAAATTAACTTAGCTTTACGCTGTATCCTTTGCGGGGTAGTCAGAGAGAACGAAGCGCCAAACGCTACGGTCACATATGCTACATATCTCTTTCGCCTCGTCCACTATCATCAACCTCTTCGTATATGCCTTCACCGCACCATGCACATACGGATTCAATCAGCTTAAAAACCCTAAACACTCGCATGTCTATAACTTGGTTTCGAATACGCTGATCCATTTGGAATAAATCAATCATACCTTTCACTTCCGTTCGCCCCCATGCGCTCCTAGCATAAAAATATAATAATTTGTTATGAGATAGATGGTTTGCTTGAATACGGGAGAGTTTGTATTTGAATACAAAATTATGAAATGGTCTCAAAGCTTCAAGATTTGTATTGATACGGTTATGTCAAAACTTAGTGAACAACTTGTATTCCCAAGGGAAAGCTAACAAGGTTGATAGCTGTATCGAAAAACTTATTTTTAAGGCGTTTATAATTTTCATTACGTAGATATATGATATTTATGATTAAAAATTTTTGCTTAACTCTTTTATAATTCTTTACTTTACTTAATCAAAGACCAGTCTAGTTTTCTTTGCCAAATAAGAAGATTTATAAGGATTAAAAATTATTAATAAAATTGAAATGGGTCCCCCATTTCAATTTTATAAAGCTCCTTGGGACCATTTAATTGGTTGAAGAATGGATCTCGAATGCCCCGACGCCATACAGGAACAATAAAAAAAATACATGTGTATTATAAATTCATATATACATAAGCAGAATTTTTTTGGTCTAAACACTCGTACGTACGTATCTAATTCTCTTTTGCGTCGTGAATCAGCTAAGAATATATGAACGCGCCGTTTCAGCTACTTTCAAGAGAAACAATTTAAAATGTTGGTAAATATTATTTATATAAAAACAATAATAAAACAAATATAATATAGTACAAAAATATTTTTCATATTGTGTTTTTTTTTCCTGTTTGAGTTAGTATCACTCTTATCAACTATGATTATTGCTTGAACAATAGAAAAAATGTCTAAAAGGCCTAAACCTTTTAAGTCTTTACATACTATAATATACACAATTTTTTAATACAAAATATTTTACTAAGATCTACGATGCGTAATTTACAAAAATCAAATTCAGCTTCACGCTGTATCCCGCACACAGCACGGTAGGCAGAGGGAACCTAGTGTTAAGACACTCTGTTCTCCATTTTTACTACTTAAAAGCAATCAAATATTCTGAAATTATTTGCCCGATTTATACAGTTTATCTGTTCACTGGGAATATTTATTGCCTGTAAGGTGTGATTTTTCCAAAGTTCATAATTTGTACAAAAAAATCGCAAAACATTTTCGTCCTGTGTTTGAGCGAACGGGAATCAGATTTATATTTTATGCAGCATAAAATGCAGAGTGCTGTAAAAATGCACTTATCTTAAATTCAATTTTTAGCGCACAAACGCAAATATAGAAATGTCAAATAAAAGGTCTTCAATCCAGTCGTATATAAACGAGAAAGAAGCAATTTAAAATCGCATATTTATAAGTGATAAAAATATATGATTAAAAAAACCTTGTGTTAATTTCTTTTTTTTCGACTTTACAGTGTATCCTGCATGTAGCAAGATAGATAGAGGGAGCCTAGTGTTAAGACACTCCACTCTCCGTTTTCCACCGAATTCGGGAGGCATTGTGTTTTGAGTGGGGAACTCAACGCCGCGCTTTGTCTTGACACTACAAAAAAGAAATGAAAATATTAAATATTTCATTTCCTCGACTGGGAATCGAACACATAACCTGTAGCGTTTACAGTCATACGCTTGTACCCCAGCTCCACGACTGATCTTAGTTAGTCTTACAGTTGTGTCAATTAGTCTTTCTTTAATTCTATTCTACAGAAATATCAGAAGTAAGTGTAGCAAGCTCAAATGGCATAAATAGGAAATTATGAATGATTCATCTCAATTCGTGTTTCTGACGGCTACATTTCGGGTTGACCTAGTTTTAGTTTCAGGAAATCCAATAAGCTTATTAAGTTGTTTTCGTTTTATTTTTTTTAAATCGTCCATTTGCATTGTGCGGCGGTGAATCTGAAATCATTTATCTACACTTATTCTACGTTTTCCTATTACAGGATACTAGCTTTTGTATGCGGCTTCGGCCGTTATGGTAATAAATATGAAAAATGTATGATTCAAAGTGCCTGAGGTAACTGTATTATATAGTCTGATATAGTAGATTATGTTGAAACGAAAATGCCTTCTCTATCTTGTTTACATTTTTTAGACACTTACACTTTGTCTCACATATGTTAGAATAGACAAAGAGTACCCAATAATATGACACTTAGTGCTCCGCTTTCCACCTTAATTCGAGACACCACGTATTAAGTTGGGGAAGTTAAGGCGGAATTTTTACTACCAGAACTGAAAGCGGCACTTTGTCAACCAGAGTGGTGAAATGAAACTAAATCATTCCCCTTACTGAGGATCGAACTCCCAATCAAAGTAGTACGTTACAAAGCACGTTAAAACTGCGCGAACATAGCATTTTAATACATTTATTTAAAGTATAGAAGTAAATACTTTATATCAAATACATATGTATATACTTACTAAATATTCGCAAAAAATCAAGCACTACAAATTTTATTTTACTACAACAACAACAACAACAAACAATTAATCAAAGAAAAAGCAATAATGGGATGAAAGGGTTAATTTAATGAACGCTTAATTGTTTTGGTATATCAGGAACAGCCGGAGCCATTACTTAATGGGAACTGCGAGTTCCGTGTACACATATCATAAATTATTTGGAGTAAACTCCTATATTTTTATGTATAAAAACTACTTCATTTAAATTCAAATACATGTTTCATATGGTATCGGTACTTCACATCGTGCTTCATACTTTGTAAACACGTAGTGACATTTTATATATAAAAAGGTCATTACTACTAAGTTCTTTTTTTCATTTCTATTATTATATCTAACAAGGCTAGGTATAGAGAACCTACTGACTGTGGATATTCTTAGTTTTCGTTCGTTCGTTCCTTTTCCACTTAATTTAAAAGATATTGGAAATTAGGGGACACAACAAGACGCTGCATTTTGGCTTGTCGTCATTAGTTCTTGTCAATCTAGAGATCTAATCTAATTTGTTATTGTATTTTGTGTTTTATAAGCAAAACCACTTATAAATAATATTATGTAAAAAAGCATCTCTACTATTTTTGAATTTCTAATTATTGAAAAACGCAAGAGTAAAAGTTACAGCTTGAGAACAGCCTATTTTTAGCCATGTATTATCCAATGTCAAGTATTGATAAGCTTTTCTTGATAAGGATACATTATTTATGATACATAGGATGTTCAAAAAACACAATAATCGATATTCTATCATGTATTCTCAAAGTATAAGAAAAATATAACCATATTTATTCCAAACAAAAAGCACTCGTCCCAGCTCACATGATCCAGTAATATGTTTTGAAGGGAATGCCTCCTAACAAATTTGCAACACGTGTTCAGGCTTACGACATTGCTCATAAAAATTTCTTCCAATTTTCTTTCTTTACAAAATGTTAATATTTTTATTTGCGACTGAAATTTGTTTATGGATCTTACGGGGAATTGATTGGTTGTAAAATCTATTTTGATATAGCTTGCACTTTTTATTTGTGTATAAAAAAAAATCAACAAACGTGTATGATGGATAATGTTATTTTAAAATTATATTAAGATTACTTTAATTTTAAAAGATTTTTTCTAGACATACATAATAATAAGCTAGATTGAGGCCGTCTAGGCCGGCACAAGGTTGTGACTGTATCGTGACGATTGTGGGTTCCATCCCCGCTACGGGAAGTGAATGATTATTAAATAATATTTTCATTTCTTCGCTTTGATACCAAGACAAACTCGCTGGGTTGATTTCGCCACTCAAAACGCAATGCCTCGAACATTTGGCGGAAGGTGGATAACAGAGTATCTTAACACTAGGTTCCCTCTGCCTTCTCTGCTATATGCGGGATACAGCGTGAAACTGAAAACAAATTGTTTGGTTTCATTTATACTCAATAACATATTTGTCTATTGAAAAAATTCTATATAAAAATAATATAGCAGTAAACATCATATAAGAATACAACGTACAGGAAAAGATAATAAATTAAAAGTATTTTAACGTGAATTTAAGTAAAATATTGAGTACATAGCCAGTTCTACCAAGAGCAGGTGCAAATACCAACCTTAAATTAATTTTATCGTGGTCTTTCGCGCAAAATGTGTTTCTACATCTTAATACATTCACTAAAACTGGTGTGCGAATGAAAATTTTAGATTACCTCACGCCTATTTGTATATACATGTCGACACTAGGCAGCTAAAGTTAATTGTAAATTTTAAAATATATAAATATAAATCTTTCTATAAAATTATCAAGAGTGAGAGAGAGAGAGAGATTTAATATGCTAAAAGTAAAAGTTTAGAGTTTTAAACTCTAAACAATAGACAAAACAGTTAGAACAGTAAATAGTAACATCTTATTAGTTAAATTGTTAAGTTTAAGATTCATTTCCGAAATCAGACCATACTGTAGATAGAATCAAGAAAATTTCAGTAAGTAATAATTAAGTACGGATTGTCGAAATATTCGAACACGAAATTCGAACGAAACGAAACGACTAGTAAAAATTGTATAATAAATATTTTCTTTATTATTGGTTGAGTCGTCTTAAAATTATAACTTAAATGAATATTAGTATTTTGAAAAGAGATTCAGCAAAGACAATATCATGAATTCATTATTTCACTTAAAAACAAAAATGAATTCACCTTTACATTTTTTTCTGTATGAACTTAATATGTCTAAAATCATATTTTAACTGGTAAATGGTTTGTTTTTTTTTTACGGGTCACCTGATGGTAAGCGACTACCGCTGCCAACGACCCCGTGCAACACCAGAGGAGCTACAGGTGCATTGCCTGCCTGTAAGGTGGGTTGGGCGCCGGAGCTCGGCATTACCTGACGCGAAACGCAGTGGCATAAAGCCACTACTTTACGCCGGTTTTAAATGCCGGGGGTGGTAATGATCCGGTCGAGTTTGCCCATGCGTGTTGCCATTGCTGGCGACGTGACTCTACCACACGTACTTCAGTCCCCTCTTACGACACCACCAGTACCAGGATTATCCTATTCTAGGCCGGGATCACATCGGCAAAAATTATAAAGATTTAAGTTATTATAAAGATTGAATTTAAAATTGACTTTCTTAAATTAGATATTTTTCTTTAAAATATAAGGTAGACCGCGAATTTCGCCTTCTTTTCTCATAGTCAACCGCAACGGAATATAGTATTATTTAAATGATGGAAACCTCTGCTTGCAGCAGTTATTTTACATACAACCATGTGTTATATATAATGATGAGAAAAGAATAAGCTTTAATTTGATATATAATTCACTTAAAAACACATGAGTACAAATTATCACCTGTTTAAATCTGGCAACCCTGAGGTTGCGGAAGACTGAGAAGTGGCATCCATTGTTTTTCCAAATATGCATTATGCGATGTTCTTTCAAATGATGTTGGATTCATTTAAAAAGCATGTGAATGCAATTGTTACGAATTACTATAAGTTAAAGGTGATTGCGGCAGAATTCTTCTAGGCAACCCTAGTGTAATCTATTCTACTATCATGTCCCATTCTTAAATATAAGTTTCATTAGAATAACTGATCCCTACAGATTTAAGCAATGGGATCTTAGGTCAATAGTTATATTGCTATATTACCATTATGTACGTATAAGTAAAAGACAAAATATTAGAGGTGAGAAAACATTTCCCACGTATGGGTAAGAATAAAGAAAATATTTATAAGGCCGATGGCGGTGCAGGCGGCGCGGCGTGATAGTAAGGACTCATATTGAAGCTACTGTCATAAAAGTGATAATAACCAAATGTAGTAAATTCCACAGGAAATTGTATTATATTTACACTTTTATACATAAGTAAAGATACATATGGCATGTAAATAAATACCTAAGCCCAGGCGTGGCGCAGAGGTATAGAGTGTGACTATAAACAAGGATGGTAGTGGATTCGATCCCCAATCAAGAAGAATTAAATATTTATTTAAATGTATATTTCCATTTCTTCGCTCTGGTGTCGAGTCAAAGCGCGGCGTTGAATTCCGTCACTCAACACGCAATGCCTTTAGAATTCGGCGGCGGCGGAAAGTGGGGAACGGAGTGTCTTAACACTAGGTTCCCTCTGCCTACCCTGCTATGTATGGGATACAGCGTGAAGCTGATTTGAATTGATTTAATAAATGCAATAAATTTTCTATTTGTATGCTATTTCTTTCTTATATCATTCACAAATGTAACTACGAATCCTAAGCGTGTGGATAATATACTAAAATGTTATAAATGTATATGAGCACCGTTTGTGCTATAAAGATATTTAAAACTTTGTATGCAACGAGTTACATTTTGTGAATAAATTAATATATTACAAAAATAGAACTTTTTATTTTAGTAAGTATATATCATGCTTTCAAGTGTTAATGTGGCTTGGCCTTTTATATATTTTTTTTATAAGGGAACCTGTGAACCTAGTGTTAAGATACTCCGTCCCAATTAAGACTTGCGTTGCCAACTTTCCATTTAATTCTCGAGGCACTGTGTTATTATTTTTCAAATGATTATTAGACCACTAATTACTTTAGTAATCTAATAACCATTTTGAAGACAATATCTATATATTGAAAACTAAAGTATCGGGCCAATTTAATAGATTCTGTAGTAATTTAGCCAAACAAAATATTTGATATTTATATAATTTTAAGGTTATAGAAAACTTTATTCACTCAAAAAGAACAATGTTCGTATTTATTGAGCTTAACTACTAATAAATAACTACTTAAAGTTATCTTAAATAAATAAACAAATTTCCAGTGATCGCGTATAAGAAATTCTTAGGTATTGTTTTATTAAATAAACAAATATTAATTAATTAATATTAATTATAAGAGGTGTGACTGTAAAACCGACTGGTTGTGGGTTCGATTTCCACTCGAGGAGATGAAATATTTCCTTAAATTTATATTTCCATTTCTTCGCTCTGGTGTCGAGGTTAAGCGCGGCGTTGAATTCTGCCACTCAACACGCAGTGCTTCCAGAATTCGGCAGAAAGTGGGGAACGGAGTGTCTTAGCACTAGGTTCCCCCTGTCTACCCTGCTGTGTGCGGGATACAGCGTGAAGCTGATTTATTAAATATTAATTAAGTAAGGAGTATACATATGTGAGATTTTTCTTAAATTCTTTTATTGTTGTACACGTCTTTAAACTATTTGGCTAGTTATTAAATAGTTGAACACCCTCATACATCATATTTTTAATTCCGTAGCAGGTAGTTTTTGGCTTTCTTGTTTGAATTTTGTTTTTATATCTCATTGTATGTTTATAAGTTTGAATTGTAAATTTTAGGCTGTATTATTATTTAATGTAGATTAGCGCACATAAATTTTCTTTATTAAGTAACATATTGCATACGTATATAATTGTTTTATATTAAATAGTTTGGTTTGTTTATAAAGAATTAATGTATTTGTAAAGAAATCGTAATTAAATAAGATTTTTACTAATTTATTTTGAGCAGCCTGGAGCGGTTTAAGATTTGTTTCAGCGGCACATCCCCATATTTCTATAAGATACTCCAGATAAGATTTAACTAAAGAGTTGATTTTACTAAAGACTTTTTTTATGAATCCACTTAAATAAAATACTACATGTTAATGGAAGTTTGCTTGAATAAAATAGTGAAAACTGCACTTAAATCGGTTTAACCGTTTCCGAGGTAAACGTGCATAAACGCCCAGATAAACAGGCAAAAATTTCCATTTATATTTATCCCACACACGATACACGATATATTGCCTTTAAAAATGTAATCTAAATTCTATAAGTGTCCACTAAAATGCTCGAAAACAATTTTTTTGCATACTTTTCCATGAAGTCTTTAAAGTTTTATATTAAACTATTTATATTTTATTTCTAAATGCTAATTTCGTTATTAAACATTATTTTAAGCGAATTTATTTAAAAGTAAATCAGCTTCACGCTGTATTCCATACACAGCAGGGTAGGCAGAAGGAACCTAGTGTTAAGACACTCCGTTCCCCACTTTCCGTCGAATTCTGGAGGCATTGCGTGTTGAGGGGCGGAACTCAACGCCGTGCTTTGCCTCGACACCAGAGCGAAGAAATGAAAATATAAATGTAAATAAATATTTTATTTCCTAGAGTGGGGATCGAACCTACAACCAGTCGATTTTACAGTCACACTTCGTGCCCCTGCGTCACGACTGGNTTACAACAAAACAATTATTATGTGTTGGATAAAACACAGTGTTAGCAAGTAGGACTTGCTGGTGATTGAATGAAACGTGAAGACTATGAGTTGACAGATGTTTTCGCGCCAACCGTCAGGGTAGGTGGCGCCTGCGGGTGCCAAGAGTAGATAATCTATGGACAGATGGGTAAGTTTGTAGTACCATAGACTAAAATCACGGATGACTTCTTCACTCTAACACTGTGTTTTATCCAACACATAATAATTGTTTTGTTGTAATGCAAAACAGTTATATTAAAAATTTTTTTAAATGCATGTTGCTATGAAATAAAATAACATAAATTACATTACGTTTTTTAAGAAACGCTTATAAGAGAAGGTATTTTTGAATGTAATGCCTAATCATCTCTTGGCGTCCCCTCTTTAAGAACAGGCATCTTCGCATCGAAGTAAAGCAAAGTCATTTCCCTTTGTAATATTATAACCAAATATAAAACGAATATTCCTGTTCGTATAATCTATTATGGTATACCGACGACAGTTACTCACAATATAATGTTAATTTTAATGTACGTACGTGTCTCTCATTTGATATCTTATATAAAATTACACTACCCGGATTTGTGAGCTCTCTTTTTGTCCGTGAAATTTAAAAAATCCAAATCAGCTTCATGCTGTATCCCGCACACAGCAGAATAAGCAGAAAGAACCTAGTGTTAAAACACTCTGTTCCCCAATTTTTGCCAAATTCTGGAGGCATTGCGTGTTGAGTGGCAGAACTCAACACAGCGCTTTGCCTCGACACTAGAGTGAAGAAATGGAAATGTAAATTTAAGTAAATATTTCATCTCCTCGAGTGGGAGTCGAACCCACAGCCAGTCGGTCTTACAGTCACACTTTGTGCTCCTGCGCCACGACTGGCCTCAAACTTATATTGAATTAAAATATTACACCTACATAAAACGTATGCAGCATGAGTGTTTTTTATGTAAAATAATAGGTTGAGTATCCGACGTTGAGTATCCGACACATACTCTTTATTAAGTCAAGTGATAAAACGAAACAAAAAAAGCGAATTATATTATTATGATTATTACTGTTTTTAGTTTATAATATAAATAATATATTTCCATTCCATTTAACGCATGATGTTCAATATTTTATTGAAATTTTCAAAACTTATTTAAAATCTTAAGTCAAATTAGCCTGCTAATTTCATAGTAGTAGTAGTAGTTAATAATTTGAAATATTTATTTACATTCGTGTTTTCATTTCTTCTCTGGTGTCAAGGTAAAGCGCAGCGTTGAGTTCCACCACTCAGCACGCAATGCCTCCAGAATTCGGCGAAAAGTGGCGAAAAGTATTAACACTAGGTTCCCTCTGGCTACCCTGCTGTGCGCGGGATACAGGATGAAACTGATTTTAGATATATGTATACTTTCATAATGCATATACAGTATTTCGTTTTCCCATATACTCTGAGGGTTAGATGTTTGTGAATATAGAATTAAGAAATTAGGACAAACATTGTAAATATCGTTAAACTACTTACAGTAGTTAAGAATAATATGACAATGGGGCCTTTTTCGTTTATCTACGATACAAATATTTTGTATATAAGATAATGTGCATTTATAATTATTAAGATTTTGAAAATGAAAATTACTTGCTTTTAAGCGATTAAAATGGAATAAAGAATTTAAGTTAATCTGTCAGAATAAAATACACTTTTTTATTTTAGTTTCACGCTGTATCACGCATATAGCAGGGTAGGCAGAGAGAGCCTAGTTACTCCGCTCTCCGCTTTCCGCCCAATTCTGGAGGCATTCAATTCTTCGTTTTGCCTTGACAAACTTGACAAAAAAGGAATCGAACCCACAACCTGTCGCGCTTACACACTTTTGCACCTGCGCCACGACAAATATACATACATAAGAAATAAAAATAATGTATTTTTACACAACTATTTTATATAAGATATTTTTATACATTATAATGAAACATTGTCATCTTTACAGGCTAAAATATAGTTACATTGCGAATTTTACGATTCCTCTGCATAATATGTTCGTAAATATTTTTACCCTTCATCATACTTGGTGTACTTAAGTAGGAGGTGTGTCGTGTAAAGAGAAAATTAGATTCGTTTCTTACGTTAGCGTAAAAATTGAATACGAAAATGAGTATCATTTTAAATGTGTCTCTGAATTATTGTACAGAATATTTATTGTAAAACTTGATGAACGTTATATTAGAATTTCAACAACGTAAGAATATATACATATAGTTAGCTTATCTTACTGGAATACGTAAATACAGTGCATAATGTAATAAATTAAAGTTTCTTATAGTTTCAAAGATATAAAAAACTATATTTTCGAAAGTATAAAAAAACACAACATTACTTTTATAAATGTTGGTTTTATTTTCACAATATGAGAAACACTATGGTAGTCCTTAAGGCAATGCTTACATATCATATGCAGTGAAATATTTTGTATTTGTTGAACTAAAACTAGAAAACTCCGGCATGAAGAAGTAGACTCTATATCCATTGTAAAACTCGCATCTTAAAACAAAAAAACTTTGTAGAGAAATTTTCAGAAAGGCATTGTTTTTACATGGCACCACTTCGCAAGGCTAAACGTTGAATATTCATATATTTATATTCATTTGCAATAACTGCTCTACCCTTATACAATAAGGTTATAAAAATAAGATTATTCTTTAAGTTTTTTTCTGCTTCACCAACTTCTATACATAAGACGAAGTCGCACCCGGATTTTTTTTATTAATTTTTTAATGTGTGTATATCCTCCCAAATTCGGCAGAAAGTGGGGCACGGACTGTTTAAGCACTAGCCTGCTATGTGCGGGATACAGCGTGAAGCTGATTTTTTTTATTTAATGTGTATATCAAATTGATGTGTTTTGTGCTATATTTGTTTATTAAAGATAAAATACTATTAATAAGTAAATTGTACATAAAATTGCTCATAAAGAGTTTTATTTTTTTATAAATATTCCATATATTACGGGATCGGATAAATAATGATTTCCAAAAAGATAGTAACCTCGTGGAACATAAGAAGCCAATCATGTTCACCGCCACCTTAGTTATTATTACCTATACGATTCCCATCGACAGGAAACTATCTAACTGAAGAATAACTCGAGATCGACAAATAATACGAAACTACCTTTAATGTCTTCCTTTTTTCGATTACCCAATTCTATTGAGGTCATCTTTTCTATCGTAAGTAGTTGTATTTGGTTACGGAAAGAGTCAAATGACAGTTATCTGACCTGTGAGACACTTGTAGTGAAACAAACTGTAATAGTATGTTTATTACAATGGCCTAAATTATGTAATCATATGTCAAATAAGTATAATTTTGACCTTAAACTCATCTCAAGGACAACTGAGGTAAATGGTAAGTACCTCAACCACACTTATGATTTCATAAAAAAATCTTTTATTTATATTACGAATACACATCTAGCTATATAATACACATATAGCTTTTTTAATTTTTTTTATTTTTAAGTGCATCCAAAACTGAATTTTAGTTTTCCTTTATTGTAAACAGGATTTTTTTTGCTATAAAGTAGCAAATGTAGTAGAGGGTAAATTGTGGTCATGTAGATCTGTATTGATAAGAGATTGAACTTGTGATAAAGGTTGTGCCGCCATTTGACGTCCCTTATTTCTGTCCAGTTATTATTTTAGATAATAATATTTTCCAAAATAAATACATCTATTGATTAATTGAAGATAAAATTAATGCAATTTTATGCCTTTTAAAATAACAATAAATGTTAATCATAATACAAATATAAACATTTTGTAAAAACTAGTATTAAAATAATTAAAAAAACTATATTTTGAAATTTTACTGTTATATTATTTACTTCATTTAATCTATTCAGTTGGTTAATATAATAAAAATACTGAATAGGTACATCACTAATACTTGCCTTATATGTGGAGGAATTCCATCGCCAAGAATAATGCAAGGACAATCAACTCCATCGGAAATTTCTTAAACTAAATGAAACTCGACGGAATGTCGGAAGACGTGCGCGGCCGTCACTCGCGGTCCGCGGGCGCGAACTGGCTACGAGCTACGGGCTACGCGCTACGCTTATACGTACGTACATAATATGTAATTTACTTTAGCATGATATGGATGTACGTTTGAAGGTATGGTAAAGTAACTAATGACAGTGACTAAAATGGATTTATTTTATTCATATTATTTAATATGTGAAATATTTTGATAATTTGTAGTTCAATTCTTTATATTATTATTTTTTTATCAGCTTCACGCTGTATCGCGCACACAGCAGGGTAGGCAGAGAGAATCTAGTGCTAAGACACTCCGTTTCCCACATTCCGCCGAGTTCTGGAGGCATTGCGTGTTGAGTGGCGGTTCACCGCCGCGCTTTGCCTTTACACCAGAGGAATTATCTCCACTATGGGTAATGATTATCGACTTCATGTTAATTCTCACTAATAAATTGTTTTTTTTTTTTTACTGTCACAAAATAACACACAAAAATATTTTTATATTTATTAGCTGTGACAAAAAACCCATTAAATTTAAAAATAGATCAATCCCTCCACAGACTTATAATTCTAAAAGTGATACATGGAAATATTGTACTAAAATGAAGCGAGCTAATGATTGTTATCTACGAGTATGTGTGGATATGAAGTGAACATGATAAAGTAAGTAATTTCCTGCTTTAGATAAACGACTGAAAAATAGAGTCGGTTGGTGACGTGTGCTTGTATTGTACAAAGTATTTTTGAACTTTTCATTACTGTGATGCCAGTCGTGGCGCAGGGGCACAAAGTGTGACTGTAAAACCGACTGGTTGTGGGTTCGATCCCCACTCGAGGAGATGAAATATTTATTTAAGTTTATATTTCCGTTTCTTCGCTCTGGTGTCGAGGACAAGCGTTGAGTTCTGCCACTCAACACGCAATGCCTCCAGAATTCGGCAGAAAGTGAGGAACGGAGTGTCTAATACTAGGTTCCCTCTGTCTACCCTGCTGTGTGCGGAATACAGCGTGAAGCTGATTTTTTTATTTTTTTTATTACTGTGATGATTACACCCACACAGTCACATACAATAAGTTGCGTGTTATTACTATCTCATACGATGTTAATTAAGCTGATATCAATGTCCGACCTTGTATGTTTTTGTATTATAATATTATAGACAAAATAAGTTGCTTACGTTGTAGCGTATAATTCGGATATGCTCGTTGTAGAATGAGAAAATAAGTAATAAATATAGATGAAAACTACTATTTACTATTTTTCCTTTATTTGTATTGAAGGTTCTCACCTTGTGTCAAATTTCCATAACTGTAGGTCCACATCGATACATAAATGCTTGTATCTTTTATTTGCATTGAGTTAGAAGACGGAGAACAAAGTATAAAGGTTCAGTTTTTAGCTCTCCAGGTACGGATCCCTAAAAAGTACATTTAATAACGTCAAAATATTTATTTAAGAAACAAATCAAGAGTTTCCACCATTTGATACGAGAAACTCACGTTATCCCGTTCTTTGTAATGTGATCATGCAGAACGTGTAATAAAATATTCACATACGATTATTCTATCAGGCGTGCCGTGGCGCAAGGGTACAAGTGTGGAACTGTAAACACGACAGGTTGTAGGTTCGATCTTCACTCTAGGAAATTAAATATTTATTTAAATTTATGTATTCATTTCATTTTTGTCGAGGCAAAGTGTGGCGTTGAGTTCCGCCACTCAACACGCAATACCTTCAGAATTCGGCGAGAAATGGGGAACGGAGTGTCTTAATGCTAGGTTCCCTCTGTCTACCCTGTCACACACGCAACGAGGTATAACGTAAATCTGATTTAATTTTTAATTTAATTTTGATTATTCTGTGATACAAATTTCACATTGGATAAATAAATAAAGTAAAAGTGTATATAATAAGGTTTTTCAATCTGAAGTGAATGGGTAGATTTCACAAACGATTCCACTTACCGCAGCCCTCGAGTAAAGGGCTTTGTCCGGTTTATTGGCGCTAAAGTTAAATAAAAGGAATGTGATGGGTTTTCTGGTATATTGACACTATCTTGATTACAACTAATTTAGGCTTTGTCATTTCTTGTTATTTTTTTTTAAATCCATTTGTTGTTGTGTAATTTGAAATGAAATTTATAACATACATAATGCATATATATTAGAAATAAAGCAATAATAAAATATGGAGGCCGTCTATTAGACGCTGTTTTCACGATGGTATTGAATTTGATCCCCACTCGGAAGATTTAATTATTTTTAATTTCCCGTTCGTTGTTCTGGAAGATAAAATGCGATATTATATGTTCTCGGATTCATGCGAGGATGAAGTAGAAGGAAGGAGGAAGGATGAAGTGACTTGACACTGTATTCTCTCTAACTACCATGCTTAAGTGCGGGTCAGACTCGCCCATCGAGGTTTTGATTCCATGCCAGTTTCGGAATCGTATAATAGGTTAAAGGAAAGTAAAACTTATAAAAATTGAACAACTTAAGTTTAAGGGCGTATGCACTTATTTTGTATGAAATGAAATAAAACTAGAATTTGTAATAGATTTTGTCTACAATATGTATAAATTTCTTTTCTTTTAGATTTTTCCTTTCTTTGTACTGCAACTTCTCACTTCGTGCTAAATTCCATAACTGTATGTGCACGGGAAGTATCCTATAGGTTTTGATTACGGAAAAAAAAATATACAAAATCCACCAAAAACGATGCATAAATGCTTGTATCTTTTAATTGCTTGGAAACTTAAACCTCTTTTAATACCTCTAGGCGATCTCGCGATAGATGAGCTAGTCAGACAGAATAACAAACATACACAAAGTGATCCTATAAGGATGATGGAAAAAACAGAGAGTTCTGTCGTTTTTATTCAGGTAAGAAACTCTAAAAAGAAATAACATTAGATAAGATGCAGAAAATAGATTTGATCGTTGCTAGTTATATCTATTTTCCGCAAAAGAGCTTATTGCCTTTTGATCACAGCGGCTCTGAATGCATATTCATGTGTTAGTGTTTGCGCCATCGATACAGGGCGCGGTAATGTATGACGCTCGCTTCTATAAAACCTACTTATATTTTTGATTGGTTAACTACGTTTGCTCCACTTTTGCAGATCAAATAACGTATTCCATTTTCTCTTTTTTTCTCAGGTTCACGCTATATTCCGCAAATAATAAAGTTGGCCAAATTCTGAAGGCATTGTGGGTGTTGAGTGGCGGAACATTACTCCGCGCTTTGCCTCGACAATAGAGTGAAAACATGAATTAAAATTAAACAAAAATAAATTAGCTTCACGCTGTATCCCGCACACAGCAGGGTAGGCAGAGGGAACCTAGTGTTAAGACAATCCGTTCCACACTTTCTGCCAAATTCTGGAGGCATTGCGTGTTGAGTGGCAGAACTCAATGCCGCGCTTTGTCGCGACACCAGAGCGAAGAAATGGAAATATAAATTTAAATAAATATTTCATCTCCTCGAGTGAGGATCGAACCCACAACCAGTCGATTTTACAGTCACACTTTGTGTCCCTGTGCCACGAGTAGCCTCACTAAACAGTTTCAGTGAGGCAAGTCGTGGCACAGGGACACAAGTGTGTGGCTGTAAACGCGACAAGTTGTGGGTTCGATCCCCACTCTTCCACTCGAGGAAATGAAATATTTAATATTTTCATTTTTTTCGTCGGAGACCAGTCGTGGCGCAGGGGCACAAAGTGTGACTGTAAAATCGACTGGTTGTGGGTTCGATCCCCACTCGAGGAGATTTTATTTGATTGTTAAATTATCGTCAGTATAAATAAATACTTTCTGTCTGTGTGTTTCGTATAAATTTGCTATCAATTACTACAATAGCACTGGAATTATAAAAAAAAACTGAACTATACGCCATATGTAAAGTTTTAACTGTCCGTCAATTATTTGTTCTTCGCTCTATTTTACGGAGACATAGATTCACCCCTTTTGATCCGCAGACTATTTGCAGAAAACGCAGAGTTGATAAGATTTGCTTAATAGAGTTACGACGCAAAGTCTCTTCAAATCGCCAATTTTATTACCTAAGCCCCATATTATATAATACTATAAATAAAGAATTAAAAATATATCCTCTAACATTGCATCAATGTAAAGTTAAATTAACCGATTGGTTATTAAATTTAGATTATGATCAGACAGAGAAACTATTGGTCATATAGCTTGATATCGAGGGATTCATCATACGTACGCACACACACGTCCACATCCACACACACACACACACTTACACAACTCACATAACCATTACGCACATCAATTACTTTAATAATGTTCCAATTGTATACTATATTTTGTAATTAATTGTTTGTTATAGTATAATTGCATGTTTTTATTATTATTATTATTTATTAATTTTTTCTACTTTAAATCATTTTTGTAATGTATTCAGTTTACTCATACCACTTTATGAAATGACGCTTGTGAGGCGGGCGTTAATAACTGCCACACAGTTTATAACTAATGCGGTTATTATCGTTATAAATTATTATTATGTTTGTAATTTTGATATGAATAAATTATTATTATTATTATTAATTGTAGTAATTGATAGCAAATTTATTGACGATAATTTAAATTTCAATAATATATCGCAGATGTAGAGTTAAAATATGCATTCAAAGGTCTGTTCAAATCCGTTACTAGCATACCTTTGTTTATACACAGGTCGGTGAAAATGTGTGAACATAATAAATCGCGATAAATGCTATATTGAAAAAAGCTGAATTGTTATTTATTATTATAAACACTACTTATAATAATTTAATATACACACTTATCGTAATTTTGCTTAAAAATTATAATTGTAATAATGTTAAGCTACAAAATCTAATTTGTACATTTTAGTATATTATAAGTGCGGAACGGAGTGTTTTATCACTAGGTTCCCTTTGCCTACCCTGCTGTATGCGGGATACAGCGTGAAACAGTACACTTTGAATTGAATCTAAAATTATCAAAGTTACATAATAGTAGATATCGTTCGTGCTAATACTAGAAAAAGTACAATTTGTGAAAAATTCTATTGGAGAAAACAATAGGATAAATAAATACGAAGCTGTCGTAGAATTTCCAATTAGTGTCATTAACAGTAGCCGACAGATTTCTTACTACTTTATACCCTCTCGCAACGAATGCGGGAAGCGCAATCTTTATAATATTATTAATAATTGAATTCATTCATAAAAGTACTATCGAACACACAAATCAATATGTTTTTGTGTGTTTGTGCAGAGAAAAAGCTTTAGATTATTTGCACTGAGGAAAAAATAATGACTTTCTCCGTTTGATTTTCATTGATTTCTAAATAATCTTATGCGAAATAAGTTCTAATATCATAGAAAAATGAAATCGGGAACATGACGAACCTTAAGAAAGCTAAAGGTTGTGAATTGAAACGGAGAACTAGAAGTAAAGTAAAATTGATAATTTATTAATTGTTAATTATTAAACATCCATATCGAGTGTGGTGATGTGGTTAAAAAAATGTGTAGATTGCTGTTTTGTTGTGGCGGCCATTTTGGATTTATTTCATATCATGTATTGTTCTAGTCAAGCACTTTCATTTGATATCGATATCGACTGTGATTGAAGAAATATGTAGTCCGCCATTTTGTTGTGGCGGCCATTTTGGATTTATTTCATATCGTGTATTATTCTAGTCGAGCATTTTCATTTGATATCCATATTGAGTATGATTGAAGAAATATGTAGTCCGCCATTTTGTTGTGTTGGCCATCTTGGACTTTTTTTTCAAGAATAATTGAAATTGACTATAATAATATAATATTATAAATGGACTATAATTTTGTAAATTATAGATTAAAATTAAGTATATACATAAAAGCTTACTTACGAAAAAGTAATAAATATAATCCTAACATCCTACGTATACGGGTGTATACGTTTCAGTATGTGCTAAGATAAAATGTAAATTATTGCTTCCTGTTACAATGTTTGACCTCACCTGAAAAAATAAACGCAGAACATTCAAATTAAAAGATTTATTATTTTTATATACAAATTTTCTTAACCTGTATAAACATTTTAATAATTTATATTAGCTTTTGATTCGTCATTCGTAAAAAAAACAAAACCAAAAAAAAATTTTTTTTAGTCTACCGTGTGTGTACACTTAGAACAAGGTTTTACTATAAACGCAATGGTTGTGGGTTTGATCCCCACTCGCAATAATCTTTCCACACTGTAACACGCTCGTCTATGCACAATCTTTTTCACGCTCTCATGAGACAGACGGCGGCGTTGAATTCCATCAACCTATCTATCCTACCTATCTGTTGTCTAGTTTCCACTAGAATTTACGACATTTGCCTTATATGCAGGATACATAATGAAGCTGAAATAAAAAAAATATTTATAAAAACAAAAGCAGTCGGGGTGACTGCATAAAACTAAAAAGAAAATAAACAAGCCCAATAGTTTATTAGGATTAACAGTCGGGACCTTTTTAAATTATAATTATGCGACTATTAATCGTAATAAACTATTGTGCTTGTTTATTTTCTTTTTAGTTTTATGCAGTCGGGAATTTTGTTTTTATAAATATTTTTTTATTTTCCACTTTTTAGTTAGGATTTATTATGGTAATGATAATCATGTTATACTTTTTTGAAATCCTCGTATTGAGCTCTTGAATTTGATACCCATATTGTGGTATTCGAAACGAAAAACTTTTTTTCACTAGTCCAATGGCGCCCCACATCCGCCATGATTGTTTTTTTTTTGCGTCACCTATCTAAGAACACTTGGGCTGCTAATATAAATCTAACGATACCTCAATTATGTAAATCCGTTCGGCAGTTCTGGAGACATAAGGTAATAAAGAATATTACATACATACATACATACAAGATACGCGCGAAAAACATAACTCTTCCTTAGCAGTCGGGAAAAAAAAAGTTGAGTCATAGCCACAAAATGATCTTGTATTTGTAATATGATATTAAATTAAATTTAGTCGCATAATAACGTAATATAATAACGTAATATAGTTTATACATCAGAATAACAAAGATAACAATTTGTGTAAAGATTTTTTATAATTTAAGCTGTCAATGCCGCGTTTGGGTCGCTAGTAATATATACATATAAGTACTATAATCTCTAAAATATTTACAAAATGTAAATAAATAGTTGAATATAACAAAAAATATATATCCAGGAAAGCAAATGAAATAAAACAAATCAAATCCGATGGAGAAATTGAATCGGAATATACTGTCTCATAATATATTTTACATATCAGATACAGTCAACGATCTCAGTCTTATGAGACATGTAGCCATCAAAAGCGAATGTTCCATTTATATGAAAGCTATAAATTTTTGTTTTCGCTTCTTATATACACTATAGTTACATGTTAAGGTCGCGTTTCAGGTACTTTGTAAGTAATGTAAAGCAAGTGCTACAGAAAAAGGAACTTTTATGTTCGTATTGGCGTTTTAGTGCTACAAAGTAAAACCTCATTTGATTAAGCTATTATACAAAATATATGTATAACTCATTTTTCTTAGAGGCCAGTGTGACTGGTTCTGGATTCGATCCCCACTCGAGGAGATGAAATATTTTCGTATATTTATATTTCCATTTCTTCGCTCTGGTGTCGAGGAAGGCGCGGCGTTGAGTTCTGCCACTTAACACGCAATGCCTACAGAATCAGGCAGAAAGTAGGGAACGGAGTGTCTTAACACTAGGGTCCCTCTGCCTACCTTGCTGTGTGCGGGATACAGCGTGAACCTGATTTTTTTTAATTTTTCTTCTTCATACAGGTGGAAGTGTCAGCGCTCAAGGGAACAGCACATAGGGTAAAATATTTTAAGCCCATACCTAAAGAAATTAATCAAGATAACTCAACAGTTTAGACGTAGGATTTTTTTTATTTCACGATGTTTATCCATACCTGTATTTTGAACTTTGCCGCCAATACCTACGACTCGATTTCAGAATGAGGCGTATACGGCGGTTTCCCTTTGATAGGTTTATGTGTGCGTGCATCATTCTTAACAAATGGCGTTTTATATTACAACAATAACTTTATTATTTATTTTGTTTGAAAAAATCACTTTTTCATTCTTAGGAAAAAAATAATAATTGTATTAGGCTTTTATAGAGTAGTTAAAACTGTGGTTTCATTTAAAGTGGTGCTGACACTTCCACCCCGTATATTTTTTATACATTTTTACTATTATAGTAAATATATGAGTTGAGGCCAGTCGTGGCGCAGGGGTAGAAACTGTGATTGTATTTATTAAAAATGTATATTTCCATTTCTTCGCTTTGGTGTCGAAGCAAAGCGCTGTGTAGAGTTCCGCCACTCAACAAGCAATGCCTCCAATATTCGGCGGTAAGTGGAGAACGGAGTGTTTTAACACTACCAGTTTCCTCTGCCTGCCCAATAGTATGCAGGATACAGCGTGGTGCTGATTTTATATGACTCATATAGGTTACTCAAACTATTCATTTAAATGCATAATTTTGTGAAGATTATGATTTTTAGGGTTCCGTACCTTAAAGTATAAAAACGGAACTCTTATAGAATGATAATGAACTTTGTCATCCGTCGTCAAGACCATTTATCTTGAGATCTCGCGGAAGCTCAAGCTGAAATCAATATCCAATATTCAACTCTCTAGAAACAGAGACCAAGCAAGGAAAATCAAGCCTATACAATCAAGTCAAGACAATCATAAGTTACGAGCATTTATGCATCGATTTTGCTACAATTTTTATGAAATTCACCTTGTTATCAAAACCCGTACTTCCAATAGATCTATCTGTACTTATGAAATTTGTTATGAATTATTGTTATTTCATAGAAAAAAAACCATCAATATAACTTATATTTGTTGCTGATGTCATATAAAATGAGTGGATATGCTAGCAAATATAAATTGTACTTCCCTAGACCTACAATCCTGAAATTGCTATAGAAGCCTCGGCGGGTGAGTCCAACACGCACTTCACCAATTTTTTATAATATTTTTCAGAGAAACATAGCTCTAGTAACTGGTAAGTAAACCTAATACTTAATACTTTATATAACCATTGCATAGATAAGAAAGTATTTAATATAAAAATAATTATCCGCGAATGTGGATTTATACGTATATCTATGATGATATCTAATCGTCACTTTCCAAAAGAGCCTAATGCGTTGTTTTATCAAAGAATATTTAAATGGGTTAATTAAAAGTTTAATGCTATGGCACCTACAATATTAATATAATATAGATTTTGCCTGTATATAATGTTAAGAAACGATGAGTAATCCGGTGTGTAATTATACGAAACGGGGAAAAGGAAATAAGAGAACGGCAACTTCACGGCTTGCTCTCTCATTCTATACACGCTTTGTTTATTCCATCCGAAACGGGGAAGAAAAACGCGATTATACGATTCACAGAGCCTCAATCAGGTTTTTATTGAATAAATGTATCCCTCTAATATTCATAACAAGATAAGAAACAAAGAAAATTAAAAAAGTAACCGTTTTGTTAACGGAATTTCCACTGCTGTTGTCTCATATGTGTAGAATACTCTGTATTTCTGTAAATGCACAAGAATTTTCTTTAGCACATTTTCCTTTTAGTCGAAATAAATTCGAATAAAGCACTTATTCCAATATGTGAAAATGTTCTTTTTAATATGTTCTACAATTCGTTTAGAATATTTGTAACTTTTCTAAAAAAATAAACATATGGTTTCAAAATAATAGAGTAATAATATAAGTTAATTAAATTTTTTGGCTATCGTCATGCTGTGAGATAATGTTTGACTGTAATCCCTATGAATTATATGACCATGACGATTTTTTTCAGTGACGTTGAGTTCCGCTATTCAACATGCAATAAAAACTGGAAAACGAAGTGTTTTACCACTACTTTATCTCAGATTACAATGCAATTGACCCGCCAACTTACGGAGTCATAGCACGTCTTATTGAAAGTGTATATCTAATCATATTGTAAGTTACAATCTGGTCATCAGTCTGGAAATCTAGATACGTCTTTGTACTTGGTAAAATTGTTTTAAATCCGTTACCAAATAAAATTACGGTGTAATATAGTTTGACGCCATTTTAAAATTTATAACTGAATTTCAGATTCATATATTTAATATAAACACTATAAAGCATAATTAAAATTAAAAGTAGACCAAAAAAAATATTTACATTCAAAGTAACACTGGCCATATTATGAAAAGAATTGATCATTACAATTGACTTACATTTTGTTTAGGTATACAATGCCAGCTATATTTTTTTAGATTTTTTACATTTACCTCAAGTATGGGCCGGTCGTGGCGTAGGGATACAAACGTGTAAATAAATATGACAGATTGCGTGTTCGATTCTCTCTTAAGAAAATTAAATATTTAATAATTTTACTTTTTCACTCTGGTGTCAAAAAATGATGATTTTCTGCCACGCAATTAATTCCGTGGATAGTGCGGAGCGGAGTGTCTTAACACTAGGCTTCCTCTGCCTAACATGCTACATGCGGGTTACAACGTATAATTTAAATAGAAAGAAAAACGAAAAAGAGGTTATATTCTTCGTAATTTCACGTAACAATTCACGTAAACTTTGTTGAAACGGTCACGTATTATTTGGTAGTAAAGTTTTATCACTAGGAAAAAATACTACGTTGATTGCTGTGCGCTGACCCTCACGTTACATTGTTACCTTTCAATTCAGTCTCTCGGCTCTAACATTGGTTTATTGTTTATATTTTTCTACACAAAAAAAATGCCTTAAAGTTTTGCTAGAAATACACTCCTTGGAAAAAAATATATAGAAATTAAAATGAAATTTGTAGTAAGTACGTACATGCGAATAGTGAATATCATATTTGTGATATTTCATAATATGTAACAAAACATTGATTGAATAGTGTCTTATCTCCTTAAAAAAAAGACATCTAAATCATTTCCAATTCAAAGATTAAGTGAAGTGCCTAGTGCACTATTCGTATATTTTACTATTTAATTTTAATTTAAAAAAAATGACAGGCCGGTCGTGGCGTAGGGGCACAAAATGTGACTGTAAAGGCGACTTTTTTAATATTTATACATTTTTAAAGTGTGGAAACACTTAAGAAAGAAAAATACTTATTAAGAAAACATGCCTAAGTGTAGAATAACACTTTAAAAATGTAAAAATATAAAAAAAAATAGTATTCCCTCTTGCCAAACGATTATTTTAAGTAATCTTTGAGTAACGGATATTTGTAAAAATCTCCCTATAGAGATGCTATCAACACAAATAAGTTGAAAAATAAATTGAAGCTTATAAGTATGTCGACGTAGCTCGATGAGAACGTATGTTCTTAGTTGGTCAGAGCGCTTGGACAATTTTGCAAAGAGACGGGGGTCAAATCAAATTTTTATACGTTTTCTTAATAAGTATTTTTGTTTCTTAAGTCTGGAATAACACTTTAAAAATGTAAAAACACACTTTCGACTAATAATGTTTAGTATGAAGTGAATTTTAAAGATGTCCATATATTTTAATGGCAGTCAATATCAAGAAAAGTTGGATTTATTTATTAATATTTTAGGAAAAGTAATTTGTTCATCCATTTTAGTAAGCGTTTCGAATTTTATTGATAGTGAAATACTCGGTACATTTTTGGGCGGCGTTTAAACACAAACCATAAAATATGATAGTTACATACATATACATATATAGTTTACAGATATCGTCAACATTGAGTTATAGGATTTTTTGTAATTCCCACACGGAATAGTACATACAGCTGTTTTGATTTAGTAGTTGCTAGTAGTTTTCCGAATCAGTGAGCTGACAAGTGTTTCGCTATTAATGAGGGAGGATTTCACACCGCGATAATATCACGTGAATATTACGTATGGCTAGAATCGAATGTTATACCAAAATTCAGTACAATTACTGAGAAAATTTATAATTCCATTGTAGCACAGTTGCGAAGTACTTAACGATAAGATTATTGTGGTTATAGTGGGTTCAATTTTCACTCTACAAAGTCTGGTTGATCGTTGCCGTGCAATATGAGAGTATATAGGAATATTTTTTTTCATCTTCACTCTGTATGCCATATGTAGCCGTGTTAAGTGGTGGAACCCACAAGAGTGAATAAATAAAATATAAAATATTTCATTTAAATAGTTACATTACTTTTTACTTGTCATAATGGCGATGTATGGTAAAAATATTTAATATATTTTGGGTATTTAAAATTTTTGTTGTTCTTTATTTATAAATCGTAAAGTTAAAGCTGACCCCAACAATGAAATTCACTTCACTGATTGTCATCAAACATATGTACATATGTATGTATGTAAAATTCGAATGTATTTTATTAAAGGCTGATAGTTTATTATTTTCAATCTCCTGTTTTTTACAAGTGAAAATCTTTTGTGAAATTACATAAAAAAAATAAAAGAAATCAACTTCACGCTGTATCCCGCACACAGCAGGGTAGGCAGAAGGAACCCAGTGTTAAGACACTCCGTTCCCCACTTTTCGCCGAGTTTTGAAGGCATTGCGTATTGAATTGCGGATCTCAACGCCGCGCTTTGCCTCGACACCAGAG
The DNA here is from genome assembly GCA_013403705.1 of Heliconius hermathena. Classification (NCBI taxonomy): domain Eukaryota; kingdom Metazoa; phylum Arthropoda; class Insecta; order Lepidoptera; family Nymphalidae; genus Heliconius; species Heliconius hermathena. The sequence goes on along the minus strand of JAAIXJ010000044.1, from coordinate 17,939 downwards.
CGAAGAAATGAAAATATAAATTTAAGTACATATTTATGACAAGAAAAAATCTTTTATTTTGTATTTTATATTATGTATAGTAATTTTATCTTTAAGGGTTTTCGGTACTTCATTAATCAGTATTGGGATTATATAATTTATTGTCCTTTTACCATAAAAATTGTTTGCTCCAGTTGTTTCTATTGTATTATTTGAAATTGATTTCGTTAATATTTTATGTTCTTTAAAGTTTCTATTGTAATGAAAGAAATGTTAAAAAAATTAAATTAAATTAGCTTCACGCTATATCCCGCACACAGGAGGGTAGGCAGAGGGAACCTAGTGTTAAGACACTAGTGAAAGAAATGTTCTTTAAGTAAAATATGTTTTACTTTATTTTGTATTGGTAATACCTTGCAATACTGAAAAAGTTTATATTCATTGTGGTAGAATTTTTGTCTTACTGACGATGGTGCAATCATTTTTAGTGTTTTTAAGTGAATATTATAAATTTTATTAAGATGAGTTTTGAATGTTCGACCGTGACTACTGAGCCCATATGCAATTATGCTATCCATTAAATATATATATAGTTGTAATTTACTTTTGAAGTGTAGTTTGTTTTTTACTTAATAGAGTTTTGCTGTAATAAGTCGTAGTTTATTGCATATATATTCAATATATCTGTCCCGATTAAATCTCTTGGTATGGTTATACCACGTGCTCAAAAGATATCTCCAGCACATTATTGTTTTGGGAACGGAGAATTAGTGGAAGGGAGTTGGAACCGATAAAGGAAAAACGCTATTTAAGGTAGGTTGGAGTTTCAGGGTGGAAGAGGATAGAGTAGAGGAGAGAAAGAGTGTGAAGGTTTCGACGGTCTTTAATATGAAACCAACCAAGTCTAGAGCGTGCTCACTGACATGATTGAACTTGTACGGTCCGAAAATGAACTTAATAACCAAGTATTATATACATTTAGCACATTAAATACATCATCATGATTATTATAATAATTCTTCCAAAACACAAGAACAAATATCACAAACACAGAAAAAATATTATATAAAAAAACAAGTGTAGTAACACACAGAATTCCAATATTATTTAATATCGTGCTCTTGTAATATTTTGACGACATATTCAATATATTGTATTAGTCACACATCGTAGCACAGCTGCTAGCTGCTACGAGCGTCATTTACGTATACATTGTAATAATAAATATATACATTTTATTATTAAATTATTTTTATTTTGATCTTTTCAACAGAATGTATAAAAAGAATATAATTCTTTTCAAATGTATATAAAAAAATAAAAGATTTAATTGAGATATAACGCCGCTGCGCGATGGGAGTTCCATTGCTAACCCAAAACAATAACATTGCAATATCCACTCATCAAATAAGATGACAAAGCGCGGCGTTGTGTTTTGCCACCCAACTCATTACGCAATATCTCGAAAATTGAACGGAAAGTAGGGAACCAAATGTCTCTGGTAGTACAAAGGTGGCCTGTACCTACCATAGGGTAGATACGACAGTAGATATATTTAGTTTTTTTAGCTTTACCTTGTATCTCTTATAGATAAGCTAATAGCTATACGGTGAGAAAGTTGAATTCAAATCGGTTTAGTAGTTCTGAAAATTTTGCCCATTCAAACATACAAACACATAAAACAACACAGTTAAAATATTTAAGGGAAAGACATTTTTTAAAGTAATTTCTAATATTATTCATGTAGTGTATACGTAGAATCTCTATCTACATGGGTAAAATTTTGTTTTATTTACAATTTAAATAAGAAAAACCGGACAAAAATTGGAAGTCTCGAGCTTTTTCTGAAATTCTAGCTTAGCTTAGCCAGAGTCTTTTCATCTGATACCTCATTTGAACTAGCAGTTTTAGTTAACAAATTTTGCCCCCCTTTTAAGTATATAATTTTTTAGGATTTAACCATAAACGTATAGTTTGTAGATTTTTTCCTGAACTACATTTCATAATTCTAGGTCAACTATTCTCTATTAATTTTGATTCCCTTTATATTGTCAAAATATGTGTGTTTTTTTTAAGTAAATGTAGAAATATTTTTTTCAGAAAATGAAGGGACCGCTGTAGACCTGAATATATGGTTTAAATTTCAACTTCATATCTTCAAGTTTTCCTGAAATAAAGGCTTTTGACAAACATACCTGAGGCCAGTCGTGGTGCAGCGGCACGAAGTGTGACTGTAAAACCGAGTAGTTGTGGGTTCGATCCCCACTCGACGAGATAAAATATTTATTTAAATTTATATTTCCATTTCTTCGCTCTGGTGTCGAGGCTAAGCGCGGCGTTGAGTTCTGCCATTTAACACGCAATGCCTCCAGAATTCGGCAGAAAGTGGGGAACGGAGTGTCTTAACACTAGGTTCCCTCTGCCTACCCCGCTATGTGCAGGATATAGTGTGAAGCTGATTTAAACATACAAACAAATAGATAGACGGACGAACGGACAACAAAGTGGTCTTATAAGGGCTACTTTTTCCGTAATTGGTAGTACAGAATCCTAAAAATATCGTTTACAAAACTGTATCTCTTACTCGTAAATGTGAGTCTAAAAAATACTGTATACTCGAGTGAAGCTAAAAAATATCTAAGTATATGCAGTACTATCTCTGAAGTTATTACTTAAAGCTCGATTAAACTTTGTAATCATTTTGAGGTATAAATTATGTTTTGAGAGACACAGGCGTAAATTGAGGTCGAAAGCAAAAATTCTTGTAATAATTATGTTTGGTATATAAATAACTATTATACTAGATATATTTTCTTCTTAAAACGCTCTATTTATTAGTGAACACTGCGTTAAAGACAAGGCAAGGCAAGCGATTCATTATTATACTGTGTAAAGAAAAATAACATATGTAATAAATATATAGTAAAAAATATTAATATATTTTTTATTAATGAAGGATATTGTTTTTTTTATTTATTGAATTTACGTATTAACCGTATTTTCATGATGCGACCAGAGCGAAAGCCATCGCTACACTTCAAATCAGACCTATCAAACTTAATATAAAGATATTTTTAATGTAAAAAATCTCCTCCGAAATGTATAAAAGAAAAAATAAAAATATATTACATTTGTGGGCTTGTAATATCTATTTTCTAGAATATGCTAAATACCAAAAGATTAAGTGCCGGACACCCATTTCCCATGTTTCATCACGCTGATAAAATTCACACGATCGCAGTATTCCGCATGGCTGCGGTTTCTCAAAGCTTTTTATATGGAAAAAGAACGAAAATCCCTTGGTGTGGATTAAGCAGATTTCCTCGGTAATAAATGGGTCCATTCCAAGGGCAACGCTTTAGGAAGTTTACTGTAGCAATAGCTGAAACATTTTATACTTGCTGGGAATCGCTAACTTCGTCCATCAAAACTCACTTTTTTGTTTAAATCTGCATTATGAATGTTTATAGGGTCGTTGTGAAAATGACAAGTACTTCTTTACGGTCATTACATTTTAATTATTGAAATGATAAATTTTGCCAAAGAATTTAAATATTTCAGTATATACATTTTTGTTTGTGACAGTTTTAATTTTAAAGTTTTATTTTCTTGGTATTCCATACCCATTTTGATTTAGCTTAATATATTCTACACATATATTTTTTTTAACGCCGCCGCTTGCTGTATCCCGCACACAGTGGAGTAGGCAGAGGGAACCTAGTGTTAAAACACTCCGTTCCCACTTTCCGCCAATTTTTTCGAGGTTTTTTCGAGTTGCCTGTTGAGTGGCGGAACTCAACGCCGGGCTTTTTGTCTTGGTGCCAGAGCGAAGAAATGAATGAATATTAAGGAATAATAATTCATTTCCTTGAGTGGGAATCGAACCCACAACCGTCGCGTCACAGTCACACCCTTTTGCCCCTGCGCCACGGCGACCTCTTATTTTATCATTGGATATTTTTAACTTTTTCGTCACTCCCTTTCCACCACCCAAGACAAAATATCTCTAAAATGAAAGGTAGAGGTGACCAAAGCATTTTTTTATATAATTCACCACTTATGTTTTGGATTTGTAAGACTAAAAGACCAAATCTTTAAGATAATACATATAAATAAGGTGTTCAATACTCAATATCTATGAGCCTGTTTTTGTCAAGATCATTTTGTGGCAAATTAAAATCTCATTTAAATGTAATCAATAAAATATTTGTAACGTAAAAACAGATTATATTTGTTATAAATTAGAATCAATTTTAGAAATATTTGATAATAATAGTGTATGATTTAATTATTATAAGATTATGTAATTTTACCATATAAAACGAAACGAGGAATATATAAAAATTAACCTAACCATTAGGCTAAATCAAATAATTACAAGAAAAATAGTGGTGAGATATCAGCGTTACCAGATTTTCTCTTGGTGAATTATTCAAGGCATTGCGTAGTTGAGTGGCGAAATTCGACACTAGTACTACTATATACTTCTTTCTTTCGGCACTAGTATACTTTGCCTTGGCCAGAGCGAAGAAATGGAAATATTAAGAAATAATAACACATTCCCTCGAGTGGGGATCGAACCGACAACCGTCGTGTGCAGTCACAACCTTGTGCCCCTGCGCTACGACGGCCTCTAAATAGGTATTCTTTCTTATGATTAGTATTATTATGTACATACATACCTGTATAGAAATAATAACATTCTTCACTAGCATTAAACTCCCATTTAGCAGTAATCAATCATTTTGGCGCAATGTGTCTTGTCTACACGGTTTATCGAGAATACGAAGAAAAATTTCATCTGGCGGTTACTATTCATGCATTGTAATTGCTGAATCAAATAACTGTGAATTTATTTTAAAATTGAAATATTAAAAAAACTGCTTAGACAGGTAGAAAGTTAGCTCAGGTAGGCTGAGTTAACCTTGTGTTAAAAGACTTCGTTCCCCATTTTTCGTCCAATTCTGGAGGCATTGCGTGTGTTGAGTGGCGGAACTCAATAATCATTATGATATTTTCGTATCCACCTAAATATGAGTTAAGCAGAGAAAGCAAATTCACCATTTTTTATCCATTTTTTATTGATATAATACAATTTTCTCTTACATAGCTCCAACGGTGAGAGATCCTTACCTTATGATACGCGATATGACACGCTGCATATAAATTGGTAATTTTGTGACTCCCCTTACATACTGAGCTGTTTATTTGTTACCAATATAGTTACCGAAAGATGCTTATGTATGAAAGTATTACAAGAATTTGATGGCATTAATATATATTATATAAAAAAAATCGTTCATGTACTTCCTTTCCATTATTTATTGTTTTAAGGATTAATACAAAAATATTTATGTAGTTGCTGCCTGTTCATTTTATTTCATCTTTTTAGGTATATATACAAGTATATATTTTTTTTACAAAAAAATAAATATATTAAGTAAAAACACGAGCATCTTATACCGATATAAAACTATTTTTTACAAAACTGCTATTGCTACGCCGTTTTCAAGTTTTGATTTACTATTCTTGAAATTTTATGCAATATGCGCGGACTTATTAACTCTTGAAAGTAGTTTAAATTATCAGCCGTTGTCATTAGAACTTGCAGCAGATATGTAGGTAGTGTGTAGGTAGACAACCCAGGCCTTATAGTTGAACAACTAGACCACGTACAAGATGTGCGTATACAAATAGACAAACTGACTAACAAACATTACAACGGTAACAAATAACTGGTGTTTTTAGTACTTTGATTACAACGCCACGTTTTGCCTAACTGGGGTCAGTCTAGAGTGTTTTATAATTTTTTACATTCCTCCCAGGGAAATTATATCACTGACATCAGTTAAAGTTCACTAGGCTTAGGCTGAGCTTTGCATTTGTGTAAAAGGCAAAATAAAGTTTTTTTTTCAAAATAAAGTTCTAAATAAGTATAGTATAATAATTCGAGGCCACGAGACCAGTCGTGGCGTAGGGGCACAAAGTATGACTGTAAACCGACTGGTTGTGAGTTCGGTCCCCACTGGAGGAAATTATTTTTTTATTTAAAATTTATATTTCCATTTCTTCGCTCTCCTATTGAGGCAAAGGGCGGCATTGAGCTCCACCACTAAACAAGCAAGCTTCCAGAATTCGGCGGAAAATGGGGAACGGAGTGTCTTAACGCTAAGTTTCCTCTGCCTACCCTATTGATACAGAGTGAAGCTGATTTTGATTTTATTTTTATAAATATATAATTTATTAATTTTTCTACACTAGACATTGCATCCTCTTAATTTTTATCTATCTCTAAAGTTAATAATAAATCGTTCAGTTTTATCATAAATAACAGCATTGTGTCATTAATTTTGTTTACTTCTTTTTCACATACATTGTCAATCGAACACAAAAATAAAATATTAAGAATAATATTTATGACGATGTTATAAATTTAATTTATATTAAGTATAAACTTTAACTTAAAACCGTTTTATACTTATATTGCCGTATAAGTATGAAACGCCAGCCACAGAGAAAATACAATGCACGACGTCACACTTACACAGTGTAGGAACACGCACACAAACTCAAAACATAGTCTATAGACCTCATGGACCTCAAACCTATTTCATATTTGTAAAAATAATTGATATCAATAATTGCCACGTGTCATGTCCAAAACCATCTTTACAAAGGTACCTAAGTAAGAATATATTGACTGACTCAGCGATGGTTTAAGTGAAGAAAAACAAGACGAATCGCTTTTTTTTTTCATTAGTAAGTAAATATCGTCGATCATTTTTGTTAAGCTAATTGATGATATGAACATTGATCCGAGGTTCCATGTTCTGGCAAAGCGCCAATAATACATCAACGTAAATTATATTAGACATGCTGCGTATTTTTTACACCTAATACGGTGATGCTTATTATTAAAAAAATTGTCATTATTGTGTCAAAATGTAAAAAAAAATACATGTAATTGGTGTCAAATCTCACTTGTAAGATGTGAGTTTAAAAAGAGTAATACTTTGGAGTAAGCGTGTTATGCATTCTATATTTAAATGCAGGCTTTGTCGATATTATAATTTGTGAAAAGTTCAAAATGGATTGTTTTTATATGTAAAAAATGCTATATATTTATATCACATTTAAGCTAAATGTATTTATTTCAATTTATTTTGATATAGGTAATAAAGTAATAATTATTATTCTAGACGTATATTTTTTTTAAAGTAGCGGACTAGAATCTGTACATTTTTGAAGGTTTCCCATATAAAAAATGAGTTGAAGGATGAACCATATAAAATAAGTATTGGATCAGGTATTATTTTCCTTGTGGTATGTGAGACAAAAAAAAATAATTTTATGAATTTGGCTAGGCAAATAGAGAAGATCTTGAATAGTAAAAGCGAGCTGCAAGTTGCAGGCTCTGCTCCTAGCTCACCCTGCAACGTGATAGAACGCTCCGTGCCTGTGTTACACCGCGATAACATGGCTTTATATTGCAACCGTACAACGTAGACCTGGACTTTGGATATTATTGATTGATGAAATGATACAAGACATCTTTATATTCTATATAGCTAGCTAGCTGTATTTTCAAAAAGTAATATATATATATATATATATATATAATATTTGACTACCCCGCTAAGGATACAGCGCGCCAGTTTAGATTAGGTTAGTTTTAGTGAAAGCTTCGATATCGGAGAATAATAATCTACAGAAGATGCACAATGCCATTAATGTTTTAATTGGATAAGGAATAATACTAAATTGTTCAAAAAGATAGATACAAACACATATCTCATCTCATACATATCTGAGAAGGGAAACAATTCTATATTGCGTGAAGTTTACCTAACTTTAACTGGTTACACAGAGTACGCAACGGAAACTCTCAAGAGCATTCGTTTTACACTTTTTTTATTGCTTCTATTAGCCAAGAAGACAAGCATTACAAGTAATTATTTTGAAAGTGTAAGCTTAAAATATATTTTTGAGCTTTTAAGTACATATCTACGGAGTATATGAAAACATGTAAATATTTTAGTTTTGTTCAAGAACAAAAAGAGAATATGGTCCTGTGATTGCCTAATACGAATATTGTGTCAGTATGCGAGCAGTCAGTGCAAGTCTCTTTATTCTTTACGAATAATCGATTGCCATTTCCAATCATCTTTAGGTTTTCAACTCGATTAAACCCAACCGTTCCTTCAGAACTCGATTACTTTTCAGGGAGACGAGTTAATGAAACAAGGCAGACCTGCAACCATCCTTGACTACGCTGATATCATTAATTGTTTAATACGTCTCGGTCTAGTACTCGTCGATATTCATTCATTGTTTCACTTATTCTATGTTGGTTGACAATTTATAATTTTTTTATTCATTTGTAAACTAAGAATTTAAATTCTTAGTTACTTTTAAGTTCAAATTCTGAATACTCTAAAAATATAATATATTTAATATAACGGTAAATAACTATAATATAATGAATGTATATGTTATTTCCTTTCAGTATTAAAAATACTTTCAATCAAAATTGTTGCAAAGTCAATAAATAAAGCTTTAAGAAATAAATGCTGGGGGAGGTTTATCCGTTCTTATACTGAGATTAGACTGTTCCCCACAAAGCTCTGTCGCTTTGTCTAAATTAGGTTTTTTACTATTATTGCTATTCAAGTGATATATTTTATTTCTATGATTTTACTGAAAGATGAATCCAGTCTTAAAATATTTTTTTAGGTGAATGTACAAAACAAATAATTTAACAACGATTTGACATTCAATTAACTATAACTATTTTCAGTCCGATAAGCTGAGCGTGTATAAAGGGTAAGTAAGAAACATAAGTTAAGCCACTTAAAGTCTCTGCTGAGACAGAAAGTGGAAAATATGAGAAGAAAAAAATGTATCATCATAGATAGATACACATATTATTTCGAAAAAATATTATAAAATAGAAAAATATTAATATTCTTGGATGTTGTTTATTTTTATAATTCCTTTGAAATTGAAATTCCAATACACCACAATTTGGTTTAAAAGCACAATATATAATACGTTGTATTTTTTTATATATTATAACATAAAATATGTTTCATATACGACTACCAACAATGGCCACTATAAGAGAGTACGAATGCATAGATGCCAGGAATTGACTTGCAAAACAGTCCCGAGTGGCGAGCCAGGGACACTCGCTCGACGTGGTGACGACAGCCTGCAAGTTTGCTGGAACTATAATATATTATATAAATAAATGTATTTTAGACATTAGAAATATTATACGATACTTGGACAAAAATATAATTAATATAAAATTATCCTGGTACTACTAGTATGAAGGTCAATTTAGAAGATTTTGTTGAGCATAACAGCGACTACTACCACAATTGCAACAATTTATAAACTTAAGCTTAATGAACAATATTAAGAGCAATCGTGGCGCAGGGCCACAAGCGTGCAATTTCGATTCCCACTCGAGGAATTGAAGTATTAAATATTTTCATTTTTTCGCTCTGGTATTAAAGCAAAGCGCGGCGTTTAGTTTCACCATTCAACAAGCAATGCCTTCAGAATTCAGTGGAAAGTGGGGAGTGGATTGTCTTAACATCAGGCTTCCTCTATATACCCTGTGACGCTGTATAAGAATATATGTCATCTTTAAAATATGATTATATAATGTACATACAACATCAATACAAGATGTATGCATATTATAGTGGTTTGGTATGCGATAACAAATGATGTACATACATTACATAAATAACATATCATTTTCTAGAAAACATAGTTCTAAAACTCGAGGGTAAACAATACAATAACTATATAAAGTTCAAATTATTAATCATATTATGTCAGAGAGAGCGCAAATAAAAGTTAATATTAACGCCTCGATCACCAGGCGTCCCATAGGGACCGCTTCCGTTCCAACTTTTGAGGGATCCTCCTCCGCTTTGATCATTATATTTATATATGTTTGTATGTGTTAATTAGAAATGTGTGTATTTTGTGTATTGACATACTCGTACCGATGAGTCTTATAGAGATGTTTCTTCACATGCCTTTGAAGTATTAATTATTATATTAATTATAAAATATCAATCTCTTATTATCGAGTATCATTTTGTGTTAATGAGATGCTGTCAGAAGTAATTTTCCATAAAATTATATTATTTTAAGATTTGTTTTTAAATATCCATGTTTCTAGGAAAATTCTATATAAAGTCAGAATATTTACAAATATTTCACTAAAGCTTATTATAAAAATCAGTTTCACGCTGTATCGCGCACACAGCAGGGAAGGCAGAGGGAACCTAGTGTTAAGACACTCCGTCCCTACTTTCCGCCGAATTCTAGAGGCTTTGGGTATTGAGTGGCAAAACTCAACGCCGCGCTTTGCCTCGATACCAAAGTGAAGATATAGAAATATAAATTTAAATAAATAACTCATTTCCCCGAGTGGAGATCGAACCCTCAACCAGTCGCGTTTATAATCACACTTTGTGCCCCTGTACCAAGACTAACCTCAAATTTATTAATTTCATTCAAATTTTAGTGCATTCGAGACAACGATAAAGACAGCTTATACAATATCTTGGTTTATTTTCTTCTTATGTAGATTTATCACTAACTCACGATGAAGTTGTTACAGTTAATCTGCAATCCCTTTTGCCACTTCGAATTGAGAGCTCTATTTTATTGCGAGTGCGAAGGAGGGGATTGAGTGATTTTGTCATAATCTACAGCGCTACTCTAACCGTCCTTTTATTAGGGTTCTGTAGCCAAATGGCTAAAATATAATAATTTGTGATATAGTCGCTTCTAAAATGGTAAAAAGTATGCCCCCCTCTTTCCCTTTTCACTTTTGAACTGCAGTGGGGAAAATTGTAATAATAATTGAATTCTATAAATTCAATGAAACCTCAAACGGAAATTAATTTCGTGGCCTATGAGTTACGAGAAGTCGAATTAAAAATCTACTCCCTTTAGAATTCGGGTGAAAATATCGTATCGAGAATAATATAGTGATGGTGAAAACAAAAATGAAAAAGTGATTTTTTCAAACAAAAAAATAATATAGAGGCCAGTCGTGGCGCAGCGGCACGAAGTATGACTGTAAAACCGACTAGTTGTGGGTTCGATCCCCTCTACCCTGCTGTGTGCGGGATATAGCGTGAAGCTAAAAAAAATAATAATAAAAAAAAATAAAAAAAATAAAATTATTGTTATAAAATAAAACGCCATTTATCAAGAACGACGCACGCAGACAAACTTATCAAAGGGAAACCGCTGCATACGCCTCATTCCGAAATCTAATCGTAGGTATTAGCGACAAAGTTCAAAGTTGTTTAACTTTTAGGAGTATTTTTATAGTAGCATGTTATTGGTAGCTATGCGTAACGGCGTCACACGAAATACAAAAATGAAAAAAAAAATCCTACGTCTAAACTGTTGAGGTAACTAGATCAATTTCTTTAGATACGGGTTTAAAATATTTTACCCTATATGCTGTTCCCGTAAAAGAAGCGGTGACGTTTCCACGCTGTATATTGCATATATTTTGCAGCTACGAAACCCATTATAGGCGAGTCAACTCGCTCTTAGTTTTATTAATATTAAGATCAGCTTATATTATAAAGAGCTATCTATAATCATTCACATTTATTTAATGTAAAATGAAGCTTAAATATGATTTTCATGAGACCATTTTTCCCGACTGCTAAGGAAGGGTTATAGATAATTTAAACGCCTTGCTTCTAATGAAGATCTAATTATGATATTTGGGGACAAGGCAGCCATGACAAGGTATATTTCACTCAGATAGAAATCGACATGGAAAGAAATTGTCTTCTAATAATAATTATCAACTAAACAATATACAATTAAGAGACAAAATTGTTTCACAACATTATCATACACTTACATTATACAGCTTTTTTAAATAAAAAAAAAACTTCACGTTGTATTAGCATACACTACGGTAGGTGCAAGAAACTTTATTTATATTTTTAAATATAAATATATTATAGAAAAAACATATATTTAAAAATATTGATGACAGGAGTTATAAAAATGAGACAAGGGTCCGGGCTATCGGTACTTAGGGTTCCAGAGTGAGGGACCGCCACAATACTGTCTTGTGTATCCGGTTCTTGATCTAACTGAGCTAAGCGATAACTGCTGAAGATGTTAGTTGAGGCTTTTCGCTATTAAACCGTTAACTGAAGCAACTATTGGTAATGAATTAATGATGGTCTAATGACAAGTAACAGTTATCATAATTAATGGCCTAAAACCAATATTTAATTTTTTGTCAAATTTGTTTACTGGTAGAGATACCCGCACAAAGCAGGGTAGGTAGAGGGAAACTAGTGACAACTTTGAGTTTTATTTTCTCAAAATCTTAAAAAAATAGATTTTTATGAGGAAATCATAAACAATAAAATGGCAACGATGCCAACAGAAACAATTTTGTCTCCTATTCTTCCATTTCATATAGACTGAGATTCTAGGGCCCCCAGATCTACGTCATTTAAGCAAAGCTCAAATTTTGGGGGTTAGTAGTCTAACATGTAGGTAAGATTGTATGTGTACTTACTAATTTAAAAGTATGTAGATATTAATACTTTAAAAGTAAAATAATATAGTATAATAAAATAATATATTATATAATATATAAAAAAGTTAAATAATATATAATTATAAAAAAAATGCTTTATGAATATATATATATATATATATTTTTTAAATTAAATTAAAAATTTATCTTTTTTAAAATAAAAGGAGGCCAGTCGTGGCGGAGCGGCACGAGGTGTGACTGTAAAACCGATTGGTTGTGGGTTCGATCCCCACTGGAGGAGATGAAATATTTACTTAAATTTATATTTCCATTTCTTCGCTCTGGTGTCGAGGTTAAGCACGGCGTTGAGTTTTGCCCCTCAACACGCAATGCCTCCAGAAGTCGGCAGAAAGTGGGGAACGGAGTGTCTTAACACTAGGTTCCCTCTGCCTACCCTGATGAGTGCGGGATACAGCGTGAAGCTAATTTATTATTATTTTTTTTTTATTAAAAATAATTTTCGATTAAAAATATATTCACAAAGTATGGTACACTTACAAGTTGCATATATGGTAATAATGACACACTTACAAGTCGCAGAGTGTTTTTGTCATCACCACTTTAAATGAAAGGACAGTTTCAACTACTCTATAAAAGCCTAATACAAATAAAACAAAAGAGATTTTGCCAAAAATAAAAAGTGTTTTTTTCAAACAAAATAAATAATAAAATTATCGTTGAAAAATAAAACACCATTTGGTTAAAATAACACACACACATACATCGAGTCATAGCTTTTTGGATAGGAAAGTTGAACGTAGTTTAGATTTATTATAGAAAATAGGTAATTGCGTAATATAGTACGCGAGATGGGATATCTCGCGTACTATATTACGCAATTACCTATCTTCTTTCTTGTTCTGGTATATTTTTTTAAGAATGAAAGTGACAGATCGGCGACGGTTTTTAGTATTGTTTGTAGTAAAAGGTGCTTGCGTTATTAGTATCTATTCGTAACTGCGTCACGCATATACAGTACGGATAAAAATTATAAAATGAAAAAATTAATCCTATGTCTATATTGTTGTCGAATCTTGATTCTTCCATCTGTATATACCTATTGTTTAAAAATATTATTAGTAAATTTAAGAAATAATGGTAAACAAATAGATGTGTTGTGTGCAGAGGCCATCATAATGCGATGAGACAGACAATTGTAAACTGTAATCGCAATTGTTGTAGGTTCGATGCCCAATCATTATTTTAATTTCGTTTCTTTGGTGAGAAAAGGGTTCGAATTCTTAGAATTTAAATTAACATTAAATGTGTAACGAAATGAAATACTACTATTTATTGTCATTGCCTAATTCTTTTATGCCTCTCATATTTTGGAATATATAAATTATAGTAATAAACTAGCGGCCTGCTCGCGGCTTTGCCCGCTTGAATTACATGATTATTCATTTAAGAAATATAGATATTACAAACAACCTTAACTATTAATTGATTTGGATAAGTACTCACCATATTATTTGTAAAATAACTTATCTAGCTCCTGTACAGTTTTTAAATTAGTAACATATATTATTAGTTAAATATATAATTGGTATACAGAATATACATAGAAAGCACGTTTTTAGGCATTTTTATATAATCTATAAAATAATCAACATTTTCGGTCAAGTTCAAGTCGTACTCATGCCCCGAGAGTTTCGTACCAGTTTCATGAATGGAGATACACCAAAAGAATAACTAATTAAGTTGTCATTTTGTATCAAATTAAGTACAGATTAAAATTTGTACGTAATGGTT